>VZTD01000492.1:106835-128113 GCA_013397725.1 Rhagologus leucostigma
CGGGGGGGACAAAATTGAGGCGGCGCCGGCAGCGCGGGAGGGGCCGGCGGCGGGCGGGGCCCGGCAGCGGCACCGGCACCGGGAGAGGCACCGGGAATGGAACGGGAGAGGCACCTGGAACGGAACCGGGAACGGAACCGGGAACGGGCCTGAGCGCTCAGCGCGTTCTCTCCTCGGACCCGAGCGGTGCAGCCCCGCGATCCCCGCTCCCGCCTCCCTCGCACCCCTCAGGCTGCTCCCCGCCTTTTCCCTCCCCTTTTCTTCTAAAAACTATCCCAAACACCTTTTTTGTTATGTTTCCTAAAGGTGCCCAATACCTAGAAGCGTTAAATCCTTAAAGCAAACAAACCATCATCATCTTCATTGATATTTATCGTAATAATATAATTGTTATATGTTGCGTTATTATATATTATTGTCTATTATTAATAATTAGTATTATTAATGGTAATATGATGAGGATGATGATGTTCCCACGAGGATGAAGTTAAGTCTGGAGCATCACAGAGTGATACTGAACTAAGAGTGGGAAAAATAAAGCCAATTTCTGGTACTGTGACTGTCAGCACAGCACAACACCTGCATTTTAAATCACTTTAAGGGATGGTATTTCAATTAAACTCCCTGGTTCGCTATTTTTCGCAGCACTGAGGTTTCACCCAAACTTTGTGGGCACCTCTGTGCTCCAGCCCTGCTCAGGGATTACTCCGGGTAGGAGGAATTCACTCCAGGGAGGAAATCACTCCAGCTGGGGTATGGAAATCCACCTCACCTGATTTATTTACCAAAAACACCCCCACCTCAGGGGCCTGAGAACGAGCACACGAATAAGAGACACTTTTATTTAAACGCGGTCATTTACACAAGAGCTGAAAGTTTGCTTCCCGCACCCCCCTCCTCGGGACAAACCTGGATGCCAGAATTAGCACCCGGTGTTTAGACCCGAACTAAATAAAGCCCAGGATTATTCACCGAAGCGATTTGGGCGTGCTGACACCCGGAGACACGGAATAATTCGATTTTTTTTTTGTTTTGGTGAGCATCCCATTGCTGCGGCTGCTCCTCTGGAACACCGGGGGTGGTGCATCGTTCCTAGAAGGCTAAAAACTGCCAGAAAAGGGACACATCACAGTCGTGGTCTGAAGTTATTGCAGTGCAAATTTAATAAGGAGCAGTGCTTTAATGAAGTGGAAATTAATCAAGAGGTAGGTGCTTTCCTCCTTGATGGCAAGAATTAAACATTGCTTAAAAGTAGCTCCAGCTGAGCTTCGTGTTTGAGATCTCAGGTACACAAAGGAATCAGGGCTGGATTGAGCTGGAAGAGATTCCAAAAGACACAGAAAATGTTTCAGAGCTCTCTTGCAAGAGGTTACTTTTTGTGGCGTGAGCTCTCCTTTCACCCCAATCTGAATTTCAGGGGCACAAAGTAATTTTTAGCTCGGTGTTCAAGGTGCTGAAGGGGTCACTGAAGAGCAGAACACTGATGTCCCATGGAAATAAAGTGCATTTTTCTGCTCCCGTTCCTTCTAAAAAAGCAACCTCGAATTTTATATGAGCTTATTTATTTCCCAGGATTGGCAAAAAAGCAACCAAAATTTATCCCACTGGTGGAAATGACCAGAAGAGAGAGCCACTTGTGGAGCAACTCTTTCATTGTCTCTTTCCCTTCCCCCTTTTTTTGTTCCACGTTATGCAATTTTTAATACAAATATTTCTTCTTATTCCTGAAATATTTTCTATTTCTGGCCCCACATTCCCTTCCAAAGCAGTAAAATCAGCACTTCAGTGCACCACTCAAGGCTACCAGGTGTTCTGACAGAGCATTTAAAAGAAGAAATGTCATCTTTTAAATAATTTTTTTTTTAAACAAAGCAGATTAAGATGATTTTCAAGTTTGCAAATCACCACGACAACATCCTCTGTAATTCATCGTTTCTCCCCTCCAGGTTATCCAAACTCGTTTTTGCCTTTCTGCTGTAACACGATGGAACTGAAAGGTGCTAAAAGGAGCATTTTGAGATCATTTTCACTCACACACGAGCTCATGCACAGCTGAGACATTAGATTGGAAATCTATTTACAATTTTACATATTTTACAATATATAGTTCATCTTTACAGCTACAGAATAAGTTCAGACTAACACTGGTACCTTTTGGAGTTGCTGCTGGAACTTGGCTTCGAGTTAAACTAATTATTAAAAACAATTAAGTGCATGCTTAGAGAAAAGCTTTCAGGAGAGATGTCAGTGGACTAGTGTTGCTTAAAAATGACACCAGTTTGTGTAGAAAATTGAAATTCAGTTCAAAAAACCCACAAAAGCCTAAATAGAAATCTACTGGACTAAAATAAATACAATTCATTACACTGAACCAAACAGAAAAACCAAAAAAAAAAAGAAGTACCTTTAAAAATGTACTGATTTGAGCTCATCTGATTTTTTTTTGTTGTTTTTAGCCTTAAATTTCCTTCCCTTCCCAACTAGGAAATAGGTGAGGATAATGCTGCTTTTCCAAGCTGCCCCTGGGAATTATCCTGCATAAACCTGAGGCTGCAGTGGTGGGGGCAGCTTGTCATTCTCCACATTTTCAGAGTCAATGGCTGCTAAGGCTTGACTTTTTGGCTTTATTTCTAAGGGGTATTTCTCCACAATCTCTTCCACTTCCTTGGTGATCCCTTCAGTCCAGTCGATGAGGTCCTTCTCCAGCTTCTTGGCTTCACTGACAATTCTTTCCTGTCTCTCGTTCAACTGAGAGAGGAGGTCTAAGCTTTTGCACATTTGCTTCACCCCCAGGCACACATCAGGGGAAAAACTGTCAGATTCCTGCTTTTTTGGGGAGGTCTGGCCCGTCATGAAACGATCAAAATCTTCCTGGCTCAGATTTAAAGACTGAGCATCCAGTTTTTCAATGAAGGCCACAGCACAGCACTGCAAATAAAACAGAGAGAGCGTCACGGCAAGGCTGGAATCACCACAGACTGGAATGTATTTGTTTTCTATTCCTAATCCTCCTCTTACATCAGTAACTGATTTTTAAATAATTTTTTTATGCCCTAAATGAGCTTTTCCAGAAGTTAATTTTATCAGGCAGTTCATACAACTCTTTCCTCTCCCCCCAAGTTTGAAGAAATCAAAAAGCGAGCTGGCAAGGCACATTCCAAACCTCAGGGTCCCTGCGTTTGGGAGGTGAGGGAACAACAGGAACACGGCAAGGAGACAGCAGCAGTGTATTAACAGTTAATTATCTGATCAGCAGAGATCTGCCATGCAGATTAATTGATTAATTCACTTCCTGAAGGAAGGAATGTCAAAGCCCAGCTGACTTTGTGGATGCTCTGCTCCTACTGGAATGAACTTTTAACATTCCAAGTATTTCACTCAACTCTGTAATTTCCCTCAAGGATTCTTTATGATAAAATGCAGAGCACACCAATAAATGTCTCTTGGAGGAGCTGTAAAAAACCTGTTTAGCTCCACACGTTAATGGCCTAATTCTGCAGTGCCTTCAAGAAACTCTCCTGGGCTCAGAGGGAACTTTGCATCTGGAACATCTGCACAGCCCAAACTCAGGGTTTGAGGAACAGAAAGTCCTGATCTCCCTAAAGCTTAAATATACAACCAAGTCTTAACATCAGACTTTTCAAATAAAGGGTTTAAAGTTATAAAAAAAGAAAGCAAAGCTCTGGTTTGGACAGCAGAGAAGGAAGAGAGAAAACTGGCTGTGCTGTAAGTAACCCCAACCACTGTTTGAAGATTCATTTTAATTCATGTTTGAAGATTCATTTTAATTCATGTTTGAAGATTCATTTTAATTGATGTTTGAAGATTCATTTTAATTCATGTTTGAAGATTCATTTTAATTCATGTTTCCCTTTGAGGGCAATTCCTACCTCCAAACCAAAGACAAATCCTCTTGTCCAAACCCACCCTTCCTCCAGCACTCACCAGGTTGGTGAAATAATATCCGTCCTCTCCAGTCATCAGCCTGCTGGGGTTGCAGAAGCGAGTGATGTACTGGATGTTGGACTGCAGGCGTGGGGGGTTCCCCTTCAGCACGATGTAAATCAGGGTGGGCAGGAAATCATCAGCAGAGGCTGGCTCGTTTTTGGTGATTTTGATGGCATTAAAGATGTGCTTGCTGCACTTGGTGATGCAGGCCAGTTTATCCCGAGGGACACGCTTGGAGTCCATCTCAATGATATCTGTGAGGGGAAAAAAAAGTCCTGAAATCATTCAAATTGTATTTGACTGAATAAATGAAGACAGTGAATAAGCAGGATTTGCTGGGTAATATTAATATTGTGTCATTTCTGTCTGTGGGGGAGTGTTTCAAGATCAGCTAAGCCTAAAAACTTCAGTGTGGAAAATTATCCCTGCTCCATGGATGAAATTCCAGTCCAAACCCACAAAGATTCCTGCAAATTTAACAGCCTGGATGCCCCCCTTGGTGACAGCAAAAATAATCTCAGTAAGCAAGAGAGACGAAATTTAAAGCTGTAGATACAAACTTCATCCTTCACAAACCTGTAATTGCCTTTACAACCATGTCAGAGACTTCTGGGATTTCCTCACTGACAGGAACACACAGCATCTGGGGAGTTACCCAGTGCAAAGCCCTGTGACAGGAAAAAAAAAAAGGTTAAACTCTTCAGTGCCAGTGCCAGCCAGGTGTTTGAAACCAGCTGCTTCCTGAACTCAAGGCACAGGCAGTGCTTTGTGTGAACGAGGCATTATTCCAGCCATAAGCCAGTTTATTCCACTGAAGTAATTTATTTTCACAGAAAATAATTCCTTTTTTTTAAAAAAAAAAAATTTTGGCTGTAATTTAACAAAAGCAAACCAATTTTCCCAGTGCAGTGGTTGTCATTATCCCACCTATTCATTCCTTGTGTATTTTAAATAAAATGGTTTTTAACCCTTGCTGGTTAACGAGCCATTTTTCTGTGCACAGCACGAGGTTTATTAACATGGTTGATTCAGAGCTCATTTGCAGAATTAGGGATTGCTCAGTTATTTCTCCTTTCAAGCCCTACCTGATCCTTTTTTGGACAGCAAGGTCTTTCTTCTCATCATCAGTTGTCTCAGGGCAAAAAACATATTTATACTGTCGAGTCATGATGTATTTCTCAACCTCATCCATTGCCTTCTCCACTTTTTCAGGGGGCACTGAAAGGCACAAATCCCACAAATGAAGTATTCCAGGGCTCTTTGGAAGGTTTAATCCAGTTTAATCCCAATATCATCAGATCAATACTACTCATTCAAGGCAACCTGAGTTCATAAATGGATATAATTTATCAAGTAAAAATATAATGGGTAGAACTCCACTGAGAGTTTAAGAGAAAGCTTAAAAAAAACCCCAAAATATTTTAAAAATATTTAAATAAAAACAAATATTTAGGACAGCAAAACTTCCTAGAACTGCTGCTGCTGGGAACAATTCTAACTCTGGTACCAGAACCTGTTCCCAGCATTTCAAAGCTGGCAATGCTTTGCTTCAACTGAAAATTCAAGAGGCTTTAGTTTAACATCGTTGCTTTTGGAACGGGAAGAGGAGGAAGAAGAACTTGGTACCTTTCCAACGTGTCTGCAACCTGTCTGCTACATTCTGGTAGAAGTCCTGGGCACATTCAGACTGTTCCTCAATGCTTAAATCCTGCAAGAGAACAAGGATTAAGTGTGGAAGAGCTGGCAGCAACCCCTCATGTTTTGTTTTGGTCTAAGGCAAGTGTCCAGCTGCAGTAACAGTCTGAGAATGCAAAGGTGTCATCAGAGGTGTTTATAGTGGCTCAATTTTATTTAAAAATAGGAGAAGCCAACACTGGCTCTTTAAGAGGGGAAAGATTTGTATTTATTTGCTGAACAAATGGATATTGCACAGGTGCAATGCCTTTTTCCCCAGGCACACCCCTGAGGAGCACTGACAAAACAACTCAGACAAGGCAGAATGTTTGTCCCTATTTAACCTCTGATTTTTAAAAGACAATTTATAGTCTATAAAACCCCCAAGAATATAAATTATTTGAAGGGATATCTATACAGCAGACATTTCTGATGATAAAGTTGCTGTGAAATATATTCACAGCGTTATTTGTGAAACTGAGCTCCTGAAGAACATACCAGAGGTTTGAAATTAACTTAATTAAGGCAATTTTCATCATTAAATGCATGAATAGAACCACACATTAAAAAAAGTGGGGGAAGAATTTGATTTCTGAATTCTCTAAGGCCAGAAACTGGACATTGCCCTGAATATGAGCCTCAGCTCTTCCTGAGACTGGATTTTAGGCCTGTTTTATGCACAGTAAAAAATCCCACGTTTTTGAAGTAGGAAAGGAGAACACCTTCAGTGCTTGAAGCCCAAAATAAACCCACACTGTTCTCACAAACTCTGTGCTCAGAATGAACAGATCTGAAAGAAAAGAAATAAAAGTTCAAGAAGATTTCAAAGTAGAGGGAACGTAAAATTCCGTGAGAACTCGTGAGGAGATAATTTGAGGAACTAAATAGGAAAGGGAGAAGAAGGGGGTGAAAAAGAAGTTATGCTGAATTCTAACTCAATCCAACCATAGGTGGCACCACAGACTGATAATTCAAGAACACTGAGGTTTTTTTTAAACTGAAAATGAAGATGTTACCCTTTTTTCACATTAAAGTAAAGCAGCACGGTCAAATTCCCCCTCCCCAAATAAAAGGAGAGGGGTGGGTTGATGCTGAATTTTCTTTAGAAGTTTTTAGGCTTCAGCTGTCTCATCCCTGGCCTGGTTGGATGGGGTTTGGAGCAACCTGGGACTGTGGAAGGTGCCCATGGAACCAGATGATCTTTAATTCCCTTCCAACCCAAACCACTCTGTGATATCTAAAAACTCATCAGGTGATATCTTACCATTTCCACAAGTCCTATTTATGTAAAATATTGCTGAACAGACTCATTTATGTGGGATTTAGCCAGGACTAATTTATCTGGGATGCAAAGGAGAGCTTTGGGGTTGGAAGGATGCTTTGCCAAAAAAAAAAAAAAAGGGCACTCAGATCTTAATTTGATAAATCCCATCAGCTGAAGGCTCATTACACTCCACAAAATCCAACCTGCTGCATTTCCTCCCTGTCCCCCCAGTTCCCCCATTTCATTCATGCAGGAGACACCAGAGCTTACCCTTTTATGGCTCATGGTGTCCAAAAAGAGTTTGCACTGCTTGTAGATATCCTGGCCAGGCTTCTGGTACGTCCTGATGAATTCTATGAACTCCTTGGACACTCGATCTGTCTCGATGCTGGCCTGCCTGTGGATGGAAGGGCTGGGAGCTTTGGCCTCCTGGATCTCTGCTGGGAGAATTCGGGGCACAAGGGATCAGTTTTTTTACACTGCTGGATGAATTCATAAAGGTTGGATCATTTTTCAAGTCGTTTTTTTCTCAGCTGTGCAGACAATTAGTCATTTATTTCTCCAGCTTTGCTGGGGAAATGCTGGATATTATTAAACACAGCAATTATTATTACACAAAACTCCAGGAAAACTGAGTACCCCACTCAGGTGGATCATTTAGAGCCACACCCCCAGTTACACTAATGGCCTTTTTCTATTACAAGTGACTGCAACATGGGGCTGCTTTTGGGTTTTCATTGTCATTCCCAGGCCAGATACCTCCATTTAAGGTTTCCAGATGGGATTCTGCAGATTCCTTGAGATAATGGGGTGGTTTTCCCACTTTCCCTGACCTCTACACTCCTGCTCCTTTGCTTCTACCAACACAAGTGGCTCCCGAGCAGCTCAGGGCAGTTGTGCTGAAGGAACACACACTGCATGCTGACAGAGCTGCACCCAGGGGGGGGTTTTCCCACAAAAACATCAGATTTTCCAAGTTCCAAGTTAATTGTGCTGCTCCAGTACCTTCCCTAACCACGTTTAGTTCACCCACCTTTCAGCTTGCCAGCCAGCGCTGTTGGAAATGGAGGGATTGAATAGAGGTGGTGGAAATGAACGTGGTGAGAAGCGAGCAGCAGAGAGACAGAAAACATGAAAATATTCATGGTCAGCACGAGACAAACCCAGCTTTCAATCTGCAAACACTTCACATGCACAGAAATCCTGCTTTCAACGAGCATGCAGAACTCCAAAAGAAAAAGAAATAAGTGGGATTCATATGTTTAAGTTGGTTTAATTTGGATTTGAGGGAGCTTATTATTGGTGGTTTTTTGGTCGTTATTCGTTTTTAAAGAGATCCAGCACTACAGAAAATCCAAAGCTGTGTCACCCAGTAACAAACACTGCTCCTCTGACCAAAGCTCCACAGCTCAGCACAGCCTTCTCTGGGGAATAACCTGGTCAGGCACCATTGGAACACCTCTGGTATTTAACTGCTGAGAACAGAAAAGGTTTTGCAAATATTTAAATTCCGACTGCAGCAATTGAGATAGAGAGTGCAAATCCAACTCCTTTCTAGTTACACAAGGACACTTTTCCAGAGGGGATTTCCTTCCATTGCCTTTATACCTAAATTCACTGCGGTGAATCCCAAACCCTACACAGGATTCCAGCTGAGGGGTGGCCATAAATTAAATTTGTCACACTTAACAGTAGAGAAACAGAAAGCTTATTTTGAAATAATAAACAAAGAAAAGGGCAGAATTATCAGATATTTCTTCCATGATTAATCACTGATCTCATTTCACAGTACAGTTGAAGGTTTATTTACTTACTTCAACAGTGAGTTCACTCTAACAAAAATAATGAGCCTCATTTCACTATTTGACCTGAAGGAATATGAATATAATTTTTTCACTCACAAATTCAAAATAGATTGTTGTTTAGTTACTAGAGAGATGTAGTCAACTGAGGCAGATTAATATTAAGCATTAAAAAGTGAATGTCAGTTAGAATGAACTGTCTTTTAATGAGTTACACTAAGAACTACTTGTAGTTGCAGCTTCATTGATCTCTGAGCTGAAATCCTGATTTAAGGAGAATTAATCAGCACTGATTACCAAGGACTGCAGGAACAAATGTACTTCCAGCAACAAAATATCCTCAGGTTTGTCCTGTCTTCTCAGGGAATTCAGTCTAACTAAAGAGAAGCTGATTACAGCCAAGAAATTCCAACAAGTTAAAGAGAACCCAGCAGAGGAAAGTGCCAAAACGCCAGGAGCGAGCATGGGAAGAGTTAAGGAAGGATCAGCTTCACAAAGAATAAATATTATTAATATTTAAATCTTTCTACAGGAAAGCCACTTGTCACAGCAGAGCAGGAGCACTCCAGGGATTCACTACGGTTGTGCCATGGCCACGGAGCCCAGTCCAAGCATGGGATGTGAAAAAGGGTTTGTCATCAGCTCTGTTACACACGGCCATTCAGCATCTTCCTGGAATTTAATAAACATCTTCCAATTTCTCTAGCCAGCAGAACAAGTCAGGATTGCAAACAAGTAAGGTAGGATGAGCTCTTAAAGCTGTTTGCATCAAGAGGTTTGGTGTCCTTTTGGTTTAAATGAAAGCAGTGTCTTCTGATAGGAAATTTTCTTCTTGGTTTATGTAACAAACATCTGGAGACGTTTTGAGAATGCCAAAGTTCTTGAAGTGCCAACTCCAGTAGTTTCAACTCACAATAATCAGATTTGTAACAGCAACCAGGAATGCTTTTTTTGATAAAAACACAAAGCACAAGATCCAGCTAATTCTTACAAAATCCTTATTTTTTGATCCTAATCCTAAAATGGAGCTCAAAGAAGCTTCACCTTTACTCCCATCACTCCCTAATAACAAACAAAGGAGTGGTTTAGAGACTCAACATCTCCTCAGGATGCTGGACTTGCTTTTTTTTGCCATCTTCACGTTGAAGAGCACGAGTTACAACTGGCACAACCCTAGTTTGTGTTTTGCAAAGCCCAACTAAGAGCTAAGCTTACTAAAACCAGGCAGACAGCTTGCCCGGGCTGTGCTGCATTACCTTCAGAAGGGGAAGCCAGTTCCCAGGAGGGAGTAAAAATCTCCTTCAAATCCCTGAGAATGTTATCAGCATTTCTCTCCCTCCCAAGCTGTCCTTGCTTAGGGGTTTTCTCTTGAGCTGCTGAAATAAAAGGCCAAAGCAAGCAGGGCACCAAGAGCGGGAGCGTGGCAGGACAGGCGGTGAAGGGATAAAAAAAAGAAAAGATGGAAAGTGAGAAGAATGAACATTTAAAAAAAAAAAAAAGGTTTAACACACAGGTGAATGAATGCCTCGTGTAGCCAGCTGCTGCCATGCACCAGGACAACTCTAACAAGAAATATGCTGAATTCCAAATTAATGCATCGTCTCTAAGGTTAAGACAGATTAATGTTGATTTTCCTTCTGGAATTCCTCCTCCACAGCCCAGCATTTCCCAGTTTTCGCCTGGGTGAGCTATTGCTATGCAAAAGCCAGCAGTGCCATCCATCATTGCTGCTTGTAACACGTTCTGGAGAACAAACACTCAGCCAACCACAGACTTGATATTCCCAGCCCACACACAAACACTGCGAGCCTCACACTGACGTGCAGTTCAAGGCACCCTGCTTACACATCCCATTTCCTCCTGGTGAGGTGTCAAAGTGAGGCACTCTGGCAGCATCAGCTGATATTTTATCTCAGGGTTTCTACCACACTCAGACACAGCAGTTTGTGGAGGTGACTGACAGCCAGCACCCTCTCTGCTGCTCTCTCCAGCAGGAATTCCCCTTCCAGCCCGAAATCCTGGTATGACACCGTGGCTGACTCAGGAATTCAGCTGGAATGTGTGCCAGAGGAACAAGGAACTTCCCCTCAGCGGCGCAGTGCCAGACCACCACCAGGAACACATTTATGCTGTTTAGTGGAAGAACTCTGGTATAATAACATACAAACACAGGTTTTGCAGTGCACTGTTCTATTTAAAAGATTGTTTGGCATCACTCACATTTTCCTGCGTTTTCAGTAACAATCACTCTCCAGAAGCATCGCTATTCCAACTTTTGAAAGTCAAAGCACAGAGCATTAATCTGCCTTTTAGAACAGCACATGTGTCAAAACCACTTTTTAATTTAACATGTACAGAAGCATGAAAAGCAAAGGAGAGTTACCCTTCTTAGCTCCTGCTCTGGACGAAGCAGTGAAGAACTTCTTCACAGTAGTGACCTTTCTTGTTTTCTCATTGGTTTTCTTCTCCTCAAACTTTGAAAAGGTCAGGGACTGTGCCCCTTGGGTGCTCTGGCTGCTGGCATAGGCTTCTTCCTCCTCACGCTGGAGCCTGGAAGGAGAAAAACCAGGTCTGATTGAAGTGCTTAAATAAGCTGATTTCCTGTGCAATCATTAATTACTCGTTTGACATGTTAGTTCTTTCCTCTGCCCATCTTCATTCCTTGCTTCCTGCCACGTCTCCCTTCACTGCACGACACCCACCCTCTCCATGCTGCAGTGGTAAAAGTGAGGGAAAGCTCAGGGTGCTGAGGGAGGGTTAAATAGTGAGGCCAGAAGGGAGAAAACTGAGGTTTAACCACGGTCACCTTCCCCTCATGGCACAGCCTAAATTCTCTAAAGGCACAGGTGAGGATTTCCAGCAGTAGATTATTCATTGTCTTCCTCCCTGCCTCACAGGGAGTTCCCCAACCTGTTACCACAGGCAGTCCTTCCCCACCTTACAAAAGCAAAATACCCTGTCCCAATCTCAGAAATATTATGGGAAACAGATCATTGTTGTCATAATCTGTTTTCTAAGTCTTGGTAAAGATAAACTTCAATGAATGAGGCAAACTTTGAAAGACCAAACCCATCTTTTAATCTAAATCAGAGGAGGGCAAACTCACCAATCCTGCAACTTTTTTCCTCCTATGCAGGAGGATTAAAATAGGTTACATTATATCACCCTTCAGGATGCTGGAAGGCTGAGCAATTGTCTTTAACCATCCATCCAGCTCAGGATGGACCATGAATAGTGTCGGATCTGCAATCTCTTGAGGCAGGAATTGTATCTTATCAGTGCTGAGGAGCCTGTCCACTGCAACAAACAATCACAGCTTATCTGTGCCTTTAGCATCTCCCAGCTACTTACTAAAGAATTCCTTAAATACCTCACTTTATTTTAGAGATGTTCCAGGACTGGCAGCATAACTATCTGCCCTAATAATAAAGTTTTTATTAACTGTTTAAGACATTTATGGCAGAGGATAGCAATGACATGACCTCTGTGCTGCCAACCTCTGAAAACACATCTTCCATTTTCAGGGTCAAGCATTTAACACACGAGGAAAACTACATTGTTCTGCAGAAAATAAGTGATGAGACAATTACCTAAATTAGTAAAGCTAAAGCTTTGATGTTCCTGGGCTTAACCCTGCAGTTTAAAAGACTGATCACACACAAGACTGAAACCAGTTTTTTAATCAGCAGCTGGAATGTAAAACCATGGTGCTGGCTACACCCAAGCCATCTCCAGAAGCTCCAGAGGATATTTGAATCAAAATCGTCCCTTTAATCCTTCTAACTGCTAGACAGAAATACAGATTTGCATATGCAAATTAGGCTAAAGCATTCATTGGGAGGTTGGGCTGTGCTGACATTTGTTACTTCCCAGATTTTCTTTTCAAACCTCTTACACTAGAACGTCATAAATATCCATCTTTGCATCAAAAGGAAGGTTTTAATTCCTGCTGGAACAGTCAAATTGGAGAATTTGTGATGAGCCTGAGCCACAGCAAACAGGACTGGGAAATGGGAGGCAGGAACAGTATTTGGTGGAGTCACCCTGAAGGAAGAAACAAGGTTCTTTACCGCTCTGCCAGCTCCCAATCCTCTTGAATCTGCTTCTGCCTGGCCTTGTGGTATTCCTCCCTCCAGCACTTGGAGCAAAATCCCTGCCAGGCAGGATTGCCATAGTAACCACAGCCCTTCTTGCACAGCAGCTCCGACTGATCCACGTGGATTCCTCTGCGCTCCGATTTCAGGTTCATTTTCCTCCTGGCGGAAGAGGAGAAGGGTTAAAGACAGAAACGTGGCACCAGCCTGCTAGAAACCACTTCTTCTCAAGGTTTGCCTTTAGAAAGGAGTCACCTGCTTGAATTATTTAACAGCTCCATAGCAACCAAATGAATGCCACGGGAGGAAGGGCACAGTTACATAACCACGAGCCCCAAAGCCAGGGGCAGCACGAGCACATCTTTGCAGGGCTGTGACCTGCACACAGCTCCAGGGCAGCAGTGACAGCCCCACAGCCAGGGGACAAAGGGCCAAGGCTCTGCTCTCAGCAGCACCTTGTTCTGACAGCCAGAGGCACAAAGCAGCGGAGGGGAAAAAGAAATAAAGTTCCGAAAGCCAACGAAGGGAGAAAATAAAAGACAGAATGGCTTGTGTTCTAACAAGACTGGGCCTGCAAAGAACCACGCTGGTGAGGCTTTAGGGAAGGGATCTTTGGCCTCTAAAAGCGTCTCCAGAGCACAGTAGAGGATCACAGCTACTCCAGCTGGGCACATCAACGCACGGACAAGGCACACCCCCACTTCCTCCAAGCCATGGCAGAGTTAAACCGGCTGCCTGCACACAGCACAGCCCTGTGGGATTTATATTTAGTGACTGCAACAAAAAGATCCTCCTGCCTACACCAGCACTGTGCCAAGCCTGTCTTGGAGCATGCAGCAAGCATCCAGCCTCCCCTTTCCCTGCCTGACAGAAACCATCCCACACGTGCCAGCTCCCTCCCAAAGGCATCCCAGCTCCTCGGTTCCAATGGGAAATGCTGGAGTCATTTTAGGAGAAAAGCAGCACAGGATTATCTGCATCAGCAAGGTTGAGGTGTGCGTATTAAAACATTAACTTTTGGGTTGCAATACTGACAGACACAGCAGAGATAGCACAGCAAGGTTTTGTCCAGTAAATCCAGCCCCTTTTCCTTCCTGCCATTCCAGAGATGCCACGTATAGAAAGCAAGAGGAGAAGGGATTTTCTCAAACAGAAGAACATCAGTAACTGAGTCAGTTATCTTCTTTTCCCCTGAAATTCCACCCCAAACTCTTCTCTGGATCATCCAGCAAAACAGATGGAATATGCACAAATGGCACTGCCACTGAGAGTTTTCTACTACAGGAAGCACCAGCTCTTTTGTTCCAAGCTCAATTATCCATTTTAACAGACTGATAATGTTTAACATTTCCCATTAATCTAATCAAGTTATTTTAAGCAAAGTAACAGGAAACACATTATTTTCTCTGAGGTGGGGAACAAATTAAATATTCCATCTTATCTATAGAAGTATTAAGATTTCTTCCACTTTTCTATTTTTGAAAGAAATAATGAGTTTCTAAAAATAGTTCCATTGTAGAGACATGCATATTAAGGGAATCAATTTCTTAATGACATCATTTATAGCCATGTGTTCTCATTTTTATAGATGGGAGAGCAGCTGAATACTTTCTTTTCTTTCCCACTGAAAAGTCTGACAGACAATGCTGCGCTGCTGCAAAGCGAAATGAAAAAAAATCCCTATATTTTAAATATTTGAGAGCTTTACTTCATTCCCATATGCAGAAATAACTGAGAAACATAAATATATTGATTTCACAAGAATCTTTTGGTTTCGTTTCCTGACTTGTCAAGGAAGGTCTGTGTGTGAGCTCCTGGTTGCCAACATCTCAGAGCCCAGAAATTGAACTTTCAGTGTGTGTCAGCTGCACAGCCTGGGCAGGAATTGCACAGTGGCAGGATTTGCACACTCAGGCCATTCCCAGAGCATCACTCGCATCCTTGAGCAACACTTCTGAAAAGAAAGGGGAAGCAAAAGCCTGAAACTCTTCACTGATTCAGTTTCAAGACCATGTCCTAAAAGCAGAAGCTGCAGCAGCATTTTGGTCGGCGACCTCTATTGCAGGTGCCCGTCCTAGAAAAAAATGCGATAAATATGCGTAAAATGTTTAACTGCCATTCATGTGAAGTTTTCAATGTTTCCACTGAAAGCTGATCAACGTTTTCACTGCAAACCACAAAGAAACAATAAACAAAACCACAAACTTTGTATTTTCATAACACAAACTTCACAGAAATTCTGCAGGGATCTCTGTCACCCAAGGAAATAAAACCCTGTCACCCACCACAGCACAGTTACAACAGCTTTGCAATTGCAATAATTCCAAGAATTCAGGTGTCTGTTCTTAGGCAGAAGCACCTCGTTCCACACTCCAGATTGAGAATTAAAGGAGTAGAATGAAATACCCGACCCTGCTTCTCTCCCCGCCCGACACCCGAAAGCCACAGCACAATTTCTCTGCCACTTGTGCGCTTCCACCCCCTCCAGCGAGGCACAGAAATCACCTCTGTGCCCACGGAGCTTTGCCCCCACAGTGCCACCGCTCCCTCTGGCATCCCGTGTGTACCTCAGGACTAAAAATAAAGCTCTGCTCAGCGTCCAGGCTCAGCAGCTTTGCCCAGGGTAAGCAAAGCAGGGCTGCGAAGAGCTGCAAAGTCAAGCGCCCTCCCCTCCCTCCAAGCGTTTGCAGCGACATCAGCTCAGGTGCAGGGACAAAGGGGGTCACCCTGAATCCACAGCAAGGAGTCACACGCTGCACACCAAGCACAGACTTTGGGCTCCCTTCGAACAGAAAGGGCGGCTGGAAAGTAAAAGTTTCCCAGCCAATTTCTGCAGGTCAGCGTTAATATTTTAATGAACAGAACAACGCGCGTTGTGATAAACTGAATGTGAAAAAACCCTCTCAAATTGATTTTCGGCAACTAAATCACTGCTTACGTTATAATCTTACACACCTAAAAATGTTTTCTTGGAAGCTTTGAGTGTCCAAAATGCTTTTCCCCCCTTTCTCTGTTCCCTTCTCTCCCTCCCACTCCAGCTAAAGGTGATCATTCCTTATCCAACAATCACCTCCTCAGTGCATCTGCACAGTCACACCACACGTTTTGCACGGTCAGACCTCTTATTTTCACTCCTGCCCTGAATGCACGACCTGTTCAAAGCTCACTTCTAACATAATTCAAAGGAAAAAAACAAATTTGTTGTTTTTCTGGAGCTGGAGAACAGGCAACACCAAACAGCTTTATACCACCTGCCCACCGAGAAGTCAGGAAAACACAAACAAACTTCCACATTAAAAAAAAAATCTAACCCAGAAATACAGTAAAGTACCAGAAGATCATAAATAACACTAACTAGTACAATTTGGAGAGGTGCTTTGCACCAAACATCCTTCTTGCATCTCCTGTATCCCCGTTAAAGCACTTCAAGGAGCACCACATCCCCCTGCCAGGAGCAAAAATGTAATTTAAAATCTATTCACCCACTGCTTTGCTGAACGAGTGTGTCAAATGGCTCTGCTGTGAATATCATCAGGGAAGGCAGAAATGACACCTCACAACCACCATGGTTCAGAACCTTCCTTTGAGCATTTCTGTGCCAGGACTAGACCTCATCACACCTTAATATCTGTGTTAATTAGCAACATCCCTTCGAAGAGTTTAGAAGAAGAATGGGCCCTTAGACTTTGTTATTAATTTATAAAATGCCTTTACTGAATGTTATTTACTTGCAAGCAAAAGCTTCTGGCCTCCTGTTCTCCACTGAAATGGAAACGTGGAAATCACCCAACTCTTTTCTACGATCTTTAAAGTGCACCTCACACACCGTGTGTGGCTCCTGAGGGATTCATTTGGGATAATCACAGCCTGGAAAGGTGGCCCACTGCTGGCTGTGGACACCAAAACGCTCCTTGTCTTCCTGCCACAAGAATTCCCAGGCTGAAGCTCCGTGTTCTGCACGTCCAGCTTTATTTTTCCCAATTCTACTGAAATCCAGAGGAAACGAGGCACACGATTCACGTTAAGGCAGATTTATCTGCAGGGTTGCACATCAAAGGTCTCGAATGGCAGATCAGATCTGCTCCAGCTTCTTTAGAGCATCTCACAGTAGTTTTGTAATGATGAAAAAAAACCCCAAATCACTGTGGTTTAATTCAAAATTTGCTTTCTGCTCGCTTTAATGCAATTTATTCTCAAATACATATTCCTATCAACACATTTTTCTTGCTGTGCCTAAATTTTTCTTTTTATTCACCTGTTTAGAGCAAATGCCTTTTAAGAAGGGCAACACCAACTCACAGACTTCTCATCCCTGCTCACACCCCTCGATTTTTCCTGTCAAGTTTGTCATCCAAGAAGAACCTCCAATAAATCCCAGCTCTCCCTTCAGAAAACGGGAGGTCACAGAATATTTTTCAGGAAGGACAAAGCAGCTGCCTGCCCTCTGTGGCTCTGTAAAGCTGAAACTGAGAAGAAGGGTGCAAACACCGCAGGGTTTCAATTCCCACCACCAGGGAAGCACACCAGGAACCCAAAGCAGTAAAACCAACTTTTCTGCAAAATATTCTGGCTCAAAGCCAATTCACTTTCCCTGTCACTTACTTTGATCTGCCTTTTAACACTTACTAAGACAACACAGAGTTAAGACACAGGAAACATGAATTTAGTTCCAAGCCCATAAATCCCCGGGTCCATTTCTGTCACTATTCCACAAAGGGGACTGAAGGAGCAGCAATCATTCCTCCAGGACTTGGGACCTTTTGTAGCTCAATAACAGCAAAGCGCTAAATTCTAATTTTCACTAAGACCGACTGGCAAAATAACCAGAAAAACTCATATTAAACCTATTAAATCAGGTATCAGTCCCAGCAAGGAGCAGATGCATCCTTAGCTTTTATGTGGTAGGAAAAAAGGGGCTCCTTCAACCCACGCTGGATCCGTCACCCAGGGCTGATTTAATGCACACATGAAAGACTAAACTTACGTAACACCTTCTTTTCGGCAAGAAACACAAGACAATTTTCACAGCACAAAGACTGCAGACACAGCTTCGGCTTGGGGAAAAGCGTTGGGTGGAAGATGGTTTAGGAGCAGCACGGATTTACCACAGGCTCCAACACCACCAGCTCGTTTTTCTGGTTCTTTTCCACCTCCCTTCCTTGCCAGGGATGGAGCAGGCAGGTATCTTTGTTATCAGCGCAGATTTTGAGGAGATATCAGCTGGGTCATAAACTATTTATTAGTCCTGGATTGCTGAGGTCACCTTTGAGACAAGAGCTGGCTGGAAAAGCTCATATTCAAAGCTGAATAGAAAGGGTCTTGCTTAATCAATCAAACCCCTTCAGTAAGAGCTAACTGCAATCAATTCATAATTATTACCAGCTGTGAAGAACAGTTTTTAAAGTAACTCCACAAACTAACGCTGGAAATCAGAGCAGTAGCTTTAATTCTACAAGTGAAGTGCTATAAATGAGTTTCAGCATTGGTAACGACTTAATTAAATGTATCTAAAGCCAGGAAAACACAGACTGGGAACAGGCAGGTTTGAGTCGTGGGTAAGTTTTGGTTTCTCGTTGTTGTTGTTGGTTTGGGTTTTTTCTTCGCTCCCTAAAATTAAGTTTTCTCCAAAAAAAAAAAAAAAATCTTAACACAACCATTAGCAACAACCCACAGCAGACTTTTCACTGGGCTGAAGCAAATGTGATTCAGCTCTTCAGAAGTCATCGCAGCACTTAAGGAACAACTTGAGTTCTCCTAATTCAACACCGTCAAAGTGCCCCAAAGAGCGTTCACGAGAAAGGATCACTCACTGCAGCTCTCTGGTCATTGATAGCCACCCCCGAAAATGGAATTTTAAAGCAGGAAAAAGAAAAAAAGAAAAGCAGGGAAGTCTCCAAACACGCAGTTCTTACATGAACTGCTGCTGTTTCACATTTTACTGGTGCCTGAATATTTCATCATAATTCAGATCAAGACAGCAGCCAGCAACTTTAATTACTAAAACCAGATTTATAAGGTAGGTTAGAAAGTGCATCAAAAACTGAGGGGTGCGAGGACGGAGTTAAGGTGTATTTTGTATTTTACCAATGGAAAAGTGCCCTTAAAATGGATTTATTCCAAAGAAGCACTGACGCAAATGCCCCAAAATTCTGAAGAGCACCAACCTACGTGCTGAAAGAGTCGTGATTCAGGTGTAACCCTAAACACCCAGGCATGTAATTAGCAGCAGGGTAATTAACCATGAGCTAATTTCCTCCCAAAGAAAGGGTGGGGCAAGATGATCTCAGGCTCATGAACAGAAAATACAAAAGCCATTAGACAACTGGGGAATTAAGCAAGAAAGCTGCGTGTTATCTTTGCAGCGCTCACACTTTTAATGTGCATTTTTCTTGCAATTAGAGGATTTCAGCTCCAGCAGTTGTAGGATAAACAGTGCAGGCTGCTAAAAAATAGTCCCAAGGAAGGAAACAGTCGCTGCTTTGGTGAGCAGCCACCTCAAACAAACCACAGCGCTGGGTCCTGTCATTTGGAGGGGAAATTGCAGCCACTGCTTCAAACCTCCAAAATCCTGCTGGCCACAAGGCTCCAGCTCCCAATTTCCTCAGCTTGGAGTTATGTTTTCCCCCTCAAATGTGAGCACAGGCCTGGAGCTACAGGTTTGGTTTGTCCCCACGAAATGACCGTGGCGTGAATGACCAGGCCGTGTCTCACCATCTCCATGTGACTCACAACTCTGCTTTTAAACGAAATCACAGGAAACATCTGAAAACTCTTTGTGCTGCTTGGCTGGGAATCCAGAATAAGAGGAAGCTTATTAGCTTTTTAGCTAAAACTGCTAAAATCTCCTCAGAAACAGCTTCTACACACTATTTCTTGCCAACCACACTCTCCTGGACACAGACAGAAATTAAGTTGCCTGAAACCTCAGAGAAAAAAAACTTCAAAACGTTTTATACACTTTGTACCTGACTTGTTACAAGTGGCATTTTAACAGCACTTCAAGAGCAAGGTTTCTAGGTCTGGTTTTAGATCACAAGTAGTTAATCAGCAGAAAACAAAGCCCCAGGCATAACTGGGGATTACACAGCAAAAAAAGAACGAGCTGAGAAAGATTGTTCTAGCTTAAATAACACCACAGAACAAAATTAAATACCAGAATCATGGACTGTCTTCAAGCTTATAATCAGTTTGTTGGGGAAAGCAGTCTTAGGAATTGGTGTAATTGGCTTTATAGTCTGTTCTCCCCTTCTACTGTGTGTTGTTTTGGGCTTTTTCTTGGTCAGCAAAACATTCCACTGAGCTACAATTCTCCTCCTAATCCTCCCTGCTGCAAAAACCACTTTTGTAACCGTGTCCAGAAGGCCAGCACATCCAATTCCTGAGTGAAGCACTGCTCCTGGAAAACACCACGTCCTTCTCTCCTGATCTGGTTTGGTCACCGGTGTCAAAAAAGTGTCGGGTAACTGGAAAACCAAGAGCAGCTCAGTGCAGTTCCCAAAGTCCTGGTGTGAGGGATTTCACTGCTTCAAAAGTAGTTTCAAATGAGACCAAACAACAAAAGTATGGCAAGTCGATCATGGATTTAAATCACAACCTTCACAATTCCACCCTTTTCCCCCTAAACGTGCAGTGCTGCTAATTCCCAGCACTGGGCCCCCCTCAGCCAAAAAAAAACCCCAGTTTAATTTTGCCTGTAAAACCCTCTCAAGACAAGCCAGTACCCCATCACAGCCCCTGCCATAGAGCAGCAGGATTTCCGACAGCACCGAGCCACCCCCTCAGAGAATTTCTTTGGTAATTCAAGCACATCATTCATCTCTCAGTATCTCACACCTTCCCTGAGCCACTCCCTGCTTCAAGGGAACAACCTGAACCCCACACAAAGTGCTGTGAACAGTGACAAACACCCACAAAAGCACCCAAAATGCAACGCTCAGCATCTTAAGTATTCTTCAAACTTCACCTGGCTTGACTTTAAAGGACTTTGATCCTCAGCTGTGCAGTGAGAAGCCACACAGGGGCAATACTTACAGGAAAAAAGCCAAAAACTCATTGATCCGCAAGGAACTCATCAGGAAAACAGGCTGGGGTGGGGGACTATTGGCAAAGCTATCAGTGACACCTGCACCCTGTTAACCACCGGCACATGCCCATGGAATTAATTAAAATATATAGATAATAAAAATTAGCTTTAGCAGCTGCACATGGAGAAAGGCAAACACCCCCCCAAAAGCATCCCAAAAGCACTGCTCGGCATCTTAAAAACCTCCAAACTTCACCCGGCTTGACCTTAAAGGACTTTAATCCTCAGCCGGGCAGCGGCAATACTTACAAAAAAAAAGCCAAAACCTCCTTGATCCACAAGGAACTCATGAGGAAAACAGGCTGGGGGGGCATACTGGCAAAGCTGTCAGTGACACCTGCACCCTGTTAACCACCGGTACAGACCCATCGAATTAAAATATATATATACATCTAATAAAAATTAGTTTTAGG
>VZTD01000492.1:128245-166318 GCA_013397725.1 Rhagologus leucostigma
CTCGGGCCCTCCCTCGGGCCCTCCCTCGGCTCCGGCGGAAGGGCGGGCGCCACGTCCGGGGCGGGACCGAGCCCGGAAGGAAGCGGGGCCCGGCCGCGCTGGGCGGAGCGGCGGCCGCCGGTTGAGGTTGCACCGGGCGGGCTCGGGGCTGAGCGGTCGCCGTGAGGGTCAGCGGGGCTGTCACACGCCCGTGCTGCTGGTGTGAACACATTCACAGCCTTTCTTCCTCAGCTTCTTGTTGCCTGCTGCTCCCAGCGTAGCGAATTCCCACACTGCAGCCTGCCTTCCTTGTCCGCACCCCGCAGCAGCTCCTCAGGGCCCCAAAGCCGGGCCCTGGCCCCACAGGAGCAGCCCAGAGCTGCCTTTGGGCTCTCTGCAGCGTGGGTTAAATACCCGCTGCTATTTCAAACTCCTCTTTCCATGCTCACTTACACAGTGGTGTGTGCTGGTTTCCATCTTTTTTTTTCTTTTTCCTTTTTTTTTTTTTCCTTAGCACGGACATGCCCCTGTGAGACAGGGAGCGCTTCAGCAGGACAGATGGACAGCGAGGAAATTACTTCAGAACAAGGGGGAAATTCTTCTGAACACGGGCAGAAAGGTTCTTTTTGAACATTGCACAATCCCAGCAGCTACTGGGACCGTCCCTGTGCTCTGTCACAGGAATGGGTGGGTCGGGAGGGAAGGATGGAATTGGAATCATTGGAATGATCTGATCGCGGTCGGTGTCCCCGAGGAGGCAGCACACACTGCACAAGTGCCATCTGCTCAGGAAGTGATGATGAACGACTAAATGCCATTAAAACAGCCCGGGACAGAGATTCGGGTCTTAATTTCCACTTGCACTCAGGCAAAGCACACTGAAATCCCAGGGAACGCAAGGGCTGCAGACCAGATGAGCCAGAATTCCAACAGTTTTCAGTATTATAGTTTTTTATTGCACAACACAACCTTTATATCCACATTTTCTTCTATGAGTTTTAAATAAAAAACATACAGACTATATATTACCTGAACTGAAAAGTCAAAAGTATTAAGAAATAATACACTGCAGTACTCACAGTATTGAACATCACACGTCAACGTAATTATTAACAAAACACATTTGGAGATAGTTCCAAACCCTGATCGTTAGCATCCAGGCTGGATTTTCAAAGGCATTACGGGTTACAATGCATAGACACGTACAATTTATAATTCAGCAAAACAAAATCCATTTATAAAAGTCACAGTGAGAGTGGAGGTAAACTTATACTAAGCTTGTGTAAGTAAAATGACTACGAACTGCTGTTCTGGAAAGTGATTTCCAGTTAGAGAATTATATACAGGAGATAATAACAGAACAGAGTTATCCTCTGAAATCAGCTTATTTGCAGAAAGATAATGAAATACTGGGGGTTTTTTTCATAGCCCAAAACTTAAAAGTATCCTGGGTCCTCTGTGCTGTGTGTGAAAAACCTGAAAACATCTTCAGGGCTCAGTAATGCCAACCACAACCTAAAGCCGGTGGGGTCTATAAATTGTCCAGGGTAGAGCAGTGATTAAAAGAAGTGAAAGAAATATATCCCAGAGTTTATAATGAGTTAAGAGATCATTTTTCTGTGCTGTCTGCTCTGAAATCCTCCCTTACCTGCCAGGCAGTTGTGTCCCAAGTGATTGCTCTGCTTTGCCATGCAGAAAAGAAAGATCCAGCTGTGACATAAAGATCCTCTAAACCAGAGTCAAGCAGTGTGACCCTGCAGCCACCTCACCCATCACTGCTGCATTCCCAGTGCAATCCAACAGCCACTGGCTTTTCCTTTCATCTCCCAGAACCACAGCACGATGAATTTACACAGAAATGGGTGAGCAGTGGAGGGCTCACACAACCGGGGGAGGACGTTCCGGTGCCTCACACAACAAGAGCTGAAAGCAAACACAAAGAACAGCTCTGCAGTGGGAACAACCAGCTCTGACAGGAAGGCTTCCCTGCTGCCACTTCCATCAGCTCCCTCATCATGTCCCCTGTCGTCTCTAAACAACGAGCAGTGAGGATAAACCTGGGAATGAGAGCTCCCAGGGCTTGCAAATGCCAAATGAAGCTAGAAAACCATGACCTTTAATTATATAAGTAATTCGCTTTTTAAGTTTAAAAAAAACAGATGAGGGATCATGCAGCTATCCTTCAGCTCACAGCACGGCCCTCAGCCCCCAAAATACTGGTTAGGCTGAATACATGATCCTATGTAAGCCCTTAAAAGAAGTAAGAGTTTGCATTTCTTAACAGTCATTAGAAAAAAAAAATAAAGCAGAAGAGTGAAATTAAAGTGATTATGTTAGTTTAATCCATTTATTCAGGTATTTTTGAGAGTAGTAAGATTTAATAAATAAGATTCTTTAGCAGCTAACAGTCACCATACTGCAATATTAAAATATTAGTTTAATCATGAGTTTAAAATAGGCTGAGTATTCACCTGGCAAACAAATCTGAGGGTGCAGCAGAGAAGAGAGAAATTTCCTGCACGTGGAATTGTAGCTGTGAAAGGTTAGAGAAGGGGGTGAGGATCCAGTTGGAGTCATTAAGTGGGAATGTTCAGCCCAGACACCTCATCTCCTCCTACACTCACCTAACAAACGGGGGTGTGGGGGAGTGGGGGTCAGGATCTCAGGGTTTTCCTTTGGAGGTAGTGAGGATTGTCCCTGGGGATTGCACTGCAGAATGAATTCCCTCCCACTTCCTTATTTCCAAAAACCAGTGCTCAGTGCACAGGACACACTGGAAATCAGCTCACTGGGCTCCAGGTTTCACTGGGAAAACTCAGATCCACCAAAAAGCTCAGGTAAAAGGACTGCCCAACCTCTGCATCACAAAACATCCACTGCACCAACTCAGAGCAGATCAGGGCTTAACAAAGCTATCAGAGCAGTTTAAACTCTCCACATCCTTCAGTTTGCTGGAATTTTAACAATCCCTCAGCAAGGCCAGGTTTAGGTGCTTGTGCAAATCAGCTCATTCCTCATGACAGGAGTGTTTGAGTTCTGCCTTCAAGGATCTGTGAGCCAGACCCTGTGACCACTTTGTCTCCAAGAATGGAGCCTGGAGTGGATTAAGGAGCCCTGCTTCTCCTCATGACTCACTGTGGAGAGCCAAGGGAGATTCCTGGTTTTCCTGTGACCTTAACAGCCTTTGGGATGGGTGATTTTATAAAGGAGGGCAGGAGATACCTAAGGCATGAGCTGGCTTATCACAAAACCAGTGTTTAACTCAACCCTTATCACTCTTGCCAGATTCAGGAGAGACTATTACCCAACTAACAACAAAATCTCAGAAATATTCACATAAACAAATGCAGGTATTTGCATATATTACATTGTGAGGTGTCTCCCAAGCAAACTCCCTAAAACTTTAAAAAAATCCCTCAAAAGGGGGTGCTGCAGAAATTCCTGCTGCAATAATGGACTGCTTTTGTTATTAACGTAACTAAACCTGAAGTGCTTCCAAAAAAAAAAAAGAACTCACGCCCTCATTGATGCAAAAACTGCATTATAACCTAACATTATAGGTAAAAATAAAAATAAAAATTCAAATAAAATTCAAAATCCAGCACGTGCACCACAAGGACCATAGAGAATCTGTTTATGGCTCAAAGGCTTCCCAGATCAAAGCTGGCAGCACCTTCACTTTCCTCTGAGGAGGATGGAAGTCCAGCAAGGAGTATTTCAGGTTCCTGTGCAGAATATTGGGTATTCAAGTTAAAAGTCTACACCAAGTCCAAAAGGTTTTTTTAGATATTTTTTTAAACTCTTGAGATCAACAGCCATGAGGTGGCTGCTATACATAAACACTTTTCATGGCATTTTTGAGTGCTTCATAAAGAAGGGTAATTTTCCTTTTTTTTCCTTTTCCTATTTTTTATTTTTTGTATTTTTATTTTCCTATTTTTTTCCTTCCTATTTCACAAGCATAAAGCAGATGCAGAAACATTTCACGTGCTGTGGAATTGGCCAGCTCACTTCATGTGAGACCTCCCTTTGTTCCCTGTTAAAAACCACTCCACAGTGGACATAAAAGGAATGTTTAAAAGATTGGTCTCGTCATGGTTTTGTTCACACACGCAGAGCAATGTAAAAATAGTTAATAATTCTCATTTTAAATAAATGTCCCTCAACTGTCCCACCATTCCCCCAATCTTCAATACTGATGGCAGGAGACCATTTACTGCTCACAAACACAGGGATTTGGGAGTGTGGGGGTGGAAAGGTGGCTTTGTAGACGATAAAGTGGCAAAAAAAAGCTAAAGGAGCACAGAAAAATATGTTTTAGCAAAACTCTGGCCTGCCCAGATACAAAGAAAAGACCTAAAGAAAAAAAAAAGCAGTATTCCATAGTTTAATGAGCCAATTCTATACAAAACCCATCAATCCTCTCAAACATGGATTTAGTAGATCAGCTACTCACTTTTTTTTGTTGCAAATGTAGAATTTCGAAAGCTACAGGCCCAGAAAAGAGAAATCAATCACGTTACATAACCCAGTTTTTAGATGACACTCCCCTGCCATCCACCTGCACAATTCTTCTGCTTCTGCCAAAAAATGAGCACAGGTTAGGCAAGAGCAGCTAAATCCTTGTAAACAAAACTGCTTGGAACAATTAAAATGTTGTTAACCTGCACAAATCCCAAATTCCAGCACTAATTAAAGCATGTGGGTTTAAATCCATGTTTTCCTTTTCAGTATTGCACTTAATGCCTTCAGGAGGATGAGAACTTTGATTAGGACAGCTGATACAGACCAAGATTTTCATTTTCTCTTTTTGGTTGGGTTGCCCTCCTTAATTATTGAAGCAATGAACAGGAACAAGTTACAAAATCCCAACGTGTGCACGTGAAGAAATAACAAACACGACAGAAACAGGAATTTTGTCACCACAGCTTCTCCTGAACAACAGCAGGAAAATTTCCTAAAGCCAAACCGAGAAACACACAGTGAAAATCAAATTGTGATCCATTCCTGCAAGGAGTGCTGGAATCCAAACCAGAGTTCTGTAAATACATTTATGGGAAATGGTAAAAAAAAACCCCACCGAAAATCCCAGTAAAACTGCAATTCTCATTGCAATCTGAAAATTGGAAATCTGAAAATCTGAAATTGGAAACCTGAAAATTTGAGAATCTGGAACTTAAATATCTGAAGCGCACAAGCAGCCAAAACTTTGTGAGGCTCAGATTTAAGATGTTATTTAATTTTATAAGAAATTGTGGTTTGCAGTTTGAGATTCCTTGGGAAAAAAGCAAAAAAGAAGGCAGCAAAGCAGCAAAGCCACCAAGCAAACTTCCTCTCATTGCAGGGAAACTTCAGTCTCAGCTTAACTTTTAATTTTGGGTTGCCAAACACAACTGCAAGAAGCTGTAACACCAAGGCCATTAATTCAGGAAACGATTGAAACAAACTGAAATTTAGATGCAAACGTGCAGAACTCCCTCTATTCAAATTTCTCTCTGGCCTTGAAACTCAGCACTTGACAGTGATCCTCTGTGAGGAAACACTGCAGAGCTCAGCAGGGAGACACCCACCTCGGAGAGACAATTTCCTTCCTAAATTAAACACCTAAAAGGGTGACAAGGCAAAAAAATGGTCTCTCTTTTTTTGCAAGACAACTTGATCCTAAAGTTCTTAGAGTTATGTGAAAAACTGCCTCAGAAAACGGAGAATTTTGATCACTGTCGTTAATGTTTCTTAAGGATTTTGGTCAAAAGTTGAATTAAGCAATATTCTTGGATTAATTAATCCAATGGAATGTAATATGCAAATATTTACTTCTCCTCTCTCTTTAAGGTTATTTTGAAGCCCCTTCAAGTGGGTTGGAGTTTTCTGTACCTCACAAAACAGTAAGATTTTCAGACGTTTCTCCCTCTCAGTTTCGGGCTGAATTCAGGAATTAAAATTTGGGATGTTCATGTCAGAAGTACAAAAATGACCTTCTGAAGAAAATATGATTCTGCAGTGGCTGCCTCTTCCAGCATGGAAAGAAGTTTCCTACTGCTTTAGAGTGGAGAAGTATTTGAATAGGAAGGTTGAATTTTGTTTTTCCTGCTATGACACCAGGAAGGGTCAACAAGAATGATAAAATTAAGATTTAATTGTCTGAAGAAGGGGACGTGAAGGAAGCACTTGTCTAATATCATCTGACTTTAAGTCTAAAATAAAGTTTAATATCACAGAATGTAAAAAGAGTCAGTAATAAAATAATATACATTAAATATTCCTCTCACTATTGCTAATAGGAACATACATACAGGGTTTTCTCATTTACCAAAAGCCTTTGTAAATGACCTGATTCTAAAGAGCTTTTTTTTTCGTAGATATTGTAAACATTTAGAATTTCTAAGGCTAAAAACAGGCACAAGTCTTCCATGAACAGTTATTATTCCTAAAAGCGTTAAGGAATATATTCCAAATCTGTTATTCCTTTTGATAACAATGGAAATAATTGAAGTATAACATTATAATTCACAATGTAGATTCTTAATTTAAAAAGAAATACAGCATAACCCTGACAACAATTAATAATATATAGGGAATAGATAGGGAATATATAGGGAATACTCCTTTTTTTTTTCTTTTTTTTTAAATTATCTAGTACATCAAAATGACATTTCCAGAATCTTTGTGCTGGGTCCGACTCAAATTTTATAAAGTGGTAAAGTTGAAGGAGGAACTAAAACATTTCTAAGAGGGTAAAACTGAAACGTCAGCTTTAGTAGCACCCCAGATTCCCACCAACGCAGGAAAAATCTGCAATTCCATCCTGAAGCCACGTGGTTGGTGGCACCTTTCAGCAGATGTTCAGACACTGCCCTCCATCCTTTCCATGAGGTGATTTTGTTTTGTGCCTCGTTAAGGTACCTGAGCCAACAGTCTGATTTCAGGCTGGTTTTTCAAGTTTCCAGAGGTTTTCCCAAACCCTGCGCCAGGTTCCCTTGGCTGCCAGCAGGCTGATCCCAAGGAATGCGAGCAGGAGCAAGGTCCTCTAGAAGTCCTTTCATCCCTTCGCTCTGCCACCACAACTCACCACCAGGTGATCTTGAACTCGTAGATGGGGCGCTTGCAGTAGTAGTGGTTGATGAGGTGCTTGTCGCACACGCCGATGCACTGGTGGTCCACGGTGATGCCCCGCGCGGACAGGTCGGTGACGATGCAGTGCAGGAGGTCGTAGACATCGGCCACGGCCTCCCAGGGCCCGAAGGACACGTCCACCTCGCAGTGGTGCTCGAACAGCTTCGTCTCGCTCTCGCTCCGCTCGAAGCGCAGCGAGTTGAAGTGGGGGCACTCGTAGGGAGTGATGGGCATCTCCTCTTTGAACACGCACACCTTCAGCTTGGCAAACCTGGCTTTCCTCTGCATGGCTCGCAGCTTGGCTATCTCGATGATCCGCTCCAAATGGTCTAAAAAACCCCAAAAGAATTGAGACTTAGAACAAGTCACCGAGGAGAAGAGCAAAAGCAATTATTTCGCGTGAAACATTTCACTGCGGTTATTCTCAGCATGATATTAGCAGCATGTAGCAAAACAGAATAATCAAATCAGTCTCAGTTATCTGGTGAACTTGGTGGCCTTATTAATATGCCCAAGTTGTGTGGCGAACTTGGTGGCCTCATTCTATGCCCAAGTTGTGTGGTGAACTTGGTGGCCTAAAGTTTATTCAGTTGCAAGTCCTGACAAAACAAATGCAGACAAACCCTCTCATTTAACAATGTTACAGCCTAATTTTGCTCCCTTTTAAGCACAGAAATCCACACCCTGGCACGCAGCAGGATGTGGAGACCTCCAAGATCCAAACAGCATGAAAAATACAGAATAAACTTCCCAGCTGCAATGGGATCAGTTTAGGAGCTGAAAGCAGACTGAAAGCATGAGGTATAACACTGGAATCCCACTAGAAGAAACAATCAGTGCTACTAGGTTTATTTACCTTTGTAATATGGCATTAGGCCCAGGAAAGCTTGTCTAACTTTTTCTCCTTTAAGAGGCTGGATATCCTCTAGATTGTCTAGCAATGGTCCTATGGAATAATACTGAGCTTCCTTGTACACTGACCTCACTCGTTCTCGTGGGGGCAGGTCACCAGATCGTAGGAAGTTTAGTATGTCTCTAAAAAAAGGGCAAAAATATCATTAACAAACACATTTCTGCCAAAACTCTTGCAGGTGGGAAAGGAGAGGAAATGCTGGATATTCATTGTTTGCTCTGTTGAGACAGTAACTGAAATAAATGATCCATATTCCCAACGTTTGTTTTTAAAACCGTTTGCCACGTTCAGGTTTCCAAGCCATCATTTCACATTTTGCCTCTCTGTTGATGTCAAAACTCATTTGAAAAAATATCAGTGTATTTTAAACAAAACATTCAATGTGGAGGAAACCATTTATAACACAGAAGAGGCCACAGTGTTTCATGGGAAAGAGACTGTAGTCACTGCATTTCAAATTTAGGTCTGGGACAAAATAAACTTTTCCATTTTCCCAGAGAATCATATTCATGGATATTTTATTCCACACAGATCCAGCCGAATGGATGGGACATCTGCAAAGGAGGTTTCTCTTCACAGATCAGGGCCATTTACAGAATAATAATCAGAATTTTTAAAAAAGAGAGAGAACATTTCCTTGTAGTTCTGAAACACTGTTCAGCAACAGGATCTTTTAAGAGGGAAAGAAATCACTTTATAAGCATTAACCAACAAAACCCTTATCAAATAAAGAAAAAAAAACACTTTATAAGTGTTAACCAAGAAAACCTTATCAAATAAAAGAGGCATTACTGCAATCTTCCTTAGAATGACGACAAATACAGCACATGCTAACTTGGCTCTCTGTTCCAGCTCTATTTTCAATTGAGGTTGATAACATCACAAATTAATTGATTTTCCAACAAACTGCCACATGTAAAGACACATTTATTTTAGAATAAACACAGTGGCTTAATCTATTTCTGTCCCAGATTATGGTACAACCCAAAAGTGCTTTGAAAATAATTCAATCCTTCTTTGTTGAAGATATTAAGGAAATGTCTATAAAGGAGCAACAAGAAATTCAGAATAAATTGCAATGTGTGCTTTGGGCAAGGACCTGGACCCATGGACACTGATTGCCTTTTTTAGCAATCTCACCCCAGTTCAAACAGAGCATTAGTAATCACGGTTAGTTTAATTAAAAATAAAATAAAAGCTGAACACTTAGGAAGGAATCCTGGAGGTGAAGGAATATGGCACTACCAGCAAAAATAATTTAGAAAAAGAAAATTCTTTAAGGCTTGTGCTTTTTTTTAGCAGTTATATCCTGTTTAAAGACTGAAAACATCATACTTTTAACTTTGTAAGAATCCTAGATTCATTCCTTCCATTCCCTCTTCCTAACAGATACTGACTATCAGTTAAAACCCACTGTTGTGCAAAGGAGTTTCCTGTGTAAAGCAACACCAAACACTTCTTTAAACCATCAAAACAACTTGATACCTTGAAAGGAGATACTCTAGGGGAGACAAAGCACAAATTCAGAGCATTTCTTGTTTTTCCTTTCCCATTGCACAACCAACAAAGAGTTTTTAACTGCAATTACTCCTGTGATGCTTTGAAGGCGTGCAATGTTAAATGCCGCACAAATATGATTTAACTCTGAGGGAAAAAACTGTTAAAAATTAGTTTAAAAATAAGTTTTCAGTAAGAACTTTCAAAGGTTGTCCTGAGGACTCTGTACATACCCAAAATAGGTGCCATCCCTGTCGATGAAGTACCTGCCCTCAGCATCCGTGGGGATGTAGTGCCTGCCACTGAACATTGCTGCCAGCATGGTGTCCTCGTACCTCCGCAGCGTGGACAGTCTGGTGGTGAAAAACATCCCTCCCACGTTCAGTGGGACAACTTCTGGGAACTGCAAAAGCAACCAGGACATCAGAAAGGAGCCTCGAGTCCTCTGCAGGTGACAAAGGGCACAGCTTCCAAAATGCACTTGCGATTTGCCATCAGGACAAAGGCGTGGTTCCTGCCCCACTGCCACAAACCAGGGAGCTTTGAGGGGTAAAAACTTGGATGCTTTGGCTTCTGGGAGGAATCGGGGAGCGGTTTAATTGTATTTGGGAATCTGAAACAGCAGAAATCACTCAGCTGGAACAGCAGATATTTGAGGTATTAATGCCTCCTCTTGGCTCTTTTGGGGAAAGGAAAGAACAAAACAAAACCCCTTCCCCAGCCTTACACAGAGTAATAACAAAAGGGAGGAAATCTCAGGTCAGCCTTGGGACTTGCACTCTGCTGGCTCCTTTACACAATCAGACTATACAATACACTGAAAAAAATCTGTATTTATTTACATCAGACCTAAAATCTTACTATCACACCCCAGGATGCTGTAAGTACCAGAATAAACACTTAACTGCACGTCTCAAGTCCAAACCTGGATGGAACTTGTAAATAAAGCTGCCGAGCTACTCAAATAAATTCAAGAGACTTCGTTTTATTCAAACATGGAAAGTGAGCTGGATATCCACAACGAAATCCTGAATTCTTCGGCCCCTGAGCAGTGCGTGCTGCCGTGATCATCCCCCATCCTCAGGTGAGCCCTTACCTGCTGAGGCAGCAGAGGTAGCGCTTGTCCTGCCTGGGTGGCGGTGGGAGTGGCCGGCTCTTGGAAATCATCCTCTGCATCCGAGCTCGACATGGCATCATCCGGGTTCGCACTCACTTTGTTCTGCCCCGTGACTACCACCATCCCTCTGGCTCTGGGGAGCAGCTCTGCTGGGTAGGAGGCCGTGGCAGTGCTGAAGGGAGACCCAAATTAATCACCCAAATTACCCGAGTCACCGGGGCGCTCCCCGCAGCCCAGGAGCCCGCAGCGGCCGCGTCCCCCCGAGCGCTCCCAGCGGCAGCGTTATTCCCGGGAAAAGGATGGCGCAGGGATGCCAAGCACCCCGGGAGAGGGCTGGGGGCAGGAATGCCGCCGGCACAGCTGTTCCAAGGCCCTCCAGCCCCGGAGCCGCCGGCAGGGGCTGGGGAAGAGCCCGGCATCCATTGGCTGCGCGGTGCAGGGAGCGATTGGCTCCGGCGCGGCTTTGCAGGAAAATGTCATTTGCTGGGAGAATTTGGGTGGCCGCTGTCCCAGCCTGTCCCTCGCCAGGGGCGGGATGCAGGAACACGGCCCTGCCAGGGGCGGGATGCGGGGACGTGTCCCTGCCATTGGCGACACCCGGCTCCGTCTGTCACCTTCACGGGAGCGCGGACGGGCACCGGGAGGACTCGGCTGGGCTCTGGAATTCCCTGGGAAATGGGAAAACCGGGATTTCTAACCAGCCAGGGAAAGCGGGCGTTTCACTGCATCACATCGCACCGCACACGGACGCGCGCGTGAGACACAAATATTTAACTCTCCTTATCAAGCTGCTAATGATCAATTTAATTTAACACCTACAAGGCTTCTCAGTCCATCCTCTGCGGGAGAATGGGATGCACGGACAAACTGCACGATAAAAATAATAATTGAAAGGGCAGAGGAGCAGAGAAACCCCGCTGCTCTCCTTACACTGCATTATGTAAAATCCCTGTTCCCGGGATTTCTCCAGCAGCATCACAACTCCCTAACAAACACCTTCCACTACCGGAGGCTTTAGCTACCGCTAAACCTTCTCTCAAATCACTGTAAAATACTGAAAGAGGAGGATTATTTGCACAAGCACGTCTGGCACATTTATTTATTAACTAAAGGATGCTTCCCCTCAATCAGCAAGAAAAAAATGACAGAAAATTTTAAAATATATTATGAATTATTCTGCTTTAATAATTCTGCTAACAGTCGTTGTGCACACTGACAGATCTCGGCTCTTAAAGGAAATATTGAGTTCAGAGTGAACTCAGGCAGACCTGGGATGCTCCTGGGCAAAAGAGGTACTTTTTAGAGACCTGATCAGACCAAAACCTTCACTTCTGTGGGCAGCCTTCTTTCCCCAAAATTTAGAGGTGAAACATCCTGTTTAAAACCCTAATACACACAGATAAGTAGCTACTATGAAGTTTCAAACATTTCTGTTTGAGCTTCAGCTCCTTAAAAGGTTTGGCTCAGCTCAGGAGAGGGATTTAATTTCTCTCCTCTACAGTTCATAATAATTTTCCAATCACAGTCCAATGCACAGGCAGATAAATAAGGATGGAAGAGCTTCTGGAGGGCCACACCCTATTAACAATTCTAATATTTGTCCTAAAACAACATTTCTTCCGACATCATCAGTTGTCCAAACAACTCAATTATGCCTCACAGATAAAGAATAGACACAATATAAATGGGAGATTATTTTGCTAGGGATTCCTTTAAGGAGGTAAACAAATCATCAGCCAGAAACAGCTTGCAGAACAGCATTTATAAGATGCACAGTCAAAAATTGAGGGTGAGCCTGTATTTACTGTGACTGTATTATTTATAACGCTGCCAGTGCTTTGGCTGCTATTTCCAGTTCTCTTAAGACTATTCAAAAGAACTCAAGATCGACCAAAAACGTGTTCTTTGTCTGCATTTTTCAAGGATGTCCCACAGATTTCCCTTAAATGGAGTGTACTGTGAATAAACAACATGCACTCCATTAAATGTAGCAGCATTATTGACCACAGAATGGGTTTTTGGGGGTAAGTTCATCCATTTGGCACAGCACCAAAAAGGGCCTCTTTCCTAACAGAACTAGAAGCCTGAGAAAAAAGAATTCTTCTTCCTCTTTCATAATCCTCTTTCAATATGACACCAAGGTTTAAGAAAAAAAGCCATGAGACAGCATTAATTTTGTTCTGCTCAGGAGTAACAACCTCCTTTGCCACTGGAACATCCACACAAAACAATCCCTCAATAATGAGGTTTAGCAGAGCATCATTAGACCAGGATTTCAAGAATAAGCTTAGTGGCAATAAAAAGATTAATGACTGACAAGTTGAACCTGTTTTTTGACGTTCATTAAAAGGTGAGTGAAGTCCCTCTCTAGGCTGGCTTCACCTGTTCATCCACAGAGCAGTGAAACAGAGCTGTGCTGACAGGAGCCGAGTCCTCCTAAAAGGAAAACAGAAGTTAATCCCTGTGTTTCATGAAGAAAACACATCCACCTGGATCCCAGAATCACAGGATGGTTTGGGTTGAACTAGACCTTAAAGATCACCCAGTTCCACCCCCCTGCCACGTCCACAGACCAGGCTGCTCCAAGCCCCATCCAGCCTGGGCTGATCCCCTTCTTGCCACTTAAAGCACGTGCAATAATTGTTTTTAACTACGTGCAGAAATATTCCTGTGTTAAATATCTCATTAAATTTACAGAATTTATTTAGTTACACTAAGTAAATGCCTCCATTTCCCTTTCAAATAAATCTAGGTCTAGATCAACAGATAGTTAACAGGAAAACCACCTATAAACAAAATTATCATTAAATCAAATATTTGACCGAACCACACATCAGCTGCATCCAACTCTACCAGAAATGCCTCCTTCCAGTCCTTCCACCTGTCATTTAAAAGCAGGGATTGCTTCCTGCAGCTTTGTTGGGGACAGCTCAGATATTGCCCCACACACAGCAAAGAAAGCTCAGTAAATGAACTGGCTCTGCCAGTTTGGCTTCATTCCCCAGGGAATGACAGCCACCCTTGAGCTGGGCTTGATGCTAAGATTGAAAAAAGCTTTTCAAGGCTCTGCTGTTCCCTCAACTTCTCCATACTGGTTTCAACAAGTTTTTCTTAAATACCTTCTGAGGTTGCACCAGTGTTGGCAAATTTACAAACCTAAAAAAAGTTACATACCAACAAAAAAGTGACATAAGGGTTGTACAAAGTCTTTTTCATCAAGATACCAATGTATGAACCCATCACAGGAGACCCACACGAACTTCTGTTCAAAGGTAACTCCTTGGGATGTGCTTTTTTGGGGAGATACCAACTGGATTATTAGGAACACTCCCCCTTTTTTAAGAGAAACTGGGGAATGAGATGAGTTAGAAACTGGATAGTGTTTTTTAACAGGTACCAGTCTCTGCATCACCAACTTCAAGAGACTCAGATGATGAAAGGTCTGTGTGAACACAGAGGAAAAAGACACAACATCCAGTAAATTCCAATGAATCTGTGTCAGAATGGCAAAGAAACATCCTGGAAGAGGGGCTGGGATCTCTGAGCTGCAATAAACTGTGTTATACATTGGGCTGGAAAATCCTGGACCGTAAAATCCCAGCATCTCTAGTCATAAACAACAACACAGAGTATGATGAAAGGACAGTGCAACTCGACTTTTGCAGCTGGGACCAAAGACAGAGTGTATGGGTGGGTAGAATGGGACTCTCCATCACAGTGACCTTCCAGGGCAGGAGCAGGACAGCAGGGACACGAGGCTGGGAGTGACCAGTGGGTAAAGGACACTGGGGCTGCGCTCACTGGTGCCTGGCACTGCCCCTCACACAGAAATCCATAGCTTTGAGAGCTTGGAGCCGTCTGACAGCTGTGAGGAGCACAGGCATCACACACAGGCATCACCACAGCAGGTGGATGGGGCAGCACAGCCCCGGGCGAGCTCAGGACTGAGCCGGGTGTTGGATACGCCAGGTATCCATCAATTTAATCAAGAATTCATTAACAGCTAATTAAAAATTAACTCTTAACTCCCACCTCGCGCCTTGCCAGGGTGACAGCCTGACCGGCGTCACCGCTCGCGGGGGGGCGGCCCCGGCCGCGGTCCCTCCGCTCCCCTCACGCTCCCCGACCGCCTCCAGCGCCGCGGCCTCCTCGCCGCTCCCTCACCTGCCGCGGGTCGGCACCGGAGCCCCGGCCGCGGGGAAAGCCCCGCCCGGGATGGAGGGGATGAGGGGAGGGGAGGGATGAGGGGAACGGGGCCGGCTGTCCCCGCCCGCGCTCACCTGGTGCCCGCCCGCGGCTGCGGCCGCGGCTCCGNCCCTCAGTTCCGCGCAGCTCCGAGGGAAGAGCCCGGCGTTAATTAGCCAGGGTTAATTAGCGGCCTCGGGAGCACCGGGGCCGCACTGCCCTCAGCCGGCGCCAGGGGAGGCCCCGGGCTCGCGTGTGGGAAGGAGCGGGGAAAGCTTCGTCCCTCAAGGCACTCAAGAGTCGTTCGGGCACTCGGGGTTTATAAATAATCATCCCAAATGGAGCAACAAAGAAACGGAGGAAAAGCAAAACTATGTCAGATTCTAAGAGGAGAATTTGAGGAAATACAAATATTTGGGAAAAAACTCCTCTCAAAACCAGTGAGGAAGGTTGAAACCACCTTCAGCACCTTGAACCACCGAGGGCAGCAGATATTGAGACACAACAACCACCCCAAAAACACCTCATGGAAATAATCATATTCCACATTGTATCCTAAAGATGGAAACTTTAGGATACAACTCACAGCAGCAGTTGCCCCCCAGTAGAGCATCTCTGAACACAATTGCTTTCAAGGAACAAATTCAAGAGGCTAAAAATTACCTACTTCTTCCTGCAGTAAACAAATCTCACGTTACTTTCCTTATACCTCTCAGTGGGGCACTCCAATTTACTATTTCTTCATCACTCAGCTATTAAAAGCAAACAAAAAGCATTAAATTGCAAACCTTAAAATAAGATCCAAACCTGGGACATAAGATCATATCTTCCCTCACATCAATATCTTGAATTATAACTAACACATCAATAGCTTGAATTATTTAAATCTTAGGTTGGAAGCAAAACCATTAATTAATAAATAAATAAACAAAAATCACATTTAAAGCATTTATTTTGAAAAATAAAATACAAAAGATCATTGACTTGTAATTGTACATGTAATTTATCAACTTTTTTTGTTTTAAATAAAAGATAATTAACATTTTTCACATATGAATAAAACAAACAACTGTTCCAATAAAAATCTTTTAGGACAAGCACAGACCACTCTTGAAAGCTTCGTACATTGAAAACCAAACTGCTACAAGAAACAAAAAAAAAATCTTTGAAGATGGAACTCTGTAATTAAAACAGAGGAGCAATTTCAGAGACAGGCATTGCATTTGCATTTTTTAAAACCTTAAAAAAATAGCTGTGCGAATGTAATGCAGTTCTACGTTAACATCAGTGATTTTTTTTTTGTTTTTTAACAGGTTTACATGCGCTCACAACAGCAAGATTTGGAACAGAAACAGGATGAAAGGAACAGGAGAGAACATTCTGAAGAGAGCAGGCCATGAGCAGCACACCTCTGATCCCTGGGGGACAGGCCTGAGGGATCATTCCCATGGAAAAGGCAGCAGTTGATCTTCTAAGGAAAAAGAAATAAAGTTATGTTTGAGCTTTCCTGGTAATATTCAGCTTTTAATCCTGGACAGCATTTTGGAATAACAAATAATGCAGAACTAGGAGTAGCCACTGTTGTCTCAGCAGGTGGAAAGTCACTGCCAAGACAAATCTCATTCCTGTAAGGAATGTGGCTGCTTTGTCCATCCTTTATAATTTGAGAGACCGCTTGGAGCATAATGCAAAAAATAATATATTGATCTTCCACTTCCATCCCAAACCCTTGTGACCCTGGGCTGCAGTGAGATGCTGGAAGTGTCCCTCCCTGTAGTGGGAAGTTGCTGCTGGGAAGTTCCCAGTTTGGTTTCTCAGAAACTGGGCAGCAGCTTTAGACAGAAATATTGCAGTTTGAAATCTAACTTCCAGAGCTAAGTGGCAAAAAGGAGGTTGATGCTTTAGACCTTTTAACAGTGACTGTGTGAAAAGATGATGGTTTCTCTATTGATTTCACAGTGAAGGCCTGCAATTAATCTCTGGGAAGCTTTTAGATCCATTACTTCTACACGGAGCAGTGCTTTTGGCTATATTTAGGGTGTTTATATTTATGGCCACGTAAGGATCTATTTCGGGGATATTTGTAGGGCACATTGCTTTGGGCTATTTTTAAATGCATTTTGCCATCTTTTGTTGTCAGCCAGAAGATCTGATAGCAGGGCTGACAAGTAAAAATCCTGGATTAACAGAGGAAATCTTGCATCATTTGTTCCTTAACTGGTCTGGAATTTACTGAGCTCCCTGCAAAATCTTGTCACTGTTTATTCAGTGACTAAAATGCAGCTTATTGAAAATACTGGCTATGAGATGTTAAATCAAATATTACAAACCAGCTCATCTTTAGCAGTTTCCTTTGAAAAATATATCTTCATATTTTTCTTACCCATGGAGTTACAGAAGTTTAAAAAAATAATCATCTTAACTAAATTAAGAGCAACAAATGAGCAGGACTGCAATACCCTTTTATTACCTTCTGTGCAAGAAATGTCCATTTTATCTTCTATTCCATAGGTTCAGTCTGTCAAAAAATTAATTAAAATTAAATTAGCTATTTTACATTAGAGGACAAAAATATTATCAGTACCAATGTCTGTACTCCAAACCTTTGAGCCGTTTAGTTCCATTATGTTAATACTAAAGGAGAACACTATCAGCATCAATTTGATCAAGTTTTTATGCTTTAAGGAAGATTCTTTTACTATTTCACAATGCTTATTTTTGTCTTTCAGATGGTCTTTCTTTGCTCTGGATAAATTTGCTCAGAGTTTGGTAAATACTGTATTTAAATCAAGCTAATTGTATAAATCCACCTCCTGGAACTTAGCAGGAATCTCCCTATCACATGGAGTGAAGAAGATACTGATTATTCATAGTGGCCCAGGGTCTTTTGGGTATCACAACTGGAAACCACAAACAGCGTAATTTAACTGACATACTGTAAGCAGACAAGGATTTAAAGGATTTAACCCAGGATTTATTCAAAAACCAAGGATTTTTTTGCTAGCACACCATCTACACACAGTGTGCTCAATTCTGAAGGATCTCCCTGCATTTCCCATAAACCCTTCTCAGCAATATTTCCCCTCCTGTTAGGGCACACCCTATTCCTGCAGCTTGATCTGTGGATAACCCTGCAATCCCACCAGTAATCCCATGTGGAAGCCCCAGGAGTGACGCCAGCAGGCTCCTGCCAGGACACTGTGAGTTCAGCAGCACACATGGAACAGACACTCAGTGACAGGGGACAATGCTGGGAGCAACAGGACTGGAATGGTTCTCCAGCAGCTGAGCAAAGCAGGAGCACCGAGTGATCCAAGCAGGCAAACAGCCAGGAAAAAGCCAAGCCCACGTTAGAGATCACACAAAGGCTGCTCAGAAAGATTTGGTGGCCACAGCAGGGTTATATTCTGAAAACATGAAACACACACTACAGCTATTCCACTTTACTGATCCATGTTCATTTTATCTTGCCACGAGACTTCCTTTCTACTGTCTTCTTTGGCTGGAACAAAAGAAATCAGTTTTCCTTTTTAATCAAATCATTTTTATTGGAACAAACGGGTACGTCAAAATGCTTTGTCTGGTAGATTCCTGTGTATTTTTAACCTGTCCCATCCCTGGAAGTGTCCAAGGCCAGGTTGGAACAACCTGGGATAGTGGAAGGTGTCCCTGCCCATGGCAGGGGGTGGAAAAATAAGGTCTTTAAGGTCCCTTCAACCCAAACTATTCTGGGATTTTACAGTTCTGTGACATCCACAAGATCCTGCAGTTTGAGAGCTCCACAACAGGGATTTTGCTTTTTGTTTTTTCGCAGGTCCCTTAGGGAGCTGATGACAACTAACAGCATTTAAAAGGCACCAAGTTATGAATTTTCAGTGAAATCTCAAGTTCAGTAGCTCACTTGACTATTAAATCAACACCACCTCGATCCATGGCTGGGTTTGTTGACTTTGACAACATTTCTATTTCTTTTAAAAATCTCTCAGTACTTACAACTCTGCCCTCTGGACTAGACTTGCTTTAAACCAAGATAACAAAAGATAAAACTCCTCTACAAGTAGCAAACTTTGCAGTTTGGTCCAGAAAAGAGGCTCAAAGTTTCCTTCCATTTCACAGCAATATTCAGACAGCTCAGGCTGACAAACACCACTCCTAACTCTGGAGTTACAGATGGATTCAGGAGAAGTTTGGGATGCTGAGTTCAAGATTCCACCTCATGGATAATCAGAAAATCTTGCCATCAATCAGAAAATCAAGCTCATGAAGAAGTGGTTTATAAAAGGCTGTTTGATATTATTTGCTGCTACACCCACAGAAAGGAAATTAATTCAATACTGTACCTGTGGCACTTCTTTAAGGAAGTCAGGAAGCTGAAATTCACCTTTATAGACCTGGAAAAACAAACAAAAAATTATACTACTCAAAGCCCTCATTCACTATTCTTTGAAATGCTGAAGAGCTTCTCAAGGGAAGGAAAACCAAAAGAAAAAAAGGTTCTTTTGTGTTATTAGCATCCACTTACGCTAGAACATTAAATATTTTGGCAACATATTGTCTTGTCTCTGGAGGATAATTCTTAAAAGCTCTTTGCTTCTGAGATTAAACATTCCAAAGGGGAAAAAAATGTATTCTGTTCTTTGTTTTTCCCAAAAAAGAAGTATACTTAAAGAGTTTTACCATCCTGTCTACTGAACCGTAAAGACTGATCATCCCAATGTCATGACTTCTGTGGTCTTGTGTAATCATTTCTAAGTAAAAAATTTAAAAAGGGCACAAACTTACTTAGAAAAATTCCATAGAGCCATGAAATGGAAATGGGGCTCCTCCAAACTTACTTAGAAAAATTCCATAGAGCCATGAAATGGAAATGGGGCTCCTCCAAAGCCTCGCTCCGAGCTGCACTCCCTGGTTTGCATCAAAGGAAGGAGATCCAGGAAGCCAGAGAAAGTTTATTAACAATTTTCTCTGCTCTCCTATGAGCAGATGACCAGAATACAAAGCCATCCTCAGCTTGTCAATACCCTGCAGTGGCCTGGGACTGAGTCAGCTCTGAATTTCCTGTCCAGCAGATCCTGTGACTCACGGAGGATAGACTCGGGATTGGCAGCTCCCATCCCAATCCATCCCAGGGATCCAAACCACCAGGCTTCACTGAGAGAGCAGGAATTACTGCACACACACATCGTGGCACTCTGTCCCTTCTGATATTCCATGGCTTAGATAAAATAGGAACAGTTCTCATCTGTATTCAGCCAGGGGCCACTGTCATTCCCACGGGAACATTAAGGAAAGTCACCCTGGGCAGAAATTCAGTGTGTGACTGCTGGAGCCTTGTTACACTATAAATATTTATAAATGAAGGAGAGGATTTCTCATTTTCAGCTTTTATCCGAGCCATTAAAATGCAGGCTGTGTCCTGGAGAACAGGAATGGAAGTTACAAAACAACATTCTCACAATAAAAATGTTACAGAATAACCTAAGTAAGGTTCACAAGAAAAACTTTTAATTTTTTGTTAGATTGTGCTGATGTTGGAAGGAACAGACAGGAACCTTCACCTTTTCTGAGAATTCTTCAAAACAGTTAATCCTGATGGTGACAGCACTTTGTGACTGATTCAGAACCAGAAGGACCAAAGCCAAGGCTGTCTCTCCAGAACCCTCCTCCTTTCCTTCTCCTGCAATTATCACTCAGTCTAATTTTTATATTACACATCTATATTTGTGTCTGCTCTAAAAACTTCACCTTTGTAGGAAGAGCATTTACCCCTAATAAACATCTAATAGCAGATAGCCAAGATCAGCAATATTAAGAAAAAAAATGGCACTGGAAAGTAAATGTTTTGAGGCTATTTAATATTATATTCACATGAAAATATCACCATTTACCAGCACAATTTACCAAGGCAAATCTAAGCGGCAGCAGGCCCAAGATTAGGTTTAACACACAAATTTTGGTTCAGAACTGACACTACCTAAAGGCTGGTTTTGTCAGGATGGAGACTGCAGAGGAACTGGTTTAAAGTAGCTCCGAAACCACTGAGTGGTCCCTTTGGAATCAAAACCCAGGGATCAACAGCAAACCAGAAATTCTAAAAACAATGACTGCATCTGCAGCCAAAGAAATTAAAGAGGCTTCAAGATTCCAAATTCTTTTCTGACCAATTTGTAAGTCTAAGACACATCACTCACAGTGGCATTAGAGAGACAGAAGCAGGATATTGGAATTATTTCCAGTCTAAGCAAGAATTCAGTAAAAGTGAGAAGAAATGGTGTTTACCATTTCTAAGGGAATTATTTTGCAAGTCCAAATGGAATTCCAAAAGAGGGGGATCTGTGTCAGTTCGTTGTTCAGTGCTGGCAATATTCAAGCTGTTCTATTAAAAAACCAAAACACATTCCTATAGCCAAACTGAATGCATGTTATCCTCAAAAAGAGATCAGAAAACAAGTTCCACATCCAGTTGCCTGAGAAAAACCCCTTTAAATGCACAGGGAGAACCTCAGAACAGAAGTGTAACCCTGTAATTGTTTCTTATAGAAGATTAAAGCATTTCTTTTCAGCCACTTTCCTGCCTGCTTTGGAAAGAGTCTCATTATATTTGGTCAGTTCCAGCACACAAAAATAATGGTTTTTTTTGTGTAAAAGTCACCCTGCAACCAAGTGTGCTTGGGCTACGACTTTAAAACTTCCAAGCTGCAGAGTACAAGGTTGTTGATGTTTAATTATAGAAGAAAAAAATAAAGTAAATAAAGAACATTGGCAAAACCAGACCTGAGCCCCTTTCTAGAACCACTCCACAGCACATGGAGGTACCCTCATCTTTCAGATTTTCCTGAACTTTTAAGGCAGCTTTAAAGGTTTACACAATTCTTCACCTCTGCTGGACCTGCCAAGGAAGGGCCATGTGAGATGTAAATATTTACCCAGGAGGGACAACACAGAGAGCAGGATTTTACACAGGCCCAGCAATGTCTGCCAAAAGGCAGCTTGCAAGCACACCTCAGTCTGCATTTCGGTTGGTAATAACTCTTCTTATGCATTAATAATCATATTTATGCAGAGTTAAGGGGTTTGGGGGCTTGGTTTTGTTGTAAAAATGAGACAGCAGCACCTCCGGAGAGAAACTATGCAGTTGGGAATCCACACGTTGGAAGAAATGCCCACTAAAGGGAATATTAAACAAATTTAGAGGACACTGAGAAAGTCTGTGCTGTTGTGGTCACAAAACAGATGATATAACTCCCCAAATTTTGTTTTAAATATCAGAGAAAACGCCCACAAAGCCAAATGCCTTTATGATCAGGTTAATCAGTGAACGTGGAGATGCAGGGCCCTGAGCAGCTGGGCATTCACACACCTCTGACAGCACAGTTATCCTCATGCTCTAGTATAAATCTACTTTTTACCTTCATCAGAAATTGCTCCTGCCCTTAAAATCTCAAAGACAAACTCTTGACATCCTGGTTGTCATGGATGTTTTGACTCTAAACAGGAGATGGTTCCTCACAACTTAAACCAGGCACGAAGCTGGAGTGAGCAAACTCTGGTTTTATCTCTAGATGTTACCAGCAGCTGAACATAAATCAGAGCTGGATAACAGCTTTGGGCTGGCATTAGAAGAACCACGTGTATTTGAACAGTCCTGCTGAAAACCACAGCTCTTTCTCTGGAGTTCTGTAACTTCCACCTCTGGATCTCTCCAGGGCAAGGAGCACAACTCCATGAAGAAGTTAAAAGAACTTACTGGAGTGTGTATTCCAAGCATACAAATTTATTTAGTGGGAAGGACGTGCCAAAGAAAATCTGATGTAATTCACTGCAGATGTGAGAGGAAACCACTCTGCCAACCATAACACAACAATACAGTTTCTCCTGGGCAGCAGGCAGAGCTCTGCAGCTGGGAGCTGCTCTCCTCTTCTGCCGGGTTCTGGCAAACTGCTGACACTCACTTTTCCACAATCCCGTAACAGTGATAAGGACATATCAGACACTGTTCTAATGAGGAGTGAAGCATTTTTGTATTTCACCCTATAGAGACTGGGCTAGCAGCTCACACAGCTTAATTACTTGCATTTGCTGCATAATTTGCAGATGAAAACTTCATTCACGTCAGGATGTTGATTTCCTTTCTGTTCAGGATGTAGAATTTGTTAAAACCCTGGGGGGGAACAACAAGTAGCCAGTTGTGCATCTATCAGGAAGGAACCCTTGCAGTCATAAAACGAACAGATCAGCAACAGAATTACAAGAAAACCACAACGCATTCAGTGATGGCAAAATCATCCTGCCTTGAAGAGGTCACATGCAGAGATCTGCTGAGCAGCACAACCCTGGCCAGACCCTGCTCTCTCTGCTCTGCATTCCTTAACTGAGACAAGAGAAACTGTCAGAAAAGATAATATCGTCAGGCTTAACAGAAAACAGATAAACGGAAAGTTGATGGCTTTGTTAGTGAAAATATCAGAAAAATCTGTTGAGCTCGTGACTCCCCCAGCGCAGATCCTGTCAGAGATGTTTTATTTCCTAACACCCCACAGCACTGGGAGAGCAACACAAGAAGAGATGAAGTTCCCTTCATGCTCTGTTAGCTCCTAGAACAAAAGCAGAGATGTCAAAGCACAAACACAGGCTGCATCTTGTTATTTTTGTGCTGTGCTGCAGGAGCACAGAGAGGCAACCTCAGCATTCTGGTGTCCTACACAGGTAACAGCCAAGTGAAAAATCCAAATTTAGCAGAGAGCATTGCTTCCCTTGCATCACCTACAAGGAGATAGCATTTCTAATTTAAGCACTGTCCTTTAGCTGGAGAAAATCATCATTTTGTCTCCAGACTGGAGAGGAAAAAGATATTTAAGCTGTATATGGAAGTCACCAGCAGGGGACAGAAAAGGAGAAAAGAGGAATAAAGATCAGGACTTGAGTGTTTAAACTAATATTTTGCACCACAGCAGGCATCTCTTTCCATTTTTCTCCAGTACCAGCCCTTGTTTTAAGAATTTTTACACTCACTTTCATGATTAAGAGCAGCAGCTTTGTTGCTGAGCGTTATTTTCACTCTAAAGTGCAATTTGTGGTCTTTTCCAAGAAGAGACAGATTTTGCTCAGCTTTAGAAGTCTAAAATTTATCTGTTTTCAATGAATACAATTCAAGTTCTGTGCTCACTTTAAAGTCTTGGAGACCACAAATAAACATAAATATAAACATAAACACAAATACAAACATAAACACAAATATAAATGTAAGAGAGCTGCTTCCAAACACAAAACGAGCCAATAAACGGCTATAAACAAGATACAGATATTCTTACTATGTACTGAAAAGCAACTCTGGAAAGACTTTCTTTGGACAGCTTCATCCATATTCCACATTCAAGATACCCAGTATTAAACTCTGGGAAAGGCTATCCCAGGTGAAGAAATTTAAAGAAAGCAGGAGCGAAAGAAGTGCTCCAGTGATTTACAAACTCACCAGCCCAGAGTACACAGGAACACACTTAACTTGCCAAGTGCCAGTTCCAAAAGGCTGGAAAAACCCGGATTTATTTATTTATCCATTTAAATAAAAGCTTTCTTCTCCAGGCTGCAGCAGCAAGGAATAAATTGGCACAGGTTCCTGGAGGAGCAAGGGAAACCCACGAGAGCTGTCCCTGATGGGCCAAACTCACACACCACAGTCTGAAACGTTTTGAAATCTTTATGTTGCTCCACTTTGAAAGAAATATTCTACATTTTCAACAAGATGAACCATCTCTCTCTTATTTTAGCATTCATTCAGAACATCTCCCTCGTTTTATCTGTACACACGTGGAAATGTAATTTTGTCAAAGAACAAGTGACTAGAAAAATATAGACTGGGTACTGCAATAAGCAACAAAATTAAAGTGCTGTCTAGGGCTGTAAGTAAACCTATTAAATTAAAATAGCAGCCAAAATATTAACGAGTGTTCCGTATGTTTGCAATATTTAGATCAGCTTCAGTTTTTAACAGCTGCTCTTAGCAATAAACAAACAAATTACCCTTCAAAGCAAACTTGGAAAAAGCCTCAGTAAACCCTCAGCCTTTGAAATTAGGTTTTCATTTCTTTGGAGAGATGCTCCTGGCTTGGTTTATTACCTGAATTTCTCTCTTGTATTTCGAAATCAAATACATTTCAAGAAGAGACAGAAACCCAGACAATTTTTACAGCTCGGACTGAGCTTGCCACACACGGGTGGAAGCCTCAGAAAGGTCACCAGGCTGTAAAAACTTGTGTAAATTGTATCAGTGAGACACAACAATTTGCAATTTGCAGTATTGAACACTATTTTAGAGTGCAGAAAAGTTAATTTGTTTGTGAACCTTTTAAAACAGGGAACCTATAAATTGCAACCAAAAAACGGTGGGTTACCTTTTCCACGCTGAGCTATCAGCCATTAATTAAAACAATCAACCTGCCAGCCTTTAATACACTGATCAATGATTTTAACGACATTTTTTCTGAAAAGAAATAATGTAAAAGTGTTTAGAGGCTTCAGAAACCCCAATTTCTTTTTCATTCCTATCTACCCCGTCAGTATTCCAACCAGTTTTTTCCAGATCTGAAGGCCAGTGGAAGACAGCCTTTTAAAATTGTTTAATTCAATTTTTTTCCCTGATTACTTTGCTGCAGCAGCAAAAGTCACCTTCTTTTAATAAACTATACATGCCCAAAAGAACAGATGCAGAGTTATTAATTCTATTCCCAACAATGGTAATGAGCTTTTCGACGGATACCTCCAGGGATAAACAGCTCTACAGCCTAACTACTCAAATTCCAACAACATTAATTCAGACTAAAATCCTTAAGTTTAGGTTAATCAGCACCAGACCTTTCTCCATCTCGGGCTTGTTCTACAAAGAATTGGAAAATCAGACATTTTGATCATCATGGGCTGTTTTCTATGGGTCATTTTTCAAACCCTACCAAGTATTTGGGGTGTAATTTTGTGACAGAGCTTCTGCCAACCCTCATATATAAAAAGCTGAGCTCAGGCATCAAGTTTGAAAGCCCGACAAGAAAGTTGGGGAACTGGTTAGCAGTGGCAAAAGCTATCTGGGCAGCTCTCAGCTCCACACATCAAGGAGCACAGCTCAAGGTCCCAAAGAAGTCTTTCATCTTCCCCCAAGGAAAGCACATGGTAAAGTATCAAAAATATCAGAAACAGACTTAAAAACCCCAGACCAAACCCAAGGCTCCTGCTCTATAGCTCATATCCATTTAGGCAAGAATTAAACACACAAAAGCCTTACCCTCCTTGTGTTTTCCACTACTTTTTGATCTGGCTTCCCATAATTGGGTGGGTTGGCATAGGGATCATAGCCCAGTTTGGCCAGCATGGGGGCAATCACTGGCATGTCCTGCAGCACATCAGCAGGGATCTTCCCAACCCACTTGGACAGTGCTTCCACATTCACTGGCTTGATGACTTGGTCAGTGGATCTTTCAACCCTGAGGAAGGAGAAAAGACATTTATATTTTCCATTCCAACCAGTAATTCTTCAATAGCATTCAGACCTTTAGCTTGTTTTGTTTGGGGTCTTTTTTCTCCCATTCTTCTTCTTTCCCTCTCAAAATTCCATGTTTTCTACAGAGCTGATGGGAAGTGAAGTTTTAATGAGAATAATTTGCACAATATTTGCAGATGCTGCCTGGTTTAGGCTCTCACGCTGTGCTGAAGCAACTTCTTTATTGCATAAAAGCTGCAGAGAAAGCCCAAGAGCTGTTAAGTGAAGAGTAAGCACACACCTACACATAAAGCTGTTTTCCCACTGGCACATTCCCACATTTCCTGTTTAATTGTCGTAGATGTATTAAAAGTCATATTCTAAATTCAAATCCATGTGCTATTTCTTCTCACGCCCATTCTGTGATTCATCTTTCACTTTTTAAACTTGTTTAATAAAAGAGAGACCTGAGATGACAGAAAGCTACAAACTACAGAAATATCTTTTATAACCATTCCTTTGATTGTTTGGTCATTACACAGTTCTTAAAAATATTTAGAAAAGAGTTGATTTCTTGTTCATTTAAGCAACAGTCCTAATGTAATTTTCATTTTTGCTCTACTTTCCTGGAGTGTTTTTGTTTTCTTTTTCCAGGTTAGAAATCTGGCACCGCTTTCTTCTGCCACATTCCTTGCTTCTTTATGATTGTAAGACACACAGCTTCTTCACTGTGCTTATTTCAGGCCGAGTAATTGAAAACTCTCTGAGTTTTGACTCTAAATAATTTAAAACTTTTTTTCTGACCTCAGAAAGAGCTTGGACATCATTGGATATATAAAAGGAGTATTTCTATCTGCCTCAAACCTGATGCTGAGCACACAGCTGTCACCAATGTTCACCTCGTTCCTCTTTTTTACTCCTCATCAGAGCTAAAATCCTTCCAGGTCAGAGGAAGGAAATCAGTCATCCACTGCTGGAAGGTCACTAAAGTGAAATAATTTAAATACAATCAACAAAGAACAAAGCAGACAGGGAGATGGTCATAAGGAAACTGTCTTGGCAAGCAGGGCCTTCAGACTGGTGTTTCACGGAAGCTGAAAAGGATCTGACAAACAAAAAAACCTCTACAACAAGCCCAGAATTTTCAGCTTTATCCTCTTCAAGCATTACCAGGGACTCAAACCAAAGGCAGGATCTCAGAAAGGGATTTTGGGACCAGGGAGTTGTGACTAAATTTTAACCTTCCTAAGGGTTGCTGGCCTGAGCTCACAAGTTTGTATGGAAAACTAAAAGTTTAGGCACTGATTTTTTGTGATCTTTCTAATTAGAAGATGAGCATCTGACTCCACAATAAATTAGCAGGAAAAGAGCTGCTAACAACTGAGATTCAGAAGCTCAAAGCAGCAAGGCAAAGGCCAAAGCACCACAACAGTCAGGAGTCCGGAGGTGGACTGGGACACTCAGGAAAAAATTATTACGAGGTGTTTGAAAAACGTGAAATTTTGGGTCCTCAGACAGAGCCAGGCAAGCCCAAAACCCCTTCACCAAAACTGCAAACTGATCTGACCATTTAAAAGCAGGATGATACTGGGAGAAGCAGGTAATGGGCCTGGCTAAGAGCTTGCTGGACCCCCCAAAAAAAGGGTGTTATAGATCAGTTTGAGCCTAAATTTGTACCCATATGGATTCCTCATGCTGATGTCAAGTTTTAAACGTGTGTTTTGTCCCTCTGTCATTTTAGTCTTTGGTAACAACACCCTCAGCACGAAACATTTCGTGGTGATTGATAGCAGGGAAGAGATAAGCAGGGACTGCATGTAGCTGCTCCCAAGCACTGATAAAAAATACACAGCTCCACACTTGGTCTGGTTAAATCCCCTTCTGTCCCTTCACTTAAGGTGGGAAGGAAAACAAAACAATTTGTGGGAAAGATTCCTCAGATAAAGAACTTCTGAGGACTGTGAGGGAAGACAGATTGGGGACGAGAAGAAATACCTAAAAATCTAAACAGAAAACCAAGGAAACACCAATTCTTGGGCAAATTGATGATGTATGCCTGTGGCAGTGATTCCAGCTCCCTGCGAAACCCCAGGAAGTTTCAGCTTTGGGAGCAGCTGGAAGCACAGCACACAGCACTAACCCCAAATAATTCTGCAGCTGTACCAGAATCAAACGAGAGCTATGTACTAAATATAGTAAATTCTGAAGTAATTCTGCCTAGACAGCTATTTCCATAATAAACCTAATAAAAATTGCTCTAGAGGGGTTGACATTTCTTTACATCAGTGGTCAGCACAGCTGCTTTCACTTAGGAAAATGGCAGAGCTCAATTAACAATCCTGGTTAGAGCGTGGAGTCCATGATGCATTCCTTCAACAGCCACGTTGGCAGGGACTTCAAACCACAGAAAATTTCACACTCCTACAAACCCTGCACTGCACATCCCTGTAGCCCTTGCAGTGATTCTGGATAAAAATCAAAATAAGGGGTGAGAAATAAACTCTGAAACATAACACTTCTGTTAGCAGGTAACAGCATCATTATACAGACCTTTCAGTGACACTGTGATCTCGTGCTCATCATGTTTTTATGTATCTCAAAATGACAAAAACGTGTCAGATTTCTTTTTGAAAAAGACCTCCAGGCATCTTAGGTTGGACTTGAGGCAGCAGCGTGGATCTGAAGTGGATGCTGAGCCTGTCTGGAAGATCTGGAGGTCTTACAGGGGAGTGAAAGATGATTAAAGCAGGGGGCTCTGCTTGTTCTCATGAGTTTTTACACAATATCACAGCTGGGGACACCAAACCCAGCAGGTTTTAACTGGTACAAGGGCATCAAACTGGGAAATCTCAAGCTCCCCCTGCACAATTTCAACTGGAATCATATAAATACACAACACAGGCATTTAAGGTTTTCATATTCACTGGGTTTTCTGCAGCCCTTGAAAGCCTGAGTCCCTGAAATCATTATCAAATCCTGCAGCTGAAAACCAAATCTCACCACCCCAGACGTAACACCCATTACTCAGTCTTCTTCCAACATTGCCAGAGCCTCCTGAAATCAGAACGTGCTTCCACAGATCATCTCCTGAGAGATAACAAAAGCATAAAGAACTCTGTGACCAGACTGAACTGAGGGTCACAAGAACATGTCCATACTCCTTCGTCTTAAATGTGAAGGTTTTACTAAAAAAATAAACACGAGGCCACATTTCACCTTAAATAATCCATTTTCTTAATTTTTAGAAACAAATATTCTCAACTCCTCACATCCCATTCCACCAGATTTAATAAGAAATATTAATAAGAATTCAGTAAGGTTACTGAGTTTTAGAGTATAAAGGTCCATTCATTTTTAAAAACACCAATCTGGAAGCTGTCAGGCAGTAATATTTTACTAGAAATGGGATTATACATAGTTATTTCTCACAGGACACTTAACAAAGCTTGGCAACCACCCATTTATCTCAGTAAAAATAAGTTACCCCCACTCAGCTGCTGCTGAAGCAGCAACAAACCCCAGGAATTAGGGAAAAGTTCCCATGTGGATCAGCTTCCAGGGAGGTATCACAGTGCCCTACTTCAGGTTCACGTTTCCACAAGGCCTCAATCTGCTATCAAACAACACTGCCAAAAAAAAAGAGATGAGATTCCTTGCTGATAACTCTGGGAACGCAGTGGAGGCTGTTTCTTCAGTGGGGATGGTGATGTGAAACCTCCAGATTGTAAATATAGAATTGTTACCTGAGTTTTAAGTTCTCTTTGTAAGCACTGATAATAATTTTATACTTGCTTTCAATCAGATGCCCCTACAATCTATCAGAAAATCCACAGCCACGTTCCTAGGCATGAAATAAAGAAAAGCTCCCCACTTTTATTTCTCAAAACTGGAGTTTAAAGAAACAGAATCACTCTGTAACAGTCTGGGTGTGCTTGCTGTGCAAGGTGCCTCTTACTCAGAAGCACTGGCCAGTGCAGAATATTCCAAATCCAGAAGCTGAGTAATTTAACTGGGTACGCCTTGCTGCTGGAATATTCTTATTCAATATTTTAAAACTTAATCTGGTGGATTTAAAAACAGGAGGAGTGTCAAAAGTTGACATTTTTCTCTCTCAATGTAAAGATGCAACAGCTTCTGTATTTCAGTTGTTCAGCTGTGAACAGTGGCAAAGCAACCAGAGTAGTTTAACTAAGAGAATTAATCAGATTTTCTTTTAACAACAGCCATCTAGGTTTAACAAGCAGAGCTGGATTTGGGTTTCTGAAAGCAGCTGAATCAGGTGCACAGATGGCCCAACAGAAAGAATAGTGAGAGATTTGCTGAAAACAAGGTTAATTTTCATCAAAATGCTTGTCCTTTTAGGAGCACATGCCAGGAGAAAAGCTGCCAACTCTGCTTTCTATTCTCTTGGAGCAGTTTCTCGAGTTTCCTGGAAGAGGATGTTCTTGGCAAATACAACTCCGAGGCCATTCTTGCACTGACAACAATACTGTTGCTGAAATCAAATGGGTGATCTTGCTAGGATGGGTAACACCAGCCTAGATAAAACAGCTCAGGTTTATTTTGGGGCACAGAGGAAAGCAAAGCTGATATCATATATTCAAATTCAAGTTAGCCTCGGCCATTAGAAGTTTGTTCATTTGCTACACACACACATTAGTGGGACAATTGCTCAGCAGAACCAATCTGAGATTGCAGATTGTTAATTAGCAGTGACTTTCAGCAGAATCCTTTTCCAGATTCATCATAAATCAGCTGCCCAAGGGAGAAACTGAAACCAAGTTATGACTTTTAGATGCAAACCATACTATTATTTAGAAACTGAAACCAAGTTATGACTTTTAGATGCAAACCATACTATTATTTAGAAACTGAAACCAAGTTATGATTTTTAGATGCAAAATGTACTATTTTAGAACAACCAAGGTGAAGGAGGAAGGCTCATACTCACTTGGAAAGAGAAACCCCCCCTGCTTTTCCAATCATCTCCTCATGGTGCAGCACTGCCTGGTTCCACGGGATGTGCAGGAACTTGAGGAGAGTCCTCATCCACCTCTCGGGATGCAGCACCAGCTGTTCATAGTGCACCAGCATGCACCTCTCAAAGCCCACCTCCATGCACTGGTTGTACATGGTCTCTATAGCACGGTTCCACTTGGTCAGGCAGTCCCTGTAGCTGTTCAGGTCAAAGCCAGCTATCGTGACTTTCCTGGAGATCATGGAATGCACAGATGCACGGCCATCCCGGACCATCAGGAGGAATTTGGCATTGGGGAAAATTCTGGCAAGATAAGTTAAGGATTTCAAAGCAAAAGGATCTTTGTTACACAAGTACGGAGCGGGCTCGCCGTGCTTCACGATGATCTCCAACAAAAACGCCTGCATGGCTGAATCCAGCACCTCATCCGTGACTCCGGCCTCATCCAGGCGGATTTTCTCCTTGCTGGACCTGGCCCACATCTGCTTCACGGCCAGGATCCTGGGGATCACCCTGGTCTCCTCCCCGCAGCGGATATCGGGGTGCGCGTCCAGCATGGCGCGCATCAGCGTGGTGCCGCTGCGGGGGACGCCGCCGATGAAGATCAGGGGCATGTCCTTGCTGTAGGGCAGGGTTCTGTTGGCACTGGCACTGGGGGCTGTCCTCAGCGTGGCCCTGGCACTGTCCCCTCCCCTCGGGGGCTGGCTGCGCTCCTCCATGCGGTGGTGGCACTCCATGGCGTGCTGGCCCAGGTAGAACACGGTCACCGAGCTGATCACCAGGCAGGCCAGCAGCAGGTTCTGCTTCAGCTTCCCGACCATCTTGGGAGACAGTCACCTCGCTAAAGAGACCTCCTACTCCAAATTATCCTCTAGTTCACGTGCCATGGGAATCCTAATCCGAAATAAATTAAGGTCTGGCAAGCGGAGAAGAAATAAAAAAAAAATTAGAATTTTTTTTACAATAAATCAACACAGAAATTACTTTTCCAAGCTGTAATGAGCTGAGGTTAAGTGTGAACCCCCAAAATTCAAGCAAAGTTTTCCATCATTTCTTTTTCAGTTCGGTTTCATAAAATTGCATTATTCAAAAGTCATTTTCAATTCTACAGACGAGAAGAAAAAGACTATTAGATGATTTCTAGATATGCATTAAGAGTCTGAACAAAACTTTCAGATAGCAAAAAAAATTTCAAAATCTGTCTGTTGAATTCTGTTTCCAAGAAGGACTAAGAACATGCCATGTTTTATAGTGAATATCAGAGGATTATATCCAACACCGGCTTAGATAAATCTTTATTCTGCTGCTGGATGACTCCACCTGTATCTTTATTTTTCCCATTTCTAACAGTCCACGTATAGACAATCATTTTACCTGTGTTCTGTAGCTCACCTGCTTTGGGTTTCCAGATCAGGTAGGCTGAAAACTGCCTCTTCTTCCCAAAATTCCAACGAAATTAGTACTCTAATGGAATTTTTAAGGACGAGGTGGCTGCTCAGGGCTGAAATAGTTCAGTGAGCACTCTGAATCACAGATGCTTTTAATTGAGAGGAGCTCCCAGCACGGAGGTACCGCCAACATTTTAAATGGTTGGCTTCCTCCGAGCTTTTCCATCTCTGTCAGCACTGCGGGACACATCCCTGCAGGGAGAAGATCCTTCTGCCTGCTCCCTGCTCTCTCCCCAAAGCATTAGCCACTTAACCTTTTCCTCCTAAAACCCAGTTGTCAGCTCAGAAATTCCTGATTTGAGCGAGGCTCTCCAGCCCCGTCCCTGTTTTATGGGAATGTGCAGCCAGCCAGCAGCCAGAGGACAGAATTCCCACTTAGCAGCGGGGAAGAGAAGGGAATTCCTCGTGCAGGAATCTGTCACAGTGTTTTTCTCTGGCAGTGCATCCAAGAGAACGTTCTGCCCTTCACACCAACAAAGCTTATTCCAATCAACAGTTGTCACAATACTCCGCTCAAAGTTCAGCTTTTAGTCTCTGTTACCAAAATTAAACTTAAATATAAGTCAAAGATTAATTCCCTTCTTTTCCTGTGAAGTGGCCAACACTCTCTGGCCAGAACATCACTCACAGAAACAATTCATCCTCTGTCACAAGTTTCATTCTACTCACGTACCTCTCCTTGCTTTAACTGGACCTTAAATATCTGAACATTCAAAAAAAACCCCTCAAATTCACAGAAATTTAAGTGGAGGTCATCTAAACCGTGCTCAGAAAAAAAGGAAAATAAACAATGAAGTTCATATTTCCATAACACCAAAAGTCAAAATTTCTCTTCTGAAAGATTCAGCATGCAGACCTACCTTGAAATTAGGGAAATTGTTCTGCTTAAAACTAACAAATAATACAGAATCTTTTAAAATTCTTTAGGTGCAGTAAAGATTTAGTTCTCAGCACCCATTGGAGAGAAGAGTTAACACAAGTGAAACAGCATTTTAGCACACAGCACACAAGCCCTACAAATATTTACACCTCCTACAATCCCTACCATTACTCGGTTTGAGTAAATTCCACAAAACTAATTTCCTCAGGAAGAAAAAAAAGAATCCTCCCCAAAAACCTTCATCTTCCAAACTAAAACCTACTCCTTGAAGACACCAACATTCCCCAAATGCAAAAGTGAGGTAACTGAGCACAAGAGAAAAGCACATCAAGATCAAATTTAGGATGTTTAACCCCAGCAGAGATATATATTAGAATATCACTAAAACCAAAATAAAATAAACCCAGCTTGGACAACAAAGCTGAAGAACTCTCAGTACTGGAGGGGAAGCTGATTGAAGGCCAAAATCCTCAATTCACAAGCCGGGTAAAGCAAGTGATGACTGGGCACAATTCCAGCTGTGAATTCCAATTAATGCTGCAGCCTGTGAGGAGGTTTCCTAAATTTCTGTGAGTATTGCCTGACCTACACCACCAAGAACCCACCCCCATGTGACAAAAACCCTGCATCAATCACCCCCGAATAGTTTCATTTGATGCAGTAACTTGTTTTGGGAAGTTCAAAGCTGCCAAAAGCTGCAAGGCCATAAAGAACCAGGATTTAATGCTCCTACACCCTTCTGTCCTGGTTTCTTACCTGGAACATGCACTGCCATAAAACTGTGGCAAGATCAAGGCTTTGAATGTCAGGAAAGCAAGAGAGGAGCAGCCAGAAACAGCTCCTCTCACAAAATTAACTTATTCTCCAAGCCAGCAAACTCCCTTCAGTGCCTGAAGTTACAAGGAAAGCTCTTTGGGATAAGGATGACATATGGAAGTTGCAAACAAACCCCACCTTCCCCTCCTCCCCGTGAGTAAGTGCTCTGGAGCACATCTGTCAGCCTGAAGGATTATAAAAGTTGTTATTGCTCTGCTGTTAACAGGAATTAAATCGACAGCGTTTCAAAATCACAACAGGGCAATCAGCAATCCCTCGGCAGCTTTTAAGCTCAGCTTTGAAACGTTGTGGGTTTTTTCTACCTGAGAAGAGCAAAGTGCCACTCACCTTACAAGCACGGTGGACTTTTACCAGAGACATCCCAAAACGAACCCCGCAGTCACCCAAACAAACACAACCCCCTCACACAAAACATGAGCTGAGGACGTTGTACAAGACTGCAACGGTAGAGAGGCCTTTGGCAGCAAGTTTCAAGGGCCAGGATAAAAAGAATTCCCAGAAAAATTTATGTGGAACTCAAAAAGAAAAAAAAAAAAAAGGAANAAAAAAAAAAGAATTAAGATCTACAAGTTTCATCACAAGACAGTGCAGCCAAGCAGAATTGTATGTAAGTGAATTTTCTGCCCAGAAAAGTCAGGCCTATGAGTCAGCCCCGAGATTATGTGAGCACAGCAGAACTGACTGCTTTGCTTTGTTTCCTTCTTCTCCACACACTTAATTCTCCTGCCCTCTCCCTCCACGCAGCAGGTCAAGACCTTTTTCTTCAAGTTCACCCAAAAAATGTTGAAATTTTTTAGCTTAGTCAAGAGGCAAGTCATTCATTGGTATTTTATGCTAGAACAAGTTTGGGGGTTGGTGTTGTTAAAAACATTCCCTGCCAGAGGAAAAAAAAAAAGATGCTCCATCACCAGGCAGTAACAAGGAATCCTCTGGAGCTCCAGAGCTCAGCCTTTCACTGGAAAGGGAGCACCTCCCTTCTCCTGTTCAACCAGAGCTTTTCCAGGGCTAAACTGAGAGGGCAGTGACAGTGGCATCATCCACCTCAAAATAAAACCCAACCCCACGCATATATAAAGCATTTCTCAGAGATCAGCTTCTCCTCTGCTTCCACGGCTTGAACTCCTGGCTCAGATTCTGACCACCAGATCCCCTTCTAGGAAGGGCACAGCTTAGATTTTATGGGATATGTGTTGTTCCTGATCTGCCCAAGTGCAGTGAACAACTTCCCCTTGTAGTTCCCACTGCAGGAGCAACAGAAATGTTTTCCCACATTTGCATTCCCTTGATTTTAGGCTTTTCTGATGGGTTGGTTGAAATGTAAAGCTCTGAAATATGTAAAGGGGCAGCATTTGAGCTCTGCTCTTCTGGAGAACTTTGCTGGGAGGAAAGATCACGCTCAGCTCTGCGTCAAGAGGGCATGAGGCTCCACAGGCCTCCTCAAAACAAAAAGCGAAAAAAAAGGAGCTTTTTGTGCCAAAAAGCAGGAGAAAGAGAGAAGTAGAGTTCATACTACTGGAAAGTTCTTTCCCCTCATGTCTTCCTACCATGTTCCTATGATTCCTTTCCCTCTTTAGGAGATCCACTCAATCCCTGATTCGCTGGGGCTATGACAACACCCCCTCCCTTCCCAAGGCTTTATGGAGCAGAGTCCAAAATACACCTTCTGTAAACAGAAGATTCTGAAGCACAGCCTGACTACTACACCCAGAGCTTGTGGTATAAACCTGCAAAAGAAATTCATTTTACAGCGGCTAAATTGAATGGGAAAATATCCCAAACTGCTGTTCTCCCTTGGAGAAGGAGAGATGAAAATGCTGTTAGGACTTTAAATAAAGTGAACGTCAACTCTTATCAGTTTCTTCCCTGCCTCTTCCTCCACCTTTCACTTTTTCTCTCTTAAAATAAATCCTGGAAAGGCGGCAGATAGTGGGAATTCTCCAGAATCATCCTCAAAACAATACACATTTAGACACCGAAGAGGTATTTCTTAGAGGAACTTCTGTGCTGAGCTCTCTCAGCATCCCTAAAGGAAAGTTAAAGGAAGGAATCCCACAGAAGTTTTCCTTCAGTGAGCTGGTTTGATTGTGGTTGTCTGTGCGTGTTCCCCACAGATGATTGCACATGATAATGGTGGAGCACAACACCAGGGAACAGCACTGAAATATCCACACAACACCACTTCCAGAGCCATCCAAACCATCACAGCCTCCTTCAGCGGACAGTTCCCAAAATAACCGGAGTATTCAGGAAGTGTTTTTACCCCTCTGCACAATCACCTTAACGATTCCCCCAAAACTGGATCTGTTACCACCAGGCACGGATCAGAATCTGCACAAGGAAGCAAATCCCAAGCAAAAAACTCAAAGCTAAAAATAAAAACCAAGAAGTCTTGAGTTGCAAGTCCATCTTTAGCTATTTAAGCCCTCATGGCCTACAAGCCCTGCAGCTGTTTGCCCCAGATTTCTCTTCCCATTAATCCTATAGTTTAAAAAAAAAAAGGATGATAAAATAGAAGGAGAAATTTTCATTCACCTCCACAAAGAAACAAGGAGCCCACAAATAAATAAGGAGTAAATCAGCTGGCATGAAAACATCTGGAATGAAAGACAGCCAACTCCTGGAATGACAGAACAAAGTTGGACAAGCTTATTATCAGGGAATGCAGATGTGAGAACAACTCTCCCTTACAGCTCACGCTGCAGGAACTATAGAAATGTTGGTCACACACTTGCATTCCTTGAGCCTACATTTTTTTGGCTGTTTTATTTTAAATCTAAAGCTCTGGAAAACTTAAAATTAACCTTCATGGTCACAGACTGAAGAATCTGAAGTTTCCATATCAGGAAATACAACATAGAACTATGTAATAATTTCATGATCTCTATTACAACCATATTATAAAGAGTAAAAAAGGTGTGCTCACACTTAATGCATTTCCATTTTGTTACCCAAGTGCTCAAAATTCAACACTCTTAGGTTTTTCAACATTTAAGGCCTCTAAAATCACTTCAAAAACCACATAATTAAAAGGTTCTGCTACAAATTAAAGGAAATATATTTATCCATTCTGCTCTACTTACATCTTGAATATATACAGGAAATTATCAAGATTTGCATAGAGAATGGTCAAAAAAGAGTTACCAACATGCTCCTGCTTATGCAAGAATAAACAGTATTTGTTAAGTTCTACAGCTCCTGCTGGAGAACAATTCAACAAAAGGAATTTTACTGGCGACACACAGAGGCTTCGAGCTCTCTGAAGCTAGGCTTAAAAGAAAAAAAAAAGGGAAAAAGAGAGGAAAGATATCACACTGAGAGCAGCTGAGCTCCCGTTCTGTGCATTTCTCTGTGTGCTCCTCAGAGGGATTTCAGCACTCCGTGGTACTGCGGAGAACCAAACTACTCCATAACAGTAAAAACATCCAGATCTACAAAAATTCGCACGGCACATCCACAATAACAAACGCAAATGGCAACGGCGGCAGCACACCCACCTCCGGCTGAGGGACAGATTCAACCTACTGCCGTAAAACTATAAAACTACAAAGCTGATGGGGCTTGGAGCAACCTGGTCTAGGGAAGGTGTCCCTGCCCGTGGAAGGAGATGATTTTTAGGGTCGCTTCCCAGCCAAGCCATTCCCCGCCTCCGCGCCCGTGCC
>VZTD01000492.1:166568-220643 GCA_013397725.1 Rhagologus leucostigma
CGGGCGCGGCCCCTCACCTGCGCTGCTGCTGCTGCTGCTGCTGCTGCTGCCGCCGCGCCGGGCTGGAGCCGCGCAGCAGCGGCACGGCCGCCCCTCCGCCGCCGCGGCTCCGCTCGGGCACCATCGCAGTGGGCAGGGAGCGGGATAAGGAACGAGAGCGGGATAAGAACCGGGAGCGGGATAAGAACCGGGAGCGGCACCGGGAGCGGCCGCTGCCGCCTCCCCTCAGCCGCGCGGCTGCGGCTGCCATGGAAATCACAACCACGCCCTGATTGGTCGCGGGCCTCGATGTGTCGCGGGTCGCGGTTGGGCCGCCGCCGATTGATTGACGGCGGGAAGGGGGCGTGACCGCGGCCGTTGCCCCGCCCCCGCACATCTGGCGCGCACAGCTGGCTGCGGGCGGGGCGCGCGCGCGCACATCTGGGCGGCGGCGCCGCGCGAGCGTCTGGGGAGGGGACCCCACGTGCGCCAGCGTCTGGCCAGATGTGCCAGGCAGATGCTGGCGGCCGGGAGCTCACGCCGCCATAACGCCCCCGTTGTTAACGGAAAATTATCCCCATTCTTGAATATTTCACAGAGAAAACTGTCCCGAATTCTGCCCCCCGGCTCGGCTTTCAGAGGGCAAACCACCCAAAACACACGGCCCCGCTGAACTGGGCGAGCGGTTGAAGCACAGCGCTCCAGCCGCCCCATAAATTGAGAGAAACTCCGAACGCTTTCAGAAGCCCGAGGTGCTGACGGCCCGGCTCAGGGCTCAGGTGTCCCCTGGGGTCACACACCTGTTCTGCAGCAGACGGGAAGCGCCAGCCATGTGCCCACCACGTGTGCAACTGGGAAAACATCTGGAACAGCGTCAGGCTGGAGCACGAGCCGGAGCCTGCGCCAGCTGCTGGCACAAATCCCAACTCTCTGACCCCCAGCTGGCCAGGAAAGGAGTGAGGGTGACTTGCACCAGCTCTGTGCCCCTGGAGGTGCAGCTTTATAAGGAAATTCACATCTCTAGATTAACTCACCTCTTAAAAAGCGTGGCCTGAGGCCATCCTGACCCCTTCGTTCCCAGTGCTCCATGTGGAAAGCCAGGTTTAGTTCCTCAAGAGCAGGAAAACAGGTTGAGTTGGACTTGCTAACGTTAACACAGCGAAATGTAAAAGCTAAATCCAACTGAAAACACATTTCTGCTTCACAAACAGAAGCCCAGATGCAGACAAACACCCTGCAGAAACGTCAGTGCTGCTGCAGGGTCCTATCAAAGGGAACAATCCCGTGGGACATTCCCCACATTTTGTGTTGTCTGGTAAATGGGGGGGGGGTTGGGATCAGCCAAAGGGATTTAACATCCCAAAATTCAGTCCGGGAAAAGCCACAGTGAGAGTGGAGAAGTATCTCTGTCGAGAGGTGAATGTGGCTCCGCTCAGGTGCGTTTTATTTACTAAGAAAATCAATATTTGCCATGCAAGCAGATAGCTGTCTTCATGAGAGGGATAATTATTTCCATTCTCCGAAAAGCTCTGCCCTGGAAGGGACAGAATTTCCAGAGTACCCAACACCTGTAACGCCTTTAAATGTGCTCAGAGAGCTGCTGGGAGCACAGAGAAACCCACTGCTCCTTTCAGAGGTGGCAAAATCCCTTTGAAATTCCTTTTCCCTGACGGCTATTGATGAGGAATAAACGCCCTTTGCTCCCAAACGCAGACGGATTTGAAGCAACGGTTTCAAGATGAAACAATCCATATCCCGTTTCCAGTCAGTTTGCCTCGATCCATTAAGCAGCACTTTTCAGACGGCTTTATCGGTTTTTCTTTCATGGCTTTCCCTGTGACTCACGCAGATTGGCCCTTTTAAAGCCTTCCAATCAAACAGTGCCTCCGGGAGGGGGAAACGCCGTTCTCCAAAGGAAAAGCGGGGGAAACAGCGCTGCTGGATGGAGCAGATGGAAGTGCCGGATGCAGAGGGTGCCCCACGCTGGGCTCTGCCGTAAGCAGTGCTCACCCGGCAGCCACAGATCGAATAACCCAGCAAATATTGCACCAAGGGACGCCTGGGTGCAGCCGGAGCTCGGCTGGTGGAGAAACACCCCGAGAAGGGGCAGCACGAATGGCTCGGCTGCGACATCCGCACTGGCCTGTCCCTGTTTTGTTCCAAGAAGTTGGGAACGGTTCCCCCTCGCAGCACGGGATGAAGGATGAGCCCAGGAGCAAAGGTGCAGCTCAGGGGGAGCAGGACGGTGCTGCAGGGTCACAATTTGGGGTTTGCTGAGCTCGAAGAGGAGCAGAAGTGGGGGCTGGTGGCTGTTTTCCCTGGTTTTCCCTGTTTTTCCCTCATCACCATCATGGCTTATGGTTGTTCCCATGCTCTCAGTTCCAGCTGTGTCTGGGACTGCTGGTGGGAGGAGGAAGAAAGCATCCCTGAGTTCTGCAGCTATTCAGGAGCTTAAATTACCCTCTTTTCTCCCCCATCTCGTTTCCAAACGCGAGCCACAACATCGCCCAGGCTTTTCCTCCACATGGCAGCGACCAGCTGGCCGTCACTGCCCGGTGCAGGGCAGTGCAGGAGCCAGGCCCACCCTGCACGGCCTCGGGCAGCTCAGGCTCTCACAGCCCCAGCAGCAGGGACAGATTTTGCTGCCTGGCACCCACCCCGGGCCCTCCTGGGGAGCAGAATCTCTCCTGCCACATCACACGAGCTGCTGAGCCAGCGTGGGAGCCAGCAAAGGCCCCAGCACCGCTGCCCTGACCTCTGCTAGCTGGAGTCTGGCACATCCACAGGCCAAAATGAGCCTTTTTTTCCCCTCCCCGGACTTCCCAATCCAACTCTTTTCCCGCCACCAGCTCCACTCCAAGAGTATTCCTGAATTCAAGGCTGGTGGGATATTTAAAAGCTTGCTACTCCAGATAGCCTGGCCCTCACCCAGGAGCGTTTTACCTTCATTCCACCTCCCAATCCTAAGAATGCAAAGAATTTCCCCCTGGCTCTGTCCAGCTCGTTGCAGCAGCCCGGAGCAGGGGCAGCTGTGCTTGCTGGCTGAGGCAAGTTCTTGCCAGAACTGTTAAATACGTTTTTTTTTTCCTCGAAGACCTCAGCAGCAATTGCACAACCCCATTTTCTGTCTCACACGAGAAGGATCTCATCTCTCCTTCATGGAGAAGCAGCTGGAGGAGCTTTGGTGCACGTGGTTTTCATATCTAAAGTCACTAAAGGGAGTTTGGAAAGGCAGGGAAGGGTGGGGGGCTCAAAAAATTTCCCTGTTACCTCTGTTGTAGAAGTTTTACAGAAGGAATGGAAGGGATGGAGGGATTTGGAGGATGCTGATATGATCAAGAAAAAGTGGAACCACTAAACCAGCAGCAGTGAAAGGCAAACTTTCTTGTCAGGCACGTTCCGTGCCTGCCCCCAAGTCCTGCATTTTGGGAATATCAGTGAAGGAAAGAAGGCTCCAAGTACTCCATCTGTACCCACATATGGCTCTGACACGATATACTTTTAAATTACCGAGTTCCTTCTGTCATTTATTTACAGATAACAGTACAGTAAGTGAAGGAATCCCAGGCACTGAAAAATATGCCCTCTTTTTACTGAGGAGCCAAGAAATACCTGATGCTTTCCCAGGTATCCAGATAGAAAGGACAGATCTTCAACTGACGCTTGAAATAAGCAAGGACAAACAAACATTTGTCACAGTTTCTCTAACACATACTCATTGGTCTCTTTCATTCATCTGTGGTTTTCAGCGCTTCACCTGAATTTGGAGCTTTTACAGAAGGAATTGAAGGGATGGAGGGATTTGGAGGATGCCGATATGATCAAGCACACCCAAAGCAGCACAGCTGGATGCCAGCTCACCCCTGTGGAAATTCATTTGGCCTTTGGGTAGAATTCCAAAATCCCAAGCCCCGTGTGCTGGGCATCCTTCCCTCTCCCTGCAGCCCTAAGAGCTCCCCTGGCTCTGTGTCAGGGATGTGCTCAGTCAGTCCTGTTACCTGGGCATTTATGGATGGGAACAAAACCACGGGAGAAAGGATGGGCTTGGCACCTCCCTGCCAAAGGAAACTGCCACTTACTCCATCAGCACAGCCTCCAAGCCCTCAGCGGTGCCCTGGAGGATCCCAGGGCAGCATCCCTCTCCACATCCCGGCCTCTGAGATGCCCTTGGGCTGAGGGTGATCCCCGACCCCCGAAGTAGGAACAGGGAATGGGAATAACCCGCTCCTGGCTGCAGGATGGGGACTGACGGGGGCAGCCAGCACCCAGCAGCACAGATGGATCCCAGCAGTGCCTGCAAGGGCAGGCTGAGCCAAAGAAACCCAGCCTGGACATTTAGGGAAGACTTAACAACTCCCAGAGGAGGAGAAAACCCAAGGACTGTGTCCACAAGCCTTTGGATTTAGGGAAAACAACCCCACAAGACATTCAGCTGACGGCATTTTGCTGCACCCCCTCACAACAGGAGAATCAGACGTTCCTGCACCCACATCATGCCCTGAGCCTCACCCAGAGGATTTGAGGAGCAGAGCAAACCTGCCAGCCACAAACCCAGCCAGGACACTGGTTAGCTTGGAAGGATGTTCATGTCTGGCTCGGCTTTTCCCAGAGGAACACTCATTTTTATTGCTTTTCCCTGCTACTGCTATTTTTCTGGCCCTCGTGCACCGATGGCAGTGCCCGTGCAGAGCCCGCCCTTGGCAGGGCGAGGTTTGTCCAAAGCCACCCAAACCGAGCCACGGGATTCCCTGTGGGAGCAGAAACGCCATTCCCAATGTTTTCCAGCAAAATCTCTCAGCTGCCAGCACGGGGATCCCCCAGAAGTGCAGGCACAGCATCACCCTCGTGCAAACCTGACAGCATCTCCACCTCCAGCTTTTCCCTGGATTCCGTGGCAGGGATCCCTGGCTCCTGCAGGGTTTGGACTCATCCTGCTCCACCTCCAAGCAGGGTTTTTCTGCTGCAAGCACCATTCCAGGAGGATTTAAACTGAGGTTATCCAAGTCAGGAGAACATGGGTTTTATTTTTACAACCTGGCCTTCACCTGCTTGCGGCTCAGAGAGGATCGAGGTGATTTTCACTCCGACCCCGAAAAGCAGCATTTTCTGATAAATAGCTCCATATTCCCCACCTCTGCCTGATCCCTGCTGGTTTTTTAGATGGGACAGCTGAGAATTGACCTTGCCACGTGCCTGGAGAAATAATTACGGGGGGGTAGGAACATCTCCTCAGCCCTGTTCTTGCAGGCGAGGTGTTTCAGGCATCACACAGATTTATTTCACAGGAAGACTTTCCCCCCAGCTGCAGGAGCCCCTGGAGGTGCAGATCCCTGGGTTTTTCCAGCTGGTAGGCAGTCCAACAAATACAGAAGGAGCTGTTTTTCCAGCCATAGGCATCTCCCCATGTCCTTGGCTTGCAGACAGCTGCTGATGTGGCACGAGGATGCGTGCAGGAGCAGAGCTCGTCTCCAGCACGGGACATCCCACAACACCCCACTGCCTAATTCCTTCCCCTTCTTTAGGTTTCCCTGAATAAAAAAACGCTAAAAAAAAAGCCCCAAATCAGTATCACGGAGACTGGCTAAGCTGGAGTTTTTATAAAGTCTCCTGCTGAAAGCTTTGAGTGATGTGTGATGCTCTCAGCTGACCCTCAGGAGAAAAGATATTTCTTATTTCTTGTCTTATTTTCTTACGTCTTGAGGTTTAAATGGCTAAAAATTCCCAGTGCTGGGCAGGATCAAGGCCTGAGTTTGCAAAGCTTTAGCACGCTGGCCTCTTAATGAGGTAAATATCCATCAGCTCGTTCCTAAAGAGATCATCGAGGAATGATCTCATCCGCGCCTGGAAAACGGCACAAGGAAGTGAAAGCAGCTCACAACCTCCAGCATCCAAACAATAAAATAAAAACCCCCCACTGCCAAAGACACAGGATCAAAACTCCGAAGGGAGACCATCAGTGCTGCTGAGCGGGTGGTGCAGCCCTTTCCTGCGAGGTTCTTCCGAGGGGAGTTAAAATTCACACAATTAAAGGTGAGACAAGGCACAATTTCCACCCCATCCCCATTTTGATTCCTCGCTCCAGATGTATTTTCACCAGCCCGTGCCTCCTGCGGGGCTGGGCTCCGTTTGCCAGCTACAAGGAACTGAATGAAACCTGAATTCTCCCTCCACAGGGGCTGCCATGGACCTGTCACAAAGTCTCAGTTCAGCCACTGGAGTTTGGGGGCAGATGAGGAGGGCGATGGGATTCCCTAAAAAAATAACAAATGAAATCCCACTGCCTTTGGGGACAGGCTCATTCGGTAGATCCAAGACCCCATCCTGGCAGGGTTTTCCCTGTTTGCAGTGGATAAACAGCTCAGCCCAGGATGTTGCTTGGAAAACCCTGGTTTGGATGCATTTTTGTCATTCCCAAGTTGGTATCTCCAGGTTTGGAACGAAAGGGATGAAGCCCCCAGGCCAAAATCTGGGAGAAGCTGGAGAGTGGTGCCTTTTCCAGAGCTCTTCTTGTTTGGATTCCACTGACCATTTATCTTCCCAGTGGCCTTTTGGGACGGGACCCCAGCATTTAATATTTCCCCTGAGGTGCTGCTGGGTTTGCTCCAGGGAGGGATCAGCCCTCACCGAAACCTCAGGAAGAACCTCAGTTTGGGAATGGTGAGATCCAAGGGGAGAATCCCCACCCGAAACTTNAAATCCTAAATAATTCATATTAATTCATTGAAGACAAAATACAAATCCAGACCTCTTTCCCTCTTTCCTCCTCACCCCCAACCACGGGATAACGTCCCCCTCAACTAAAAAACAGATGTCAAATTAAAAAAGCAGCACAGAGAAGGATAAAATGCACCAAAGAAATCATCTGTTGAAGCTCTGCCCCTTTATGCAAAGAAAGAAATCCCTCTTTTTTTCTTAAGAAACCTCCAACAGAGGCAAATAATGAATTTACCCTGCTGAAATAGCACTTTTAAATCAATAAATGAGAGCAGCAATTTTCCAGAGGAGGGAAAAAGCACAGAAATGGCAAAATCAGGAATTGCTCAGCCCATCCCGGTTCGAACACCTTCTCCACCATTTCCAAATATCCCCACACAAACAGGTATTTACAGTTAATGCCATCTGACCTATCCCCATGGGAACCTGCTGGATTTGGTTGCTGTATCCCTAATTATTAAATTCTGCCCATTCCCTTGACTTCAGCCCTTACAGGAATATTCAATTCCGTGTTTTCCTAAGGAAGAAAACCACATTTCCCTGCCAGAATCAGCCCAGAAAGGGCAGAACTCCCCAGCCAACAACTGCTGGTGTTCATAAAGCCACAGAAAAACCTTTCTGCACTCCTGTAGCCAGCAAGGAGCTTTTGCCCTTAGATCAGGGCTTTGGATTCCAAAAACTTTTGGTTCCTTTGGGCAGAAATCCCTGCCTTGCCCTTCAGGCAGCCTCTGGCTACCCTGGGATGGATGGAAAGCAGCTGGATTTAGTGTTTTGGGGTTTTTTTGTGGACGCATCCAGCAAGGACAACACCACCAAACCACGGGGGATCTGGGTGTGCCACCCCAAATCAGCCCTGTCCTGCTTATCTGTGCAAGGACGTAAGAAACTCCTCCTGCTTTGCCTAAAATACATTTTTATATCCATAATGTCCAGGTAAAATGCTCTGGAAGAGGCTCCAGGGAAAGGGAGCTCATCAGAGTTCAAGGAGCATCTGGCTGATGCTCTTAGTGACGTGGCTGAGCTTTAGGCAGGGGTGAGGAGCAGGGAACTGGACTCGGTGATCCTTAGGGATCCCTTTAAACTCGATCTATTCCATGATTCTAGATCCTGTTCTATAAGCACTCACGCACGTAAATAAATAAAAATAAAAACAAAAATTAAAAAAATTAAAATATAAATATATAGATATAAATATAAATATAGATATAGACATAAATATAGACGAANAGAAATTTCTGCCCCAGCCCGTGGTTGGTGCCCACCCAGCCTCCCTCACTTCCCTCCTCAGCACTACAGGAAGGAAGAGAAACTGCAAACAAAGCTCAGCGATCAAGAGAAACTCAGGAGCCACCCCAGAGCCACCAAACTCTGGCTGGAGGAGGAGCAGGCACAGCCCCTCCACCTCCTGCCCGGCAATTAAAACTCCCAAATTGTCCCAAAAGCACCTTTTGGAGCCTCAGGAAATGTGAGTGTGGGATCAACGAACGCATTTGGGGAACCCTGGCAGTGCCTGCATCTGATCTCTTGCCTCAGCTCCGGCCAGCCTCAATGCAACATCAGCTTGGGAGCTGTAAAACACGAGACAAACAATGTAAACCAGTGCAACCAGCGAGATTGAACAGGAAACAGGCTGTGCTCGTCCTTTTCTGCATGGGAGAGCAGCTGGCCAGAGCAGGGATGATCGCATCCAGAACTCCTCACACCCATCTGCTGATTTGCAAGGAGGAAAAAAAGGGGGCTGAAGGCTGATTTCATGGGGGGGGATGTGGTGAAAATCATCTGTTTGTGGCTTCAAGGCAGACAAAAGTCACAAAAAGAGACAGAGAAAATATTATTAAACTAAAAGCCTGGAGAAAAAAAAGAGTAGCAGGAGGAATGTGCTGCCTGGAGATGCTGGGATTTCCTGCTTTTCTAAGGATTGGCAGCGGGCAGGAAGAAATGTCTGTACCCTGGAGCTGGAAATAGCTGCACTTAACACCTCTTTGGGGGATTTGAAGGCTGGCAGAAAGCTCCTGGAGGAATTTTCTCCTCCCAGCCATGGCCAGTGCTGAGCTCACCAATGGCACCCGGAGCATGGATCCCGTGAGGCTCCAAACATCAGCGACAAAGCCAAAACCTGCTGGGGGGAAGGCTGGGAGCCAAGGACAGGACTTGAGATGGTCACTGGGGTCAGCCCAGCTGATAAAATCCCTAAATCCACTAAAACCCATCCCCATCCCTTTCCCCACCTCCCTATTCCCGCTGCAAGGCCCCGGCAGCAACGCCTGCTCCACGGACACCCCACGGGGTAACTGCTGAACACCCTCACAGCTCCCAAAATGCAGCCCCACGTGGACTTCCACTTCCACAGATCCCAGCCAGCTCCTGGAAGAGCATCCCAGTCCCCCCAAAATCCGACCCCAACTCACGGCGCCGCTGGATTTCATCGTTTTAGGCTCCACCGGGCGACTCCGGGCAGATCCCGCCCTTCCCACCGCATCCACTGACCCCACGGGGATCAGCAGTGCCTGGAGAAGGGCTCAGCCTGATTTCCAGCAGCTCAGGAGGATCTCTGCCCAAGCAGAGGCAGCTCAGGACACACACGGGGACTTCGGGGATCTCTTTCCCACCAGCTGCTTCTCCTTCCCCACCCGCTTTTATAGGATCCTGCTGGCTCCCATTGGCTCGGGACACCCTTTTTATAGCAACCACTCTGCCCCATTTCAATTGCATTAAATAATTCCTCAGCTCATTGTCCTGCAGAGATTAGTTACACATAAGCATATTTGAATGATTAACTTCTGGGCTCTGCTGAGGCCCCAGCAAAAAAAACCAAGAATCTTCAAATTTTTTTCAAAAGGCTCCCTCCGACTCTCCCTGCCTCACCACTGCTCCCAAAATATTACGGTTTTCCTCAGAGCCCCTGCTCCTGGCCTGCTCCAACCAGCTCAGCTGGCACTGGAGGGAAGATTTCAGCTCTGGAAGAGTGGAAAAGCAGGAAAAAGCTCAAAACCCACAGGAAGAAGCAGCGTTTGGAGGTTGGATGGTGAAGAAGCAGCACGTGGAGAGTCAGTCACAAGTTCTGAGGTGAAAAACCTGCACATCCCATCTCATCCCACCAAACCTGGTGGTTTCCAAGGGTGACAACCCCAGCAGCACAGGGATGGGTTACACATGGACACCCTGCAGCAGATTTTTGGAGCATGAGAAGGATTTAGGGCCATTTCCAGTGCCTTCAGCCACTTTCCCCCATGGCTTCAGCTGCTGGGGTCTCACCTGAGGTGGTGACACAGGCCAGGGGGCCCTGTCCCACTTGGAGCAGCCCATGGGGATGGGAAAGAGGCAACTTCCTGCTGAGCCCATGCCTGGGGGCAGGATGCTGCAGAGGAAAAGGGACAACGCTTAAATCGGCCTGGATTGAGCCCATTTCCATCCCCCAGCGTGGGCAGTGGGACGCAGCAGCTTTTGGGGAGGTTTGTGGGTGATGAAGAGCAAACCTGATGGGAGGAAGAGCTGGATCCCATTTGAGTGGGGGATAAAGGAGCAAACCTGCTGGGAAGAAGAGCTAGATCCCATTTGAGTGGGGGATGAAGAGCAAACCTGCTGGGAGGAAGGAGCTGGATCCCATCAGGTTTTGTTTGTGTTTCCAGCCCTTCCTTTTCCCTCCCTCCCGGCTGCTGCACCCCCGAGCCAGGGCTTCGTGTAAGGAAATCCAGGAACACCACCAAAGGGAAAACGCAGATGGGTTTGAAGAGTATTAAAAAACCAGCAAATGACAGAGGGGATGAAAATTTAACACTGCTGGCTGGTCTGGAGCTGCCTGGGATGAGGGATGAGCCCCAGGAAGGTGAGTCCTATCCCACTTTCCCACCCAGATAAGGGACACCAGTGAATGGTGAGAGCCACTTCCATGTATAACTCCACTGCTGTTTGAAGACAATCTGCTAAAAAAACCCCAAAGCTCCAGATTCTGTGGGTTTGCTTTTCCTACCTCAGGCTGCTCACCTTTAGCTAACGAACACCCGCACAAACACAAACCTAATTAATTTTGCTCCCTGCTCCTCCCATTCTGCACTCAGCAGTGGGCATAGCCTCACACACAGCCCTGAGTCCCACCAAAGCTGCTCAGCTCCCCAATCTCCTGGATCTTCCCCAAAATTCCCTGTGCACATCTGGTTCCAGTAGATCCATGTCCCTCGCCCAGCACCAGAGCACAGCCAGGTAGGAGCAGCAGCTCCTTCTCGTCCCGTAAAACAAAGCTTCTTCTGATCAAACTCCTCCAGCAGGGACTGCCAAAGAATCCTCAAGAAATCTGAATTTATGGGAAGAGCAAGCCCAGGTGTTTTGAAGGATCAGATCAGGAATTCTGGCAGCTCGTTCCCCTTTCTCAGCACAAGAGCAGAGCCAAACACGCACAATAGAGAAAAAAAACTGAGGGAGAGGTAAGAAATGAGAAAATTAAAAGTAATATCCACTTCTTAAATGTCCAGTTTCTCCTCAGAACACACATTTACCTTTCTTGCACCCACAGAGCCACTCGGTGCCACCTTCTCTGTCCCATAAGAATAATTAGGAGGGTACATCTCCTGTTAATCTCCTGGAAATTGTTAATTAAGGGAACAAAGAGCAGCCCTGGGAGACTGGCAGATCTTCTGTGTGATATTCAGGACCCTGGGAAATGGTGTCACATCAGCAAGGTGATGTTTGCACTCCACAAATCACTTCTCATCTGGGGGTTGTGACACAGAAAAGATCAAACAACACAAGCCAAACCTGTCCTCAGAGCAAATCCTCACCTGAATTTACAGGCAGCAGGTTGGAAAGTCATTTCTTGATGTGGTGCACATGCCACAAGCCCAGAGCCTTTCAAATTGTTGTCAAATCGTTGTTCAGCATTGGATTTTTAGGGGAATTATTGTTTACAAGCCATCCATGCATCTGCACAGGGCTAACAGCTGTTAACATCTGGAACTGATACTGATAAAAAGGCTCAACCCAGCAAGTGAGGGAGTTCCTGCATCTACAACACCCCCACAACAACACAGATGGTGGCAAAAAGCCATCCCAGCAACAAATCAATCCCCAAGATGGAACATCCAACTTCAGGGCTCTGCTGAGTTGCTCTTGTTGGCTACAGATATTTACAGCCTGCTTCCATCTGCTTTTTATATGTTCAGAACAAATCGCAATAACTTCATTTCAGGAAAGGGCAGATCAAAATGTAAACACTTGGAGCCCAAGGCTGCAGCCTGTCAAACAACATCAGTGGCTGCTGTGAATAAAAATGCTAGTTTTGAAATTATTTGCGTGTCTTTCCATGCTAGGATCCACTTATCTCTCTTGTTTTCTTTCCCATTTGGAGAAAAAAAAAATATATATATTTATGTATCACAAACCCATCAAGGACTTTCCCCCTCCGACACTAAACAAACCCAGTCTAAATGTACTTTTAGTCTCCAGCCTTGGAAGGTGTTTAATGTAAGACAAATTCTCTTTAAACGTATTTTTCCAATAGTTTTCTTTCCTCTCCAAACATCACAGAAGCTTAAACACCATGGAAATGAATATGACAAATCCCCCAGACACTGGAGTTTATCAGTCCCTTTCATACACTGCACAACTGAAGCTCAAAAAGCATAAATTCTCTGCATAAAAACACAAAGTAAACCCATGACAGAGCTGAGGCGGGGGGGAAAAAGGTCAGATATTCTGATTTGATCTTGCCTGTAAGTCACAAAACCCCCAGGATGTACTTAAAATTTTATTTTTATTTCCAGTACATCATAATAATTATAAAAGAATGGTCTGCAGCCACAACAGAAACCAGTGGCTGACTGTGTGTGGATACTCAGACACAAATGATTTATTACAATCACCAAGGCTTTCAACGTGAAATCCTTGATCCTGAAATCCTTAATCAGACAAAAAAAGCTCAGGAAATTCATCCAGGACTGACTCTTGTTTTTCCAAACCGGATTAGGAGCTCGGTGCTGGCTCATTTACTCCTCCATCACACGAGTGCCTTGTCTGTGTGTAAATATTGGAGTAAACGTTCAGGGGGAAAAGAGACACCTCTATTTCAGTGCTGTTTGAAGACAATCTGCTTCTAAAAAAACCCCCAAAGCTCCAAATTCTATGGGTTTGCTTTTCCTACCTCAGGCTGCTCACCTTTAGCTAACGAACACCCGCACAAACACAAACCTAATTAATTTTGCTCCCTGCTCGTCCTTTGATTTCACAGCTTCAACCCCTCTGAGCTGGCCCAGCTCTCTGGTTTCAGTGAATTTTCTGGCTGATCCGGATCTCTTTTACTGAGGAGAGACTGTCAGACATCCTCGAGCTGCCCTCCCACAGATCCTGTCAATCCCACGACGCCAAGATTTGGGAGCGCCTGGCCAGACCCCGAGCAGCTCCTGCACATCCCTGCCTGCGTCCTGCTCTGCAAACAGCCCCAAAAATCGGCTTTGCATGGCAGCCCCTGCTCTGGGAGCCACTTGGGCAACTGCAAAGCTTCTGAGAGCAATTCTCACTGCAGGACTGCTGTGCTGATTGAAACACTGCCTATTCAAATGTCCGGCTGTCCTTCCGTGGGGAATGGAAAAATCCCAAAAGATGCTCAGCCCCAGCACTCCCCAGGCTGCTCCACTGCAAACTCTGGCACTGCCACCCCTGTTTACGACAGAACACCCCAACAATAGTGTCCTTTTCCCCGCTCGCTTGTGAACAATTGGTTCCCTCATCACCTCCAAGTCATAAAAACTGGAATATATTTTACAGTTATGTCCAACACAGGATAGAACTGGTATCAAACCCAGACTGGTATCAGCTGGTTCTCTTCTGAAACTGCTGCCAGGTGCCTCCTATGCCTGGTCACCTTTGTCTTCTGTTGCCATTGCTGAGTCTCTCTGCTGTTCCTCTGGATCCCCTGGCAGGATGCTGGTGACTGTCTGGAGGAGTGACTCGATCTGCTCCTCTGTCAGCCTCTCCTCGCTTTCTTCCACCATCTGCAGGTCAAAAAAAAAACCCCACTGGCATCATTAAATCCACACTTCCTCCCTCAGAGAGAAGGACTCAGCTCAGTGGGGAGGACTTTGTCAAGACACAGCCTGAGCTCATCACAAAAGCATTTTACAAAGCAGAGCTCTTGCAGTATTTTGAAAAACAGAAAGAACTCCATTGTTAACCACGACAATTGGCACTCTGTAATGAGATCCTGCTTTCCTTACAGCAAGGAAAACACCACGCTGGGAACAGCCTGGCTTATCCTAAAAGCCTCTCTCAACCGTGTCCTGAGCCAGGCTTTTCCTTCAGCTCAGATGCAGCCTCGCCTTCCAGACCTTTATTCCCAAGTTTCTGTGTTTTCATGGGATATCCTGAGAGGGGTTCCCTGAATCTTGACATCTCATCCAGCACCTACCCTGGAAATAATCAGCTCATAAAAGAAACCACCTCATCCTACAGCAGCTGTACCCCACTGGAATTTGCTTGGATTGGGAGATTCCAGGATAAAAAGACATTTGAAATCTCCAAGCAACACAAAAAAACACTGTCATGAATCAACTCCATGATTCCAGAAGATTAATTAGGGACCTCTCCCACTGTGGAGCTGTGGCAACTTTTATATCATTGCTACCAACGAAACAACTGCCCTAATTTACAGGCAGCTGTTAAAAGCAAAAAAAGCTTGTCAGAGGACTGGAAAAGCAAGTCAGAAGAACTCTTCAAACAAAAACGAAACCAATTAGGATTGTGGGGTTTGAGTTCTCTTTTTTTTATACCAAGTCCTTGAAAATGGCCTTTGAAGAGCAGTGATTTATATTAATGATGGTTCCAAGTCAGTGCAGGTTTAATCAGCTCTAGCTGTAAAATGCCAGCTCTTCAGATGCCTTCTGAAAAGCAGAGTGGGACATTTAATTAATTTCTGTTTCTCTTCAGAGTCCTCCGAGCCCTCTTTGCACAATGTGATCATCTTTCATCAGAATCATCCACAGATCCTGGAGTGGAAGCACACACACAGAGAATCCACTCCTCAGCAAAAGGCAGACAGTGAATTTCCATTTGTAAACGACTTTCTGGGGACCATCCCCATCAAAGGATGCAATTCCCCGTGGAGTGGCTTTCCAAGCACTGTTAGCTCAACAACTACTGCAGGACACTGGCTTGAACAGCAGCCCTGGCTCTGGTTCCCAGCAGCTGCTCCTCTGTGCTCAAACACACTCAAAATCCTCCTTCCCTGGCTGGGAGAAGCCCTGGCAGCTGATTCCTGCCAGGCAATTCCCACAGGGAATCATCTCAGCACACCCTGGAGCATCAGCTGGGTGGGAGAACCCCTGGTGTGGGAGAAGCCCTGCAGGGCTGGCAGCTGATTCCTGCCAGGCAATTCCCACAGGGAATCATCTCAGCACACCTTGGAGCATCAGCATCACACCACCAAGTGTGGAAGTGGAAGATGTCCCTGTCCCCGGCAGGGGGGATGGAACTCAATGTTCTTTCAGGTCTCTCCCAACCCAAACTATTCTGGGATCGTGTGATTCCATGATCAAATCTGTTCCACCCACTCTTTGGTGCCAGTGCTGCTGACAACTCACTCCTCTGCAGATGACCTTTGCTATTGAATTGCACAGAGGATTATCAGCCTGGCTTTCAGACTGGATTATGGGGTTATTCATCACTGTTACACTGGGTTTTGAAGGTGGGGTCGGTGCTGTAGGAGCAGGAGCTATACAGAGAACCAGCCCAGGTGCTTTTGGACAGGGAATATCCCTCCAGGTAGGATGACTGGACCAGAGGCTCCCACATTTGTTACCATCCCTCAGAAAAACGGCACTTGGCCTTGCTCAGATTTGATTTATTGCACGATGTAAAGTCCAACCCTCTCACCATTTTAATTTTATCTGTATCTCCTCTCCCTCTTTTCCCCTCCACCTTCACCATTAGGTGCTTGCAAATAAAACCCAGGGATTTCCAGATCAGCACCAGCTCCCAGCAACTTCAAAATCTAAGGCAGAACATGTGAGTGTCTAATCCCTGTTTTCTTCCCTGCTCCCCAGTGACTCCAAATGAGTAATGCCCCAACTCCCAGTATGAACAACCCCACTGATGTCATTTTTACTGGCAGAGCACGAGGCTGACAAACTGCAGGGACAGACACAGCAGCTCTGGGGGTTGCTCTGGCAGCCCCAGAAATCCCATCTGAGCACAAAGCTGATGAAAGAAAATCATCTCTGGTGTTTCAGATGCTCTGGTGCTGTAAGTGGTGTCTCATTAAAATGTTGTGAAGCATCTTTCAAGGGAGATGCCTGCACTGAGGAGGGGATGGAGCTCCAAATTCCCTTCTGCTGACAGACCCAGAGGGAAGTGGGAATTCCTTCAACTGCCGCAGCAAATCCACCTCTTGGTGCCTCTCCAGCAGCTCACACACCACCAGACACAAATCAGCATTTAGCAGGATGGACAGACAACTTCTTAGTCAAGTTGATGCTTCAGCCTTATTTTGTTGTGATATTATTCAAGATTTCAAAGCATCGAAAGCACAAACTGTAAAAATCCATTTTTTTCACTCTTCCAGGAAGTGAAAAAACAGCCTGAGCCTGATTTATGAAAACATAAACAGTGAGGAAGCAGCAAAGCAACGAGCCAAAAGGGAAAATTCAGAAATTAGGCACAGACAGCATGCAGATAAAGAGGCAAATCAAACTGTCCTAAAAGAAAACAGACCTCAGGGGGAACAGGAGGTCACTCAGAGGCTCATTCTACATTCTACAGATGTTCTCACAGCCTCCTGATTTACAACTGTAAGACAAAATACTTCTGATGCTGATAGCACTATGAAATACGGTGCTGAGAAGAGAAATGAGGTGCAAGAAGAAGCCTAAGAGGCAAAAAAACCCCAATTGTATTCAAGTACCTCCTTTTCCAGCAGCAATTTTACCAATCTTGGAGAAAATCTCCAGCAAAAAGCCTTGCACTTGGCTGAAACTGCTCCAGAGCCAGACTGAGCCCATAAGCAGCCAGGAATGCAAAGTTTATAGTAAAGAAAACAAAAATGCAAACGTTTGAGCCGAGTGGATGAGCTCAGATGTTGATGTTGGCAGTGCCACGCAGCCCAAACGGGAACAGTTTCCCCTCACAGATGATGCCATGTGAAAAGTTTGGGGTATTTCTGACCACAGTGCTGCTGGCCCTCAGTATTTGGAGATTCGGGTGAGGAGCAGAGAGTGGGCAGTGTGACAGAAATAAATTTTATGCCTAAAAAAGCCCCCTGATGTCCTAAATAATTCCCAAGTCACTGCTGCTTTTCAGCATTCAAGGCTGTGCTACCCCAGAATAACTCCAGGGGTTTAGGAGAAACTGCTGCAGCACATCAATGCCATTCATGAACACTCACAGTGTGTGTTATCTGTGAAATGTGGGCAGGATAATTCACCCAGCTCAGGCCTCACTGATCATTTCTATTTCGCCCAAATTAGAGCAGTTTGCTACTCCATTTCCATTGCAATATATTCATGAAGTCAGCAATGCTCCCATTTCATTTCCACAATGCTCTACATCTAATCAAAGGAGGAATCAGGAGAACTTTATAAATTAATTGGCGTAACATTCTCCCAGCTCAAACTAAAAACAGCATGTTCCCCCTGCAGCTCAGATTTAATTTTCAGAAGTTCACAGCCAGCCTGTGAAGATAATCCCAGGGACTGAAGTGTTTATTCATAAATTAAGGTGCAAATCTATGCTCATAGGGCCACGGACAAATGGCAGCACAAAATCTGTCCACACAGACACTCAGGATTGTCTAAATTCCTTTTTTCACTCAGTGAAACAAGGACAAACATCCTTAATTCAAACCATACCTTGTCTTTTGTGCTTACCCAAATAAAAGCAGAATTTAAGAGACCTCATCCTCCTCCCTGCGCTGCTTTCGTGCTAATGTTTATTTGGTTTAGTCTCCTGAGACAGAACAATAAAGAAAGAATGAAGAATAAATAAAGCCACACTGAAGAACCCCAAAAAGTCCTGAAAGAACTGAGAAATTCTCTCAGTATTTGGTGGGGAACAAACCTCAGCATCACAGAAGAACCTGTGGGTCAAATATTGTTTATTTGAATAATAAGCTAAGAATTCTATTTAAAAATAATCAGTAAAGTACAGTAATAAAGGAAATAGGGGCTCTGATCATTTCCAGAGCAATCAGGCCATAATTTAACTCTAGTGTAGGAGGGAGATGTTTGATGAGAAAATCACTGTTATTTCCTCCTCTGAGCAGTGATTTGAAATCACTCAGCCCCACCACACTAATAGGAAAAAAGCACATTTAAAAAAAAGAAATAAAATAAAAGACTGAATGATTGGATTCGTGTCCCTCAGAGATAATTAACCAAGAGGAAGGCAAACTACATTGGTGAGAAAATAAAATGTTTAAACCCTCTTAAGATCTTCCATTTTCCAAAATCCTTGCCGTTATTATTTTCCAGCTAATAAAAGACAACGTGCCAGCCCGGTTATGTACACAGGGATGAAACTCTCCAAGGTGGAAATACAGTTTTAAAAAGCACAAAATTCAAATCTGCTTTTCCACTCAGAGAGAAAAACGTGGAGCAATTTGTTCCTTAGAAAAGATGATGCTTCACCTTCAAGCCCACCAGCATTAAGCAAAGCTGAGCCACTCTCACAGTGACATGAAAATCCCTGTATTTTTATTTCCTCCTTTTGGGAATCACTAAGCCAGGCCCAACATATGGTAAAGATTAAAACAAGAGGTCAAGATAGCTTCAATGTGCACAGTGTTTTACCCTGTGGGGTAGCAACTTGAATTTCAGGCTCCTTTTGCTGCTATTGTTGTTGGAAAATAAAACCTGGCACAGAGGCTGGAAAAGACAAGGATGGACAATGGCAGCAATTTATGCATCAAGGCTTGCAAAAGACCTTGAGATCAAAAGATCACAGCATCAATTTGCTTTTTAGCTGCAAAATAATGTTATCAAAATGGATTTATTGTTTGCATACAGCTAAAAATAGGGAATTAAAAAAAAAAAAGCTGGAAAGGCAAAAAGCAATAAGCAGCAATAATTACAGTTATCCTCTCCCAGGAGCCTGTCGGGTAAATCAGTCTCCATTCCATGGTCAGGCTGCACTGAGGAAAAGTTTTGAGACATCAAAACTGAGCAAGTGAGAGACAGCTTTGACTCGTCTGGCATTTTGTTCAAAGCTTTCTGAAAAAGAAGATTGATGTGCCCCCGTTCCAGGAACTGCTCAGAAGTTCTCCCCATCATTTATTTCTGATTCAGGTCCAGAAGCCACTCAAGGCTTTGGAGAGGCAGGGGCAAGTTCAGTGAGAAGAGAATCAAGGCCATTTTAGAGCCAAAACTCACTTCTCAGCAGGTTGTGTCTCATCCATCAGCTGCAGGGAATGGATTTTGCTGCAGGAAATCTGTGCGTGGGTGACCCCTGTGTGATTTCATACCCAGAGAAAGCAGATTTTGTGTGTTCAGTGATTGCTACAACCTCTGTCCTCATCAAAAAAAAATAAAGGATCCAAGTCAGCAATTGAACAGCAGAATCATCTCCTTGCTTCTCCCAGTCTCTGGATTTCAGTAACACCACTGACCTGCAGTTCCCCAGCAGTCCCTGAGCTCCAAAGGCTTTGACAGGAGCACTTTCAATGTGCTGTGATTTCGGGGAGGGTTAATCCGACACAGTGCTAACAAGCCAGGCAACTCACACCACTGGAACACGGATTTGGGGGAAACTTGCCCTGGGAATTACAAGGGAGCCACGATGGAACAGGAGTAGCTGCATCCCCAATATTTCCATGAAGATACAAATTCAGGCTAACCCCTAAATGTAGAAATATTACATTTTTCACAAGCTGTTTTAGATCATTAGAGAAGGGTTTGGATCAATAATGAACTGACACTGAACTCAAACCTTGTGTCTGTGTTGTCTGAGATTCAGCAACGAGTCTGACACTACAGAACTTGGAATATCTAAAGTATGACACTCTACAGACACCTGACAGAAAAGCCCAAAATTCTTATTTTCTTCAAACATGACACAGGAGCAACCTATTTTCAGTATTTTATGGGTACGCAGGAGAACAATGAACCAGGTAGGACAGGAGGGAAGAGACAAAGCCATGCAGTCACCTGAGGGCCCCAAAAGATGATGGCATTTAAAGAAGGGAAGAAAAGCCTGCAGATGGCAATGAAATAAATCTGTCTGAGCACATGAAGCTAACAAAGGTGAGAGACAGGCTCCAAATCATGGCTTCTGACTAACTTAAAGCCTTAAAGCTCCTGCTTGGGCTGCTGATGGACACTGATCTCCTCAGCCACAAAACACAGCATTAATTCCTCAGCTGGAATCATTCTTCTGAGATGCATTCAGCATTTTAATCTCTGCTCCTTGGTGACAGAAGAAAAATTGTCCTCCTGGTCCCTCTTTAATCCTTCCCTTTTTTTGCAGCCAAATACGATCCTGTTCCTCCTCAGCTTGATACCAGGGCAAGATTGCAAACAGATGCTCTTAATGCAAGAGATCTTCATTGAAATAATACATTATAACAATCTCTTTATTACCATAGGGGTTTGTATTCCTGAGGAGAGAATGTAAGCATCTATTTCTATGTAGTGACAAGCCCTCTTTACATCTGAATTATTCTTAGACTGACAATGGCTGCTTTCCATCAGAAAGTCTCTTTATACCCATTTCTCATTCTGCATCCCTGCTCGTTTCTTTTTTGGGTTTTTGATTTTAGTGTAACCCAGCCATCAAAACAAGAAGTGAAGTACTCCATCAGAGCTGCAGCAGCAAAAAGATTAAATATATTCCTATTTGCAATACTTTAATAAATCACTTTTAATGACTGCCTTGGGCAGTTTAAATGTGTGACACTGAAGCAAACAGAGGCGGAGAATCTGTCTGAGAGGACTCGGAGGAGGGCTCTGACAGGAAGCTGAGTGGATTTGAAACCGTGGATGTAAAAAGTGCATAAAGGGATACATTCAATCACTGGCCCATGAGAAAGCAATTATTCAATTGATCTCCAAGGTTAAAGCTGCTTCCAGTTAAGCTTTGAACAGGCCCAGGCATTGTTACTCACCAGCTGGATTTCCACTGCAGTCACAGGCCTGTGGTTCAGCAGCTGCAGCTTTTCTGCCCTGGGTAGAAGCACAGTGTAAGACAATCCACATTACTGAGTGGTTTGAGGATCCCCTCAAATGCCTGGAGTGATGCAAACACATTCCTGACAACTTAGGGATGAAATGTCACTGCCAGGAATAACCCTGACTGGGTTTGCAGTGGGGCTGAATGGCCATAATTTGGATATTTTAATAATTTGGGTACTTTCCCGTGTTTAGACCTGCTGCTGTTGCCACCTCCAGCCCAAGGTGGCAAGCACAGACTCTCAGATCATTACTGTGCAAGCATTAATCAACTGCTGCTTTGTTAAAGCTGTGCAGAAATGTTCAACAACTCATCAGAGATCAGAGACTTCTGCTCTGAACACACAACCACAAGAACAATTTTCATACCTAAGCAGTTACAATCCCATCAAAAGGCAGACACTTGTTTATTCTTTTAGCCCACTGCAAATACAAAGTTACAGCAGGGAACTACAGTTTGGAAGAACTAAAGCTTGGCATTTATTACTATTTATAGGGCATCTTTAAAGCATATTTAAACTGATTCCGGAAGGTTTTCCCCTGGGGGTTGTTCAGAAAGGAAACCTCACAGCTTTTAAGAGAACACAGATCACTCCATGTTTACAACCACCAATTTCTCTGTGTGTGGAGATACCTCAGAGATATAATTTCATTTCAAATGGCTGGATGATCCAGCTAAAATGTCCACTTTAATCACGACTTTCAGCTTCAGAAGAAAAGCTTGTCATTTTTCAACACAGCATCGGTGAGATATTAACAATTCCTAATAGAAAGCTCCAAGAAATCCTCCTATTTACTTATTTATTATGAGATTTCTCTGCTTTTGGAGAGCCAAAATATGTTTCCACTGGTGATGGGAAGCAGGGAATACACCTCCTTTGCTTTGCCACGCTAATCACTCGGGTCTATTTGGTGTTTACAACATGAGGCTGTGGGGAGCACGGCTGGATTTAGCTCTGAACTCAGAGCACTGCTGGCTGCTTCACTGGCAGAAAGATGAGGTGTTTCTAACTGCTGCCATCTACCACTGTCATAAAAACCAGGAATAAAACCTCAGTAATGAGAGGAGATGAGCACTCAAATCCTTCACGTGGAAAGCAGGTGATTTAAGGAATCGGTGAGAGAGAAAATTCACTCGTGCAAAAGTGAAGCTAAAGGCAGCACTGCCACGCAGAGCTGGGTAAAGAATATTAAATAATATCTTTACTATGTAAAAATCTGGCCAATTCAGCTGGATGTGTGACAGATTTAATGCTTTTCCCTCCAGAGCTGGGAAATGCCCTGCTTTGGTGCCTGCTGGAGGCACAGAGCTGCTGCTTTCAGTGTTTGCTCTGCTCCCTGGCCAAGCAAGCGCTGGTGCCTCAGTTTCCAGAGCTTCTCTGAGGATCCTCCTTGTAAAAACCTCCTCCTCCTCCTCCCCCAGCCCTACTTACAAAGCCAGACTGTGTGATGAATTCATATTTTACCCAAATTTCTCTCGCACTGCCGCTTCTGAGATCAGAGCCTTCTCAAACAACTCTTTCTTCTCTTTTCTAGCAACACATCCCAACCCTACAGCTCCGCCGCTCCTCCAGACAAAGCAAATTTGACTTTTACTAAATAAATTTCCTCATCTTCTTCCTTTCAAAGTAATATCCTTGCAATTCCTTGCCAGCAAAACTCCAGAGCCAAATAAAGAGGATCAAACAGCAAAGCCATTTCATGGCTGAGCTAAAGAATGCAAACCTGATTTATCCAGAGCTATTTTAAAGCAGGTAGAGCTGTGTTTATCACAGGAAGATTACTGGCCCAGCAGCAAGCAGAAATAAATTAACACCAATTACACACGGTGACTAAAACAATCAATTAGTGAAACTGCTCATGTTTCCTGAAGAAATAGAGGGCACAACAAAAAAAAGGTCATCCCTGCAAGACTTTTTGCTTATAAGCCACGAACATCACTCTAACTCATTAGGGGAGCGACAGAAATTTTACAGTCAGACCAAACAGATCCTAAAAAGGCCAAACAGACCCCAAGAGCATCACTTCAGGGTATCTGCAGTTTAAAAAATGTGTACAGAAGGATGAGAGATAACTTACAAGCGATTAACACATTCAGATGTGTCAGCTGAAGGATTTCGTGCCTGGTTTTGATCAGCAAAGCTCCCTACTTTGGGAAAACAATGTAGAACATCACAAAGGAATGAGCAGCAGGGTGCAAAAAACCCCCAAAAGCTGCATAAATGCCATATTTCATCTAGAGCTGCTTGTGAGCACTAATTAACACTCCAACATAACGATCTTTAGAGATGGTAATATGTAATTACGAGGTAAGCAATGCATCGCCTCGAAACAAACACTCACAAAATGTCTCTAAATTTCATTTAATAGGACATTGGATTGCTCAGCCCTCAGCAGAAGGCAGTGGTTTGAGTTGGAGCTCAGCACCCATTGCATCTTTTTAACACTGATCCCAAAAACTCACTGCTAGGATCAGGCTCTCTGTGTCTGATCCCAAAAACTCACTGCTACGATCAGGCTCTCTGTGTACCTGGAATTTCCTGACAGCAAATTAAAACCTGAATAACCACAATTCCATCAGAGATTAGCTTTAAGGAAGGCAACCATGCATTAGGATCAGCCCTGACTGCAGCGTTTGGCACGGGCACAGACCTAAGCCTGAATTTAGTTCATGCTCCATTAAATCTAAAAAGTAAAATTAACTTTTTCCAGCTCCCATGAATTCATCTTTACACTCTCTACAGCACGCATGGCACACTGATGCTCATTAAATAAAAAGGGGAACTGTCCCATTCACCCAAACTGAAGGTGAAGAACATTTTCAGCTTCACTGCCCCCAAACATCAGCATCTGCATTCTCCCTGCTCTGCCTGGATTTTGGTAACAGTTTGGAACACGAAAGCTGCTCATTCAAGAGGAGAATCCATCCAAAAGATGAGTGACAGCTGAAAGCAATTTTCTCACATAAAAGCAAGATTCCACTAATCAGAGTTAATGGTCTGTGCTGCAGACTTGTACAGGACCTGCCTGGTGAGAAATCCCAAAATGGCAATTAGTGCTGTGGGGCTGAGCCTGCAGCCCACATCCTGCAGCTCTGACACTCAGCTGGAGCCAAGAGCAGCTTTTCCAGATGAGGGGAAAACACTCTGGGTAGGTTTGGGGACACACACAAAGCTCAGGCTGCAGGGGACAAAACCCTGTGCAGTTATGGGGGAGGGAAATGAGTCTGAGGTCTGGATGAGGGGAGAGTTGGAGGAGGTGAAGATCTTGAGTTACATCCTAAAAATCCTAAAAACCAGTTCTGCAAGGCAAAAACCACCACTGGGTCGTGTTCAAGATCACACCTGGGCAAACAGAACAGACAGCACGCTCCTACACTGATTCATCCCTTCTAAAAAAGAACACAAATAGTCCCATGCTCTCGTGGAAATTCAGACAAAATGTACCATTTTCTGTCAGCACCGAGCACATTTTGGCAGCTTATATTTTAACCAAAATCTCTTATGCGTGTTGGTATTGCCCTTTTTTTTAATCTACTGAACTCCCAGAGTGTTTTTCCAGCAAGAGGTCTGGGTAAGGAGAGAACAGTGCCAAGATCCAGCACCGAGAGCTAAAAAAACCCCTTCGAACATCTGTGGCTGTGCAGAGGCAAATTTATCCTCAGGAATGGATGTTTGAGAGTTGCTAGGAAAACCATAAAGTAACAGCTGGACACATAACCAGGGGTTTTATTCCTGCTGGAAATATAAATCCCACGGTCCTGAATCAACCATGGCAACTCGTGTTTGATGTCTGAATCCTGAGCACGGGGTCTGGCTGAGGCAGGATTTCCCCAAAATGGGAAATCACATTCCCAGTGGGTGCTGTGATTCTCCACAGGGATTCCCACTGGAAAAACTGAGAATAACCTTTTTAAAATCTCTTAAACGATGCTGTTGTTCAGTGAGCACCATCCTGACTTGCTGCTGGATATGCCTTTTGAAAGCTCTGGAGGAGACAAAAAATTACAAAGCAAACCCTTCAGCCTTTAATATTGCAGAGGTTTGTATCTGTTGCAGTTCTTGGCAGTCACGAGGGAAAATACTTTCTAAAAGCACTCAAGATTTTCAGCTCAACACTTCCTCGACCGTGTTGATTTAAAGACAAAAAGGGCAATGTTCCTGTCCAGTTTTTTAAAAATCATAATAATAGGCAGTGATTGGAAATTTGGTCATTCCAAAATTAGATCCAAGATAGGCTATCAGTAACAGGAAGAAGCACAAGTAGAACCAGTTTTCATTTAACCATAATTACAGAGCTCCAGTTTAATAAATGTTCTTTTCATGCAATGCAATTCACTCTACCTTACAAAATATGAAGCCATTCCAGGCACTAAAACTGGAAAATTAGCTGCTAGTGGCAAACTCTATTTCCAAGCACAACATGGCTCACTGAACTGGAGCTTTAGCCAAAGCTTGAGGCCTCAACAAGGCAGTAATAAAATTCATTATGTGGGTTCAGAGCTTTAGTTTTAAAAAAACCCCTCAGCTCTACAGTTTGAATTTTACCAAAATAACGATGAAAAACAATGGGAAAAACTGTTTTAGCACACCTTAACTGTAGCAGTGAAATAGCTGTTTAGATGGCTTTGAATTTAGCAGGCAGCTCTCTGAAATGACTCTGGAAGATTTGTTTGCACACGTCGGTGTTCATTTTTAAAATCTGCCTTTTAGGAAGCTTTTTTTTTGCGTCTGCAACCCTAATGAGACAAATCTATCACCAAATGGATGCTGCTCTGTTAACCTGGTATTTTGAGTGGCAAATATCAGCAATAACAGAAGGATCTGAGGTCACTTTCCAGGAACTGCAGAATTTGCCAGCGTTATATTATCAATTCTCTCACTGGAGCAGGGATACCACGTGCAGCCAGACATCCTGCAGGGTTGTGGAAGCAAAAATTAAGAATTCCCTCCATCCAAAGCTCTGCTGTGCCTCAATTCCCGACGTGTTTCCCTGGCTGCTCTCTCCTCCCAGCTGGGGATTCTCCCATCCACGAGCACAACCTAGCGCTGAGGGCAGCAATCACAGGCTGAGCAGGGAACGTCACATCCCACAGGCGGGGCTGCAAATCCTTCTCATCTTCCAAGCCCTCGAGTCCTCGTCCTAGGAAATGGGCTGAGCCTAATTAAGAGCACGAACACGCTGCTTAATTGTTTCCCCTTGACTAGAGGTGGAGCCATGACAAGGAATTTAAAGGGCAGGGAAGCGGTAGGGGGTGATGGGGTGTTTCTGACCCTTTAACCAGATTGTTTTGTCTGAGGACAGACCCCAATTAACACAGATTTATCTTAAATCTAATCAGCGACCTGCAGAGAGCTGTTAGCAGCAGAGACAGTGTCTGACCAGCTCAGAGAGCACGTTTTGGGGTGCCTTACCCAAGAAGGAAGCAGCAAAGAGAGATTCTGGAGTTCATTACTCTAGGTGGGAGGAAAGGTCATTACAGGGATCATGCAAGCAAGGTCCTGGAAGAGCAAACACCGCAGGTCTTTCCTCTCAAAGGGAAGAAAACTCTCCGGCAGATAGCTGGAAGGAAATCCCTCATCACCACCTCCATCCCACAGAATGGAAACCATCAAAGCCTTTTTATTTCACAAGAGCAGCAGTGTTGAAATGACCTTGGTAAGGAACCCAAGGGCAGTTCCAAATCGCCTTGGAGGCATCACTGTTTTAAGTGGCTTAACAGAAAGTGCATTAAAGAGTAACTGCACCCCACGTGCCCTCTGTGGTTTGGGGTGAGGGGGCTGCCAGATGGGCCCCGACACTTCTGGCTTCAAGGGGCTGCATGGAAAAAATCAGGAAAAAAACAAGTGCCAGGATCACACGAAACAATTCTGGGTTTTATTTGGCAAAGCACGTGCCAGAGTTGGGAAGTTCTTTACCACATCAGAGATTTACAGAGTGGAAGTTGTACAGGATGCTCACAGAACAAATCTGAGGGGTCATAAATAAAGTAAATTTGTCACCTGCACCAGTGGCTGGCTCTTCACTCTCATCCTGCTGCCACTATGCACAAGCAATGATTTGGGAACAATTTCCTTGCTTCACTGCCTCAGAAAAAGGACAGATGGGGTGATACAGGAGGGAAGGTCCACATCCATAAAAAATTAAGCAGTCAAAAAGCTCATGTAAAGCTTCTAACTATTCCAACCTTCGCAGCTCACTGAACAAGCAGGTGTGGGAAGGTGAATATTTGGGTAGATCTTCTACAAAAGTGCTCAGCATTACGGGGGACAGAGGTTTTGTAGCTAAAATTTCTCTGTTATGACTCAAATTTTTTAGTATTTTACTCTGGGAGATCCCATCCAGGGGAGCAGCTGCAGTCAAGGTACCTCAAGTGATAACACTAAGAGTTAACCCTCAGGTCCTGGTCAAATTCTACCTGAAAGAAGTTTAGAAATGAGCTTCAAACAAAAATAAACCCTTTGACTTTTAATGAGATTTTTACGCCTATGTCATTCAGTTCCTTTTCCTCTGAAAAATCCTACTCTGCCTTTTTGCTGTGCTACATCCTTCTGCTGGTTCTCCCTGAGCTGCTTTTTTCTCTTCATAAAGGGCTGTTTTACATTACCAGAAGGGAAAGATGCTCATTACTTACTCAAGAAATAGTTTGCTGCCAATTTGAAGACACTTTCAGTGCCGTATTACCACCTCTTTACACCTCTAGTATTTTTATTGCAGAGTATTTTCTTTTTTCTGTGCTCCAACACCTCCAGAAACTCATCAGGATACTTTGCCCTCTTCATAAATGAGTATCCTGCTGTATAAAATGAGCTGCAGGAAGATTAAACACTGACTTACTGACCTGGCAGAGAAAGCTCTCCAAGCACAATTCCAACAGCCAGAACAAAATTCCCAAGGAGCAGCAGCCCTGTGTGTGCAACGCCAGCAGCAGCAGAGCTGTGCTGGATGTGCCTGTCTGTAGAGAGGGGGCACTGAAAGTCTAACAAAAAGCTGACAGTCTGCTTCCTCTGCCCTGCACAGGGTAAAAACTCGCCCTGCAGCACTCCAGATGCTCTCACCGGGCATTTTGTGCCACAGCCAAACGAATGAAAAGCCCCTTTCCTAGAGGATGAACTCCTTGGGAGTCCTCCCAGCAGGGAATAAAAACACTCTCAGTGTCTCTCCAGCATAAACTCCTCTCTTGAAGGGAAGGAGGAGTCACTTAGAATCAGCTAAATATTGGTTTTTTCTGCTTTAAAAGCGAGAGGAACGATTAAGAGTTATCCAAACAGCGGCCAGCTGATTCCATTTGTATTTCCATCAGGCTCCACTCCCACTCTGCAGAGGCTCAAGAGGATTACGTGCTTCAAGAACAGCCACTCACACCACTGCCGAAGAGGAAAGAAGTCCTTGGAGTCTTGTAACTGCAAAGGAAATCTTTTCTTTTCCAGGTAGAACTTCCCAAAATAAGAACTGGATGTTGAGCTTCACTAGAAACTGCTGGGGAGGAGGGAAGGTCGGTTGATACAATATTTAAATAACTGAAATGTAGATCTCAGAGATCCTGGACAAACAGCTCATAAAGAAAAGATGGAAATACTCATCCATGTAGTGAAGGAAAAGCTGCTTGGCTGAGCATTTAAATAATGGCAGAAAACACTTAAAATCCATTCATCAGATTATCACACTGTCCACAGGGATCAGTTTTTCAGCACTGATTGAGTTTTTACTTCTGTTCAAAGGCACAGCTCCACTTACTTGGTTAATTTGTGGTCTTTCATTGCTACCAGGAACTCTCGGACAGTCTCAGGACTCTGGTACCTGCAGGGTGTTTTTGAAATGTACTTCAGTGTCTGCAAGGGACAGAAAGGAAATATGTATTATTTCACACTAAATATTTGGTTTGTATGTTGTGGATGGAACAAGTAGATTTTGAGAAGTCTTCTCAATACTGACAAAAAATTGGAAAATCAATTCAGGTTTGGAAATCAACTCTATCTGAGCTGTTCAAAGCCCAAAACTGCAAGTTGAAGAATACAGGAAAGGAGTGAGTTTTAGCTCTGTCTGTTAAAAAAACTCCTCCTGCTGTTTGTGACAGACATTTGCTGCCTTGGTTTGCTCCTTGTTTGGGCTGTATCTTTTAAAAGCACACAGGAAAGTTGAACACAATTCATCCTGAAACCCACATTCCCTTCTGCCAAGTTTTCATGTGCTCAGTGCCAGGGATATTCTCACTGCCAGCCCAGGAATCCCTCTTTAAAACCTCTAATCTATGGTTGGTTTTATCTTTTACCTCCATTCTTAGCAATTTAAAGTTGATAGAAGCAGGTTCGGTGGCTTGTTACGAAATCTGCAAGGATGTGCTGTCAAAAATGTTTATCTGACTTGCTATTTGATAACTGATCTGACAATTAAACTTTGATCCATTTTTTACACGTAACACCCACCAACCTCGACTGACTTGGACAGCAGATGTTCCATTTATTTGCTTTATTTAAAATAACAACATTGAGCAGGTGGAGAATGGAATTACATTGCACAATGTAATCTGACCTGAGTAAAAAACCAATTTGTTGATTAAAAAAAACCCACAAAAATTCCAGTTCACAGCTGACTTTTCACTGGAAGTGGTTTAAAAGCTTCCTAAGTATTTATTGTTGCTTGAATTAAACCCCAAAATGAAGAACTGTAAATATTTATAATTTATTATTCCTTTCTGTAAGCCCTGTCTGACCTTTTCAGATAAAATGAAGCTGTTTTTCACCACCAATCACTGAAAGGAAATTATCATACTGTCATGTAATATAATTATTTCACAGGAGTAATTTCTCTTCCAGTTTCATCCTTTCTTGGCAATTTCAAATCAATGAAAATGCCAAATATACAGGAAAAATAAAGCTCCTTTCATGGAGTTACTACAGTGCCAATGGATCCAAGTCTGCAGGGAGCTTGTGAAGAAATACAAAGACAATCCTGTAAGATGAAATTCTGCTTTTCATTCAGTCAAACACAGAAAATACACCCAGAATTGACACCAGCTCCACATCCAAGCATCCTATAGGTATTTAACACATAGAATAACAAAGCAATTAAAGATTTCAGGTGCATCCTGATAAAATTTACTCACAGGGTCTTTCTCAGCTGTTTCCCAGAGGTACAGGAAGAGACTGTCAGTCTCCATGAAGATTTAATTCAGATTTTTGGTAAGCCCCTATTCTGTTGAATGCAAGGCTTAGGAATTACAACTCTGTACCTTTTTCAAACAAAGCCAGAACTAAAACAAAACCAAAGCCTAGGCCAGATCTTATCCACACGAGTAGTTCCAGTGCTCAACAGAATTACTCATGCAAGCAAAGGCAAAGTGCTTTCAGCTGCCTGTCAATCACGGTGCTGCTCATGCAATTCTCCAGCACACACACAATGGCTCTCACTGCAAGGCTCTGGGAAGTTGCTAATTTGGGATATTTTAAATGTTGGTATTTGTATTATAGGATTGTAGAATTCCTTCCTAGCACAGGATGAAATGTTTATTACCGGCCTGGCGTCCAAGTGATGTTATCTGTACGTGTGGTTTTGCTTTTCTTTGGATCAAAAAAAAAATTTTAATGATCTGTTTTAGCTGGGAATTAATTAGTTTCTCTCGACAGAATTAGGAATTCTGCTAATAAAAAAAATACCATGTAATCTGTGCCTCAGCTTTGAAATCATCAGTTTAATTATCAGAGTAGGTGATATCAAAAATTCATCAGATGATAGCAAGCTCTGCCCTGTGCCTCAAAAGGATGGAATATTTAGAATTTAAAAAATCCTAATAAAACTAAACAGTTGAAGAGCAGGGAGTCTGAAATTCTTTTATAGATTTTAATAACAGCAGCTGCCCACCTCTGCCCTGATCGCACAGTCACCCTACAGCCTGACCACAGAAAAGTGGCAGATAAAACAGTTTTTTGTGGTTTCTAATAGGGGGAAAATTTGATTCCAAATCATTAAATATACAACCCTAAGGATGTGAATTATTCCAGCTTGAGCTAACTGGTAAAAGGACTTTCCCAGTGCTACTCACCTCATACATGATTGTGTTCAGATTCTGCTGCCCAGAGCTCTGCTTGGTTTTGCCACTCTCTTTACGCTGCTGCTTGAGATCAGTAAGTAACTGGTACACCTAAAGATAAAAAATAAAGTGGTTTAGACCATCTGAGAGTATTTTACCTAAAAATATGACAACAGGAAATCATAAAGGAACAGGGAAAATCCTATCAGCCAAACAACAAAAAATGTGTGGCTGTTTTGGTGGATGGACCAGCAACTGAAATGAAAAATGTTTTGGCCCCAGAGCGATGAATAAGGATGTAAAATGTTTTTTTAAAGCTGTGACTGTTTTAAACAGGTGAATGAGACTTTTTCAGATGTTTTGCTTCAGGCTTTCCAGTATATCCAGAGTCAATACCCAGAGCAAAGCAACAGAGCACTTCTCACTGTTTATCCCCTCATTTTTACCTGGCTTCACTCAACATCCAGCCCCAAGGGAATTATAAACTGACAAGTCCAGAGAAATAAGAAACCAAACATTTCTAGACAGTGAGAAATATGAATATAATCAGCTACAAACGCTGCAATTACTTTACACTGAGAAAGGAACGCCTGTCAGTGCTGAAATCCCAAACTCAGGCTGCCAACTTCGACAACAAACGCAAAAGGACAACTCCAAGCTCACACAAGAACTGCAGGGAAGGAACTTTCTGTGCAAAGCATTGCCTTGATTTACAGAACGCGGGCTTTGCCAGCGAAACTGCAGCTGGGAAGTGGAGCAAATGGAAAGGTATCAGTAGTTTGAGGAGAATCAGTGCTTTGGAAAGCCATTATTTGCTGGTTTTTTCCCATGTTTTTAACAGCCAGGCACCGAACACCAGTTTGGCTGACATAATATCAGCTATTTCTTAGAGGAAATTTAAGAGTTCCCTCCAAGTCCTCATTAAAGCCCTTTTAACAGTCACCAGATGCCTGCTCTGCTGTTTGCAGACAGATGCAGCTCAGGATAAAACACTTCAAGATTAATTCCAGAATAGAATGAAACAGCTGCAATAAAAACCAGCTTCAGCAATACAAAACCACAGACAAGACCAGCTGGGTTATTAAAACGGTTCAAAAAAATTACATTAGTCAGCAAAGCAAAATATTTCCATTACCTGGCTCAAGTTAAAACAACATTTCCTTCTGCCTCCCTTAAAATGAGAGAGAAAAACACCTGCTTTGGAATAATCTCACAACACAATAACACAGTACCCATTACTAGCAAAACCATTTGGAAATCTTCTTTAGAAAGCTTTTTTTTTTTCTTGGAAACAAACCAAATGCAAGGAGGAGCAAATCCCCTGCAGGTTTTGCTGATTGCCACTGCCAGTTTTCAGCTTCCAAAGATTATACAGGGACTGATGACAGCTTTAAATTGCTGCTTCAAAACCAGAATGCAGACAAACTTACCTCAAAGTTACTCAGCAATGCAGCATTTGCATCTTTTCTAAAAGGAAAAACGAAAACAGTTAATTATGTTCCAAATGAAACTGTTTGAAGTTTTTCTTCGCTGACTCACAGACACTAAAAGAACACAAAGTTTTAAAAAAAAATAAATAAAAGCCCCAAGACATCTTATTTTGGTGATTCCACAATTGCCACCTGTGGAAAATATTTTTTCCATACTGTCAGTAGAATTATGACATGGAGTTATGACATAAATATTTACAGTTTGCCCCACTTGTACAACACACTCCTTCCCCTCAGCCACCCTATTTTATTCACTCACCCAATTTCACACACTCAAACCAAATTGCTTTGCTTCTTCCTTAGGAAAAAAGCCTCAAATTTTATTCAGATAAAGACTGATGGGAAATAATTCAGATTACAAACACTATTTTCTTCATCAGTCAAGAGCACACTGAGTATTTTAGTACCATGGATGTGTGTGTGTATAGACACAAACAAGGCTTTAATTTGTAAGTGTTGTACTGAGTTAAAAAAACCCCACTTATTGCATTTCCTCTTTATTTATCCTTTCCATCTTTATGTGCCTGTTCCTATATTAGAAGGGCAAGGCTGAGTTTCCCATTTTTCACTTTCTCAGTCCCAGTTAAGCAAGAATCCTTATCCAAGGCCGGCAGGGTGACTGCAGAGCCAAGCACATCACGGCTTTATTCCTCCTGGATATTGCAAATTTATATATTTAAAGTTAAAAAGAGGGAGAAAAACCGCCACAGAACATCCTGTATTCCCTGAACAACACATTCTGCTGAGCAGTCAGTAGCCACAACAACAGAAAGTTTCCATACAAAAGGAAAAAAAGGCCTTTCTCAGGTCTGTGCAGCAGCTTAGGAAAAAGAAAAAAAAGAACAAAAAAGGTACAATGTGTTGTTAAGCACCGTGAATCGTCTGAATAGAACTGTCACGTTCATCACTTTCAAATGGTAAATGCATCCACAAACTTCCACAGGTTCTATCATTGTTTTTAAATGAAAAGGGACCTTCTAAAATACGCTGAGATGAACTTCAACTTCCATTTCGCTGACCCGAGTGAAACTTCAGCAAGTGAGCTCAGGCACGCGTTAGTTTTTCATTCATGTTTCACAAACCATATATAGCTTTTGTTGTTAGGTAAATGCAAGTCTTCAGAATGTTTGCATTCAGCCGGGCCCTAGAGAAATCCCCGCGGATCAAAGACATTCTATAGGGAGAATTACGTATGGAATTGTTCGGCTGAAAGGCTCGTATGGAGTAAATACATCGCCGTGCAAATGAGGCTGCGGAATCCAGCTGAGGTTAAGAACAGAATTATTTAAGACAACTGCTTTCCTTTTTCTTTGCGAACAGCTTTGCCACTCGGAAAAATACTTTTCTTTTCTTTTTTTTTTTTACTCCTGCCAATGTGTCAGTCTCAAATCTTCAACAACTCTGTTGGGATGAAGTACCAAAATTATAAACTGAGAAACTTTTGCAGTAGTGATTCAAAGGAATCCACAGCAAGGTAAAAGTGTGTTAAAGGAGTCCTGTGTATCAGTAGAAATAAAATTTCCTTCAGTCCTGACTCACAACTACCAATTTTAAAGTCAGGAAACAAGAAATTCTAAACAATGACTTTTAATGTATATTTTTAAGCAGTCAGCTCAACAGTTCACTTAATTTTTATGAGAGTAAGACTTAAGCAGAAAGGGAAAAAAAATCACGGTAATGCCAAAAATAGAAACACTTTTTAGAGCTAATATGAGAAGGTCTCATAGTAGAGAAGATTTAATGCTAATAAACATCCCTGGGTTACATGGCTGCAGGAGCTCAGTGACTTTAGGGGGTACATCCCATGACTGCCCCCACTCATTAGAGAAATGAAAATTAAATGAAAATTAGAAATTTAACCAGATCCACAGAACTCAGGAGATTTTAAGCTTCAAAACAGGTCAAATCCTATAGTTTTGTGCCCGAAACACACAGTAGGAAAGCAGAAAACGCTGCCTGGTGTAACAGCCCTGGAATAGCGACCGGCCAAAATTCCGACTCTCTTATTGTGTTTGCAATCGCTGGCACAAACCCCTCAGGTTTTTCCTTCTCCAGCATTTCCAGCTCCTGCACAGAGCTCACGGGAATAACCCTCCTCGAAAAGAAAAATTCCCATTTTGCCTCTCCCAGGGCAGAGGGAGCAGGAGGGGACGGCAGGGGACGAGAGCGGGACTCACGCCGAGCCACGCCGCCTTTCGCCCCAACAGCTGCTTCAGCAGGAGTTTTAAAGAAAAGAAACCCCTCAAATATTGACCAGAACGCCTGAACTCACTGCCGGGGACAATAAACCCCTCAGGCATTTATTGTACCCTCACACCCCCCCACGCACAGGCCCACATGGATGTACTCCCCCCCCCACCACACAGAGATGTACCCACACGCGCCCATACAGATGTACCCCCACACCCCATAGAGATATACCCCACACAAACCCCACAGAGCTGCACCCCTGGCCCTGCAGTCCCGCTGTGGCCACGGCAGGGTGGCTCCGAGGCCCACCCGTGCCCTGCGCTCCCCCCTCAGGCCCTTCCTTACACCTCCATCTTGTCCTCCCCGGCGCGGCCTCCCCGAGGATCCTCCCGCTACCCCGGGGCACCCGCAGCCCGGCGGGACAAGGCGGGGGAAGCAGCGGGGCGAGGCCCGGTGGAGCTGAAGGAAGATTCCGCGGCCGCGACGGAAGCGGAAAAGGAAGGAGAAATAAGGACCTGAAAAAAAAAAAAAAAAAAGGAAAACATCAGCTGCATTGGCCGGGAATCGAACCCGGGCCTCCCGCGTGGCAGGCGAGAATTCTACCACTGAACCACCAATGCCGGTGATGAATAAGGGGCCTCCGCTACTCCCTTTGTGTCTATCTTAGATAAAAAGGCTATAAATTTTGGTCTGAAATCACCCAGATTGCCAATCAGCCACTGTGAAGGGTGACGAAGGCAAAACAGTATCGCGGAAGTCCTTTCAAACCAAATCTTTGACCATGTGCGGAGTACTGCGAGGCTGAGGTGGTTGTGTCACACTCCTCTTGTCTTTTAAAGCACTGAATATGCATCCGGCCAAACTCGTCAGCATCGTGTCTTTCCCAGCCGTCACCGTGACTCTTTCCCAGCTAAACCATGTGCTGTTAAATTTTCCGAGAGCTCTTTTCATCCTCGATAAAACCAGTGACACTTCAATGAGTGCAAACAGCTGAAAATCCTAGTGGCAACAGCAAGGAAAATTATCTGGCCAGGGAAGCGTTAATTCCTTAATTTTGACATTATCTCTCAGGGAAAATTTTATATGCAAATACCACTAACTCCCTAAGGAGCGTTGTACAGATATATTTGCTTGCTTGCAGCAGGGATTTAAGAGCCTTTTAGGGATTTAGGGAACTGAATGGGTCACGCTTGTGCCCACGACCTCTGCCTTGCAATTCCAGCACAAAACCCACCAGCCACTTTTTTCTCCAGAATCAAACCAGACAAAATTCCACTCCCACTTTTAAGCCTTTTCTTCTCCTTGGGGTGTTGGAAATCCTAAATCAATTCAGAGTAACGTGAGCAAACTGCAGTGCTTTAGGAACAGTCTTCAGTGCCAGGGCAGCGGGCAAGGAGCAGCTCCCAGTTTTCCAGGAACTTTCACCACCGGATATAGAAGTGCTGGGCAAATTTGAAAAGCCAAATTTTAAAAGCTTTTCAGCCCTTCTAATTTGAAAACCCTTAAAAAAAGTTTCAGGGGGCATGTGCACCCCATCACACACAGATTGTAGCAAAGATAGGAATTCATTTATATTTCAGAATCATTTATTGTGGAGTGCTGTGGAATAAAAAAAAGCCGGGAGAGAGGTCTTCAAAGGCAGACTGAGAGCTGCTGGTGGGACTCAGTGCACAGGATGCAATGGATGCTGCCCTTTTTCATGTCAGGATTAACCGGCCTTGTGAGTTGGCCAAAAGTGGCACAGCAAAAGCTCTGTGACTGCTCTGCCATGTCCCAAACCCTGCGCACGGAACCGCCCGAAAGAAGGGAAAGGATGTCGGTTTTCATTGGAAAACAGGGTATTTCCGGACAACCAAATTTCAGAGTTTCGTTCTGGAAATCTGCTAATCCTTGTCTGCCTCTCACCACTCTCTTCAGTAAGGGTTCAGAACCTCAAGCAGAATAATTTTATTTCTCCTTTACATCTCTTTCTACCTCTCCCCCAGCAGCAAATTCTTATATTTATTTTCATCATTTCCCCAAAATGTCACTTTCCTGACGCACTTTTCCAGTCAATGCTGCTTTTTACAAGCCACGATGAAGACGCAGCCGGGGATGAACGGACGTAACACAAACACCTCTTTCAACAGCTTTTTTTCCCCAGTAGAGATACTCCTCCTAAACATTTCCCGGAGGAGACAGGAGGCCTGCTAGGCTGTAAATACAAATATGGGTCAGCTCCAGCTCCGCTGACATCATTCAAGGCAGAGAGGGAACATCAAGAGAGAACCAGCCGGGCGGGAGGTGAGGTGAGGAGGTCACTCCAGCTTTCATTGCTGCCCTTTAGGTGTTAGACAGTTATGCTACACCATCCATAGGGAATGCAGACATGGGTTTTTCCAAATGTGCTTAGCATGTCAACATTTTAAGCATTGGCTTGTGATTGTTACCACTAAGGCTTGGGGAGAGAGGGGCCCTCGGTATTAACTATTGAAAGCAGGGGGCCTAGGACTTGCTATTGACAGCAGATCTGCGGGGTATTTGTGTTCTTTGTCATGAAAGATGTTTACTGTGTTCAGCATTTCGCTCGGCACCCTATGGTGTCCATTTCTTTCTTTCTTTTTTTTTTTTTTTTTTTTTTTTTTTTTTGCCTTTTACATTCGAAAATTCATCAAAAACAAAGTTGGGGGGTTTTCTGAACAAAAAAATGTCAGCACGGCTCCGCGTCAGCCGAGCTGACGGTGCGTTTGCCCGGCACGTTCAGCCCACGGAGCTGTTTTCTTTCTCCAAAGCGAAAAGACAGCTAAAAAAAGGATGTTTTTAAAAGAAGGTGCGCTGTAGCTGTTTCTGCCACCCTTTTCCTTCGCAGTCCTGTTGTGAAAAGTGAATTTCCAGAGCCACCAAAGCTCCTTCAGTGCTGCACTCCCTCAGCATTGCACCCTTCCAGCAAAAAAATGGAACAGTAGAGAAAGGCTCTGATGGATTACAAAAGTACAAATAAAGTTCAGATCTTTGGGAACATTAAAATAGATTTAATTAAACTTCTCTGTGCTGCAGAATTGGCGATTTACTGTCTAATACTCACTGTCACCTCGAAAAGGGTGTAGCTGGGAATATTAATGTAGGAATGATTTGCCATCCCCTGCGCCAGAAAGGAAAATAAGTGGGAGACTTTTCCCTCAGAATTCCCTGGGTACTAACTGTGGGGTGAGGGTTTTGAGGGTAATCTTTCTATTTCAGATAAAATACTGAAAGGAGTTGATGGGAAGTGGAGACACATCCAAACCAGAACAAATGGAGAAGATAGCAATGAGAATACACTTCAGTTTGCATTAAAAAGCATATTTTGCATTGCTATTTCACTGTTTTCCCCTCAAAAAAGTTCAACTCTCCAGCTCCAAGCATCTTTAAGAAATCCTGGTTCTTCAACGTTTGTTTTTAAGTTGAGGAATTCTGCTTGTATTTAGTTTTACTTCCGTTTTATTATAAAAATATTCGTCTACATTCTACAATGCTTATTGTAGGGAAAAGATGGTTATTAACTGTTTGATCTAAAAAGAAAGAGAGAATTCATCATTTCCTAGATACAAACTGGGGCAGGAGCTGAGCAGTGCACTCCAAGCCAGCTAATCCCTGTGAAGTTTGCTAAATACACAGTGGCACTGCTGACAGGTCCCATGTGGGTGTAAGATCCCCTGTCACATGTAATATCAGACGTGGGCTAGCAAAATCTGATTTACACCGATCCACTCCGGTTATAAACCCAGTGCTTAATGTTTTCACAACACATTGGCAAGCTCCTGTCAAAGCCCAGAGTAAGGACAAGGGCACTTTGAAAAGGTGAAGAAGGCAAGCGGCAAAATGAGGGATTTTGTGGTAAAAACAGGGGTAAAAGTGGTAAAAATGTGGGATTTCACAGTAGGAAGGAACAGGACTGCAAAAGGATTGAGCACTGTTTCAGTGTCCTAGTGGAGAAAGGAAAAGGGGATGCGTCGTAGAGCTGAAAGAACAGCAGAAAAGAGCAAGAGGCTCAGTTTAAGGGAGGAAAATCCAACAGAAACACGGATGAGAAAGTTGGACTATGTTTCCTGAGCTCTGTGAGAGGTCTGGACAATGCAGATGGGAAAATATTACACTGCAGGAGCTCACTTGGTAAGAGAAAGCAGCAAATATTCAGCTGTCTGTGGAGGGGCTGCAGAAAATGCTCTATCTGAGGAGTTAGTGAGAAAATCGTGCTGAGCCACAGCTTTGCTGCTCTAAAAGCTCTCTTGCGCTTTGAATCAGTTACTTAATTCCACGATATTTAGGGTGTGATGAGTTTAAGATACAGGTTGTTGCCACAAGTATAACTTCAAGCCTCACAGCCGCTGCCTGAGGCTCTCAGGTGACCCCACAACCTGGGGACAGCAGGGAACCCCCAAATCTGGGGCTGCAGCATCCTTACAGGTGGGGCGAAACGTCTCACCCGTGTGGAGATGGGAAAGAACAAGAAGCTCCCGTCTATTTTTTGTGCTTATTGGGGCGGCAGTGGGGACAGAGCACCGCATCGGTTCTATTTCTATTAAAGACTGCCCATTAGAGGGGTGTGATGGAGCGATGCGGCTCCTTCAGCCCAGCGATATTCCCGGGGCAGCATTCCAAGGATATTCCTGACCTGCCCACAGCGCGGGAGCTACGCCAGGTAAGAAGCAATGCTCGAGCATCCCTCCCAAACCTCCTCCTCTCCAAAGCACCCCCCGTCCCCGAGCTGCAGCGCAGGGGTGGGAAGCGACAAGGGGGACACGGGGGGGACCGGAGCGGGGCCGGCCCCGGGCACACCCCGCCCCGGCGGGGCGGGACGAGCAGCCAGCCCCGAGCCGAGGGCTGTAAAAGCGGGGCGGCGGGGCCGGGGAGCAGCGAGCCACAGAGCGGCCGGGGCTGCGTGCGGAGCAGGTGAGCGGTGCCCGGGGAACCGGGAGCGCACCGGGAGGGGTGCCCGGGGAACCGGGAGCGCACCGGGAGCGGTGCCCTTGGAACCGGGAGCGCACCGGGAGCGGTGCCCTTGGAACCGGGAGCGCACCGGGAGCGGTGCCCGGGGAACCGGGAGCGCACCGGGAGCGGTGCCCTTGGAACCGGGAGCGCACCGGGAGCGCACCGGGAGCGGTGCCCTTGGAACAGGGAGCGCACCGGGAGCACACGGGGAACGGGGCAGGGAGCGGGCACCGGGGCAGCTGAGCATCTCCGCGCTGTCCCGCAGGTTGCACCAGGTGCCAGGATCGCTGCGCAAACGAGCAAAACGTCGTCCGAAATGGCAGCCGAGGTGAGGGGGAGCGGGGCTTTGCCGGTGGGGTGCTGCTCTGCTCCGTCTGGAACGGGTTGTGCAGGGACGTGGTGGGATCAGCATCCCTGGGAGGGTTCGGGAAAGGTGTCCGTGTGGTCCTCGGGGACATGGGTTAGGGGTGGTCCTGGCAGTGTTGGACTCGCTGATCTTGGAGGTTTTTTCCAACTTTAACGATTCTGGGATTGGTTTTCCCGGGTTTGAAACGGAGGAGGGGACAGCGAACAAGTTTGCTGCGATAATCCACCGTCCTGCCTCTGATCCTGGCAGCGAAAACGAACCCGGACACCTCCTCCCCATCCCAGCAGCAGCGTTCACTCCCCGTCCCCTCTGCCCACCACGGGGTGCCCAGCGAGGAGCAGCAAAACTTTGGGTTTTTCCCCCATTTCCCTCCCTCCGCGGCAGCTCCTGCGGACAAACCCGCTTCAAACGCAGAGCTCCCGCACCCCGAGCCTTCATCCTGCCTCCGCAGGCTGCCTCCCGCTCTTCCCTCCGCCAATCCTTTGGGAAAAGGGCAGCTGATGTCCCGTTCCCTGCCCGCTGTCCATGGTAGCTCCGCCGCCCGCCCGGCGCCGCGCAGCTGCCGAGCCCTTCTGGGGGCGCTTTGGGGTTTTCTCTTCCCTTTTCATCTCACGGGAACATTTGTAACGCTGAAAGGCACCCAGGCCTCCCTTTCTGCAGCCCGCACCTTTGCCGGTTTTATCCTAATTTTACACCAAAGCTTGCGAGAGCGCGGATTCTGGAGCTGCTTCAAACCGTAACTTCAGACACTTCACAGCCACAGGAGTGGTTTAGAGCATGTGGCTGTGCTGGCCCACAGCTCTTCGTCAGATGAATATTTTCCTCTAGTCTCCCTGAAAGAGTGGGATTTTTTAATATTTCAAGGAACAGAGGCCAGTTTTTACTATATCCCTGTCTCCTTTGCCTTTTTAATTTCTTTTTTTTTCTGTCAGGAGTCCATCAAAGGGTCAGAGATCAGCAGCTGCCTTAAAAGAGAGTTCCGTGCTGATCTCGCACCACATGCCCTGACGTTCATTTTCAGAGAGTCCTGCAGGAGTCAAATATCTTGGAGGATCTCCAAGCCAGACCTGTAACCTCAAGGGTTAAATTCTAGTGACAGTGACATGCTCTAAAGCCCAGGGTTTTGCTGGTATAGACTGAATAAAACCATTCCTGAGGTTGTCCTCAGTTTTAGTTTGATAAGGGTTGAGATGGACACGAATTGATTTTTAGGGGATAAATCCATAAATGTGTGTCTCTTACCTTCTTTACCTGCAGGGGGACAAAATGATGGCAGGAAGGTTTGTGGGGAGCACGGATCCGATCATGGAGATGCTCAGCGCTTCCATCACTGTCGATCAGAGACTGTCTGAAGTCGACATCCAGGGGAGCATGGCTTATGCCAAAGCCTTGGAGAAGGCTGGAATCCTCTCTAAAACTGAGCTGGAGAAGATCCTGAGTGGCCTGGAAAAGGTATTTCTTCCCTTCACAAACTCCCATGTGTGCTGGGATGAATCTTTCCTTACCTGACAGCATCTTGCTGTTTTAAAGAGCATCTTTAAATATCCTCGTGTCCCATCCTCTTCAGACTGAGCAGTCATTAGGAATCATTTCAGTGGGAAGTAAGAACATCCTTTACCTGCTGGCACACGGAATTTTGAGTCTGGCTGCCCGGCTTGGCAGGAGACAATGCACAGCAGGTGTAGGGGGGAAGAGGAGTCAGCAGAGAAGTGCTTTTATAAAATATCCATTGTTGTTGCTCACCCACCCTGGACAACGGTGAGTCTGTGCGATGTTTTGTAGGAAAACCTTTGTGGGTGATGCTGAAGCAATCACTCACATTTAAGCTCAGTTTTTCCTTGCAACGCTTAAATCCTCCCTAACGCTGCAGGATTATCGTGGATAGAGAGATGAATCCCAGCAATAGTATGGAATATCAGGATACAGCAAGCAGCCTGAATGCCAGAGCTTGCATGAGACTTAACACTTGTGGGAATGGCTGGATTTTTAGGAGCTGGGATTTGCTGGGGACACTCACAGCCCCCAGACACAGCAGGGTAACTGTGGTGGCTGACTGCTGTTTCTGGTGTTCGCAGATCTCTGAGGAATGGTCCAAAGGAGTCTTTGGTGTGATCCAGACTGATGAGGATATCCACACTGCCAACGAGCGCAGACTAAAGGTTTGGCTCCTCTAACCTCTTGTTCCTGTTCCTCCACATCTGCCTGACGTTGAGGGTGTGTCCCTCAGTCCCTCTGTGAAATTCCTGGAGAGCTTCTGGCACTGAACCCCCTGGGGCCCGGCCAAGGGTCTCCAAGCCCCCTTTTGTGGCACTGTACAAGCACAGAACCCAAGCCTGCCCTCCCCAGAACAGATCCCATCGTTACTCACGGGGTCCCGGAGCTGGGTCCCTTCCAGGCAGGGAGATCTGCTCCTGTGGAGTGTCCTGCTTAGAACCCAGAGATCCTGACAGAAATCCCGCTCTTGTCCTCAGGAGCTGATTGGAGATGTAGCTGGGAAGTTGCACACTGGCAGGAGCAGGAACGATCAGGTATGGACAGAATCTTTTTTTTCTCTTATTGTATTCCTTCCCCGCCTCACTTCAGGAGGCCTCAGACCAGAGTGGCCTCTGGAACTCTTCCTGGAGAGCAAGAAATGGTGACGTTACCACATAAATATGACCAAATGATGAGAAGAAGATGTCCCTTCCCATCACACAGGACAAGGAGGGGTTTACTTTGCAGTAATAGTGACCAGTGACTGCGTATGTGACATTCTGTGTGGCCTGACTGCGGCCAATCTCCCACAGGTTGTGACTGACCTGAAGCTGTTCATGAAGAACTCCCTCTCCATCATCTCCACGCACCTCCTGCAGCTCATTAAGACCCTGGTGGAACGCGCTGCCATGTGAGTCCTTTCCCACAGTCTCCGTTTTCCATGGCTTTGGCCTTTTTGGGGCAGGAGGCTCCTGGGTTTGTCCTTTGTCTGACCCCACAGTGCAGCAGCAGGGTCTCCTGTGCAGGCAGTCACAGCCAGGCAGTTTGGGGTAGCCCAGGGAACACAACAGCCCCTTTTTCTCCAGAATTCACTTCACAGAAACTCTCCTCATCCCCTCAGAGAAACTTTCCTTCATCCGTGGCAAAGCAGTTGAGGTGGGAGGGCCACACGAGGTTTTAGAAGGCACCAAACCCATCTGAAGGAGTGGGGAACGTGTTTCAGGTTTTTCTGAGAAAAAACTCAGCTGAATTACCTCCCTGTCTGGCTCTGCTCCTCACACCCCAAATCTGTGGTGGGCTGGGGAATCCTTGCCTGCCACGGAGGGATTGCTGCTCCGGGCAGTTTTCCAGGGAGGCCCAGGGCAGAGTCACCACACTGGAAGAGCTAAACCCAGTGTGCTCGGCTTGAAAGGTGACAGGGAGAGGAAGAGATGGACCAGCTTCAGCATCTCATAGACTAAAAATGCTCAGTTTGTGACCCTGCCAGGAGCCCCGGTGTGTCCCTGTCCCTGCCCTCCTGTCTCTGCCGCTCACCTCTCCCTCCTTTCCCTCCCAGAGAAATCGATGTGATCCTGCCTGGCTACACCCACCTGCAGAAAGCTCAGCCCATCCGATGGAGCCACTTCTTGCTCAGGTGAGCACCTCCCACACCTGCTGGAGGAGCCTTCTCCACCCTCGGGGCCCTGCTCTGCTGAGGGGACAGTCAGGGGTGGTGACAAACCAGAGGGAACCCTGCAAACTGGAACAGGAGCTCCCTGTGTCCCCTGGCTCTGTCCAGGCTCCACTCCAACCCCGTGTTTAAGGGGAGATCCCAGGTGCCAGGCATGGCAGCACAGGGACTGGGAAAAAAAGAGACATTCCCTAATTTTTATGTGCTTTTTCCCCCTTGTCCTTCCCCAGCCATGCTGTTGCTCTGACCCGGGATTCCGAGCGCCTGGGAGAGGTGAAGAGGAGGATCAATGTCTTGCCTTTGGGAAGGTAAGATCTACTCTTTTTGTGATCACTGGGCCTTGCTTTGCCCTGCAAAGTCTTCAGGGGTGCCTTCCCTGCCTCCTGGAGCTCAGCTTTGGATGGATATGAAAGGTGTATTGCATGATTTCTGTCTGTTTCTTCCCTGGCAGTGGAGCTCTGGCTGGAAACCCCCTGGAAATCGATAGAGAGATGCTGCGCAGTGGTAAATGTTTTCCTGGGACGGAGGGGCACGGGAGTACCTGTCACACCTGGGAGGGAGGGAATGGCACCATAATGCCCCATCCTGGAGCCAGAGCCTTTCGTTTTCCAGGATTTTTGCTGCAGAGAGACAGGCAGTGCCTCCTGTGGGAGGAGGAAGAGCCACCCCTGCCGCACTCTGGCTGTCCGGGATCATAACAAAAACCCCACTAAACACGTTTGTGTCCCTGGGACTGCTCAAGGGTTTACAGTCACCTGCTCTGGGGCAGCCTGGTGCATTCAGGCTCCTCTCAGGGCCAGCGTGACCTCCTGTGTCCATCCCTTTCCTTGCAGAGCTGGACTTTGCTTCCATCAGCCTGAACAGCATGGATGCCGTCAGCGAGAGGGACTTTGTGGGTAAGCACGGCCAAATCTTCCCAGCACGGTGGGAAGCAGCTCCTGACACCTTTCCAGTTACCCTGCTTTAACAAGGGGGCCGAAATCCATCACCAGGAACTAAAGCCCCAGTCGGGGTTCCCTGGGTTGTCCAAGCACCTTTTCCCCCTCCTGATTTCCTGCCTTGCCTGCAGTGGAATTCCTCTCTGCTGCCACCCTGCTGATGATCCACCTCAGCAAGATGGCCGAGGATCTCATCATCTACAGCACCAGCGAGTTTGGCTTCCTGACCCTCTCTGATACCTACTGGTAGGTTTTTGGTCTCTGCTGGGTGATTCTCCTCAGCTCTCCTCCCCTGGGAGGGTGAGGCCGTGCTTGGGGTCTCTCTGTGCACGAGGCCGACCCAGCATCAAGAGCTTGGCACAAAGGCACCCTCAGGGTGAATATTCCTCAGAAATGGTCACTTCTTTCTGATTCCCGTAACTCAGCCAAGGCTGTGCTCAGCCCAGCGACTGCTGGCAGAGAGAACTTCCTGCTGTGCTGGGAATGCTGCCAGAGCCCTTCCTGGACTGGCTGGGTTTGCAGTCCCAACAGACTCCTTGTCTGCGGGGTGGCACAGCCACAGCCCTCCCTCCATGAAGTCACACCAACGCTTAGCTCAGCCTGCTGATACCACCTCTGCAGGGGCTTGGAGGGAGAACCTCCTTTTATCTCTCTCTTTGAGAGGTGGGACTGTGTGGGAGCTTCAGACAAGGTGCAAAAGCAACTTGTGGGAAACATGAGAATCTTGGCACACTTCATTCATAGATTTCCTACACCCTAAGCAGGAGTACAGGAAGAGGGGATTTAGAGGTTTCTTTTGGAGGGCTGGATCAGGGATTTCAGCCAGCGGGTTTTGCTCACCTTTGCACTCCACACCCCTTCCCTGCAGCTCTGGCAGCAGCCTGATGCCTCAGAAGAAGAATCCTGACAGTCTGGAGCTGATCCGCAGCAAAGCCGGGCGAGTGTTTGGACGGGTGAGCCCCAAAAAGGAGGAAGAGGGAGGGAAAACTGCTCATACTGGGGCTGGAGAATCCTCCTTTTTCTCGCCTTTTCTTTCCTAAAGAGCCGTGCCCAGTGTGGGTTCTGGTCGTGCCCTGGGGCTGTGCTTTGCTCTGTTCCTCACTCCCTGCCTCTCCTGTTTCCCTCTGCAGTTGGCTGCAATTCTCATGGTCCTCAAAGGACTCCCGAGCACCTACAACAAGGACCTGCAGGTAAAGCTCTCGTTCCTTTCCACACCACCTCTCTGAGCAGTCGTCTCCTGCTCTTGAGCTGTCCCACCACTCCATTTCTCTGCGCAGCCCCTGGCTGGGTGCAGGGTGCTGGGAACGGGGCTGAGGCAGGGGGTGCTGCAGGTGACACCCTGGCGGCCACGGCAGGAGCCTCTGGGATCACATCCCTGCCCTGCTGCCTGGGCTGCTCAGCCTCTTGTGCTGCACCAGGCTGCCTCACAGCCTTTTCCATTGCTGTTCCAACACAGGAGGACAAGGAGGCCGTGTTTGATGTCGTAGACACCCTGAATGCTGTGCTCCAGGTTGCCACTGGAGTGATTTCCACCCTCCAGGTAAGGCTTCAGCCTCTCACGATGGAACATGGAGCACATCCTGTGAGTAACACGGGGGACAGAGCTCCAGACTGGTCCTAAAGTGAAAACTCTTCAGTGCCTCACCCACACTGCTCATTTTGGTCCCTCTTAGAGCTGAAGAGCCCCAAGGAGGAGCTGATTATAACATCTCCCTCTGCCCCTCCTTTCTGCAGATCAACAAGGAGAACATGGAGAAGGCACTGAGCCCCGAGATCCTGTCATCTGACCTGGCTCTCTACTTGGTTCATAAAGGAGTAAGTGCCAGAGGGAGAGCTGGAGCTGGGATTTCTTTGGATGCAGAGGAACTGCTCAGTGAGGAGCTGGGATGAGGCCCCTCTGTTCTGTCCCAGGGTGATGAGCAGTCAACAACCACAAAAGCTGAAAACACATCCTTTACATGCACCTCGAGGGACTTCATATTAATTTACACCCAAATTACTTGATCATAATTTATTCCTTGGGCTGCTTCCACCCCAGCAACCCCAGATTCAGCTTGCATTGCCCTAAAGGGAAAACGGGCCAGCCAAAAGAGGCAGCACATCCATTTTTCTCATGGAAAAGCAGCCCCGGCTGCCTGGTCACTGAGTGGCACCTCTGCTTCCCCTGGCAGATGCCCTTCAGACAAGCCCACATCGCCGCCGGCAAGGCCGTCCACCTCGCCGAGACCAAAGGCATCACCATCAACAATCTCAGCCTGGAGGACCTGAAGAGCATCAGGTTTGTACCTCTGTTATTTCACTTCCCTGCACAGGCAGGGAGCAGCCCCCCTGATCAGCCTTCCCAAAAGTGCCTCGGGCGGGCAGCACCTCAACATCCTCCTGTCCTGGATACGAAGGCTGGTCCTCCTGGGGCTGAAAACACTGGAGGGGGACAACATCACCTCCGTTCCACTTCAGCAGGGCATGGGCAGGAGCTGTTGGGAGGGGCTGGGAGACACTCCTGCCCTAAGCAGGAAGCCCCCAGAGGGGTTTGGCTCTGAAGTTCCTCGGTGTCCCCTTGGAGCTGATGTCAGCAGAAGGGCAGGAGGATGCCCTGTCCTCACTCCCTCAGCCTCTCGGCAGACACTGGGCACGTGGAGCAGCCCAGAGCCCCCTGACAGCCCCCCCTGTGCCCCCAGCCCCCTGTTTGGCAGCGACGTGGCGCAGGTGTTCAGCGTGGTGAGCAGCGTGGAGCAGTACACGGCCGCGGGCGGCACCGCCAAGAGCAGCGTGTCCGCCCAGATCGAGCAGCTGCGGGAGCTGCTCAAGAGGCTCAAGGAACAGGCTTAGAGTGTGGGGAGAGATCCCGTGCCTGCAGCGTTGTGCCTGTGCCACTGATCTGGAGTTAATAAACACTGGGGTGTCTGTAGTTCACTGAAATTACGATCTTGTGTCTTGATTCTTCGGGGCGAGGTTGGGCTGAGCTCAGAATGTGGGCTCTTCCTGCGTTGCAACTGGGGATGTGTCTCGTGGAGGGGAGGCTGGCAGACTCGGGTTGTCCCTTTTCACTCAGCAAAATTCCTTTTCCAGCCCAGCCTTGCGAAGCTGGAGTTTTGCTCAGCCCCTTCTGCCCGTGCTGAGGCAGCAGCGCGTTGTTGACTCAGAGCTGCAGGTCTGGAACACGCACGGGGAGTAGAAGTAACAAAGGTGTTGCCTCACCAAGTTTAGGGCGAGGGCTGCAGCACGGACAGGACAAAGTGCCAGCAGCTAAATCTCCAGCCAAAGTACCCCAGGAGACACGGAGTGCTTGCGCCTCTGGAGCATTTGTGCTTTTAACACGTGGAAGAGGGATCAGCAACAGCAAAATTTCCTTTTTTCAACTTCTCACCGCTCTCAGTCTCTCCTTATTCTGGCCCTAAAACAAATCCATTCTCCTGGCATTTAAACAGCACATTTCAATTACCTTTCCACAAAGCTCCTTTGTGTTTGCTCCCTTCCTTCCTGCTGTGTTCCTGTTTTGGCTCGTGTCTCCCTCTCCAGACTGGTCACCTGTGGCCAGGAAATCACTTACGCACACTCAGCTGCCAGGCTAAAGGAACAAGAAAGCCACAGGTAACATCAATACTCAACACCTGCAGAGTCAGAAGAACAGAAATTTCCTCATCTCCCCCTCACAGCTGTTTTTCCTCCCATAAACTTTCCTGATCTGTGCCACTCCCTTTATTTTTCCTATTCGTATCTTCTAGTTCCTTCTCTTCAGCGCCTCAGCTGAACAGATTTGCTCTTGCTCCCAGCTGCAAATGTCTGGCACTGTCCCTCATGGCCAGTGCTGGGTGACACGAGGCCAAAATGAAAGGAAAAGGGAAGTAGCAGATTACCACATTTTAGTCTCTTACTTAAATAAATAGTTCGCAGTCACTGGTACTTCCCACCCATCCACCCTTTTCTTAGAATTGGGAAATAATTTAGATTGGAGGGGCCTGTGGAGCTCCACAGACAGTACAGAGTGTGGTCCATGCTGCCTTCAGACTTTCACCATCACCCTCCTCTGACTCACCGGGATTTAGGTTTTGGTCTCAAACCCCTGCTCATTACAGGGCACAGGAAGGCACCTGAGCCAGGAATTCACTCAGGCTGATTATCAGCTGGGTCACTCTGGATGTAAATCTAGTGCTCACCATTCTTCCAAACCCTCAGCAACCTCCTGTCAAAGCCTGGAGTATGGACATCCATAGAGGATGAACACAGAAAAAGAAGTGTTAAAAGTGAAGGACTTCAGAAGAGGAAGGAATCTGGCACCAAAATGGTTCAAAGAGGTTTTCTCAGGGTAGACAGCGTGGTGCTCTGTGCATCCTCAAGCCTGGAAATCTGAAAGAGAAAAAGAAATAACCATGAGTGGAAATGTCTGAGAAGCAGTGAATTAATTGTTGGTTACCTACAGAGTCTGAGCCTTGAGGATGGGTACTGAAGGCACTACACTGGAAATCCAGCTGCAAAAGGACCTTGTGGGGCAGCCAGAGGCAGCTGGATGTCCCTGGCAGTGTCCTGGAGCATCCCCACGCACAGCCGTGCAATCCCAGGGACCTGGATTAGGCTCCTTCCCACCCGAATTACGACAACGGGGCTGGTTAAAGGACAGCAAACCCCGAGAGGGGACAAGAAAACGGAGATGACATTCTTGAGCGTCCTGTAAAGCGCAGGGACAAGCCGTGCCACTGCACAGCAGGACCAGGAGCGGGGCCGGCCCGGGCACTCCCCGCCCCGGCGGGCGGGACGAGCTGCGGGAGCGCGGCCGGGGCTGCGCCGGGAGCGGGGCCGGGAGCGGGGCTGGGATTGGGATCGGCACCGGGATTGGAGCTGGGATCGGCACCGGAACTGGGATCGGGACCGGGATTGGAGCTGGGATCGGCACCGGAACTGGGATCGGGACCGGGATTGGAGCTGGGATCGGCACCGGAACTGGGATCGGGACCGGGATTGGAGCTGGGATCGGCACCGGAACTGGGATCGGGACCGGGATTGGAGCTGGGACCGGGGACCAGAGCTGGCGTAGGGATTGGAGCTGCGATCGGGACAGCGATTGGAGCTGGTGTCGGGACCGGGTTTGGAGCTGGAATCGGGACCGGACCTGGGATAGGGATTGGAGTTGGGATCAGGCTCGGAACAGAACTGGGATCGGAACCGGAGCTGGGACCGGCACCGGGAGTGGAGCTGGGATCGGGACCGGAGCTGGGATCGGGACCGGAGCTGGGATTGGAACCGGGATTGGAGCTGGTACCGTGACTGTGACCAGGATTGGGATCGGGACCGGGACCGGGACCGGAGCCGCCTCTCCGTGGCCCCGCTGCGCACACGGAGCCGGCAGCGGCCGCGATGGCAGCAGCCGAGGTGAGCGCGGACTTTGCTTCCCCGGGGGGTGCCCGGGGCTGCTCAGCCGAGCGGAGCTGTCCCGGAGCCCCCGCGTTCTCGCCTCTATCTCCCCGGGAAAGGCCGATAACCCGTGCCGGGGACTCGTGCTCGGGCACAGGCGCCTCCCAGCAGCCTGTGTAAACACTGCTCGGCACAAAAGCTGCGTTTTCGGTTTCCTTCCCTGCCGAGACGTGACCAGGCATCCTGGCGAGTTTCACTTTCTGCTTTCCAAACGGCTGCTCCGCTTTCCAGGCAGTGCCCATCATTGCCAGGCTGGAAGCCACTGCTCCAGTCCTGGAGCTGCCTAAAATTAATCTTGCAGGTTTGATCTCCCGACTGTAAATGTGTATTTGCAATGTTTCTGCTGACACACTTCTTGCTTTGATGGAAAGCTTTAAATACTGAAGTTATACCGGGATATTCCTGTTCCCCAGACAAGTGCTGAGCCTCTGGAATGGCCTTTAATTTAGCATTAATTTTGCTCCTGGGGGCACCAAATGAGTGCTGAGGAGCTCTAACGCTGCTTTTAAAATTCTGATTCTCCTCTCTGCCTTCCCTCAGCTTTCTAACAAAGCTGCCTCTCACACATGGCTGCACCCTTACCTCTGCAGGCTCTCTCCTGTTGTCCTGCCAGGCTCAGGGACATGGAGACAGTCACCAGGGAAAACATTTTTAAGGTTACTCAACAGTGTTTTGTCTGACTGGTAAAGCCCTGGCACACAGATCAGCTTCCAGCTGTCCTGCCAGCTCTTGCTGTCCATGGTAGTTATAGCGACCAGCATGAGAAGAAACTTGTTGGGGTGTTAAAAAAGTAGATTAGTAATTATTATCCACTCTGCAGTGCAGCTCTATTTAGTCCCTTCCTTCCGGTGTCCTCCAGTTCCTTTCTGTGCCTGGTAGCACTGGAGAGCTGCTTTTGAAATCTTGGGTTTCAGTGTGAGTCTGGCAGGTTCAAAGCTTTGGGGGTTGTCTTACCTGGGCAAGCAGAAAGCTCCTGAGCAGGTGACACAGCTCAGGTGAGGCCACCCAGGCTCTGAATCACTGCTGGAGAAGCTCCCACACGACACACGCCCTGCTGTGGGGCACAGCTGGAGCCCTGCACAAGCCTTTGGTCACCCACTGAAGTGGGTGAACACATTCCAGGGGGTGAGGTCACCACAGGAATCCTGGTTTGGGTGGGAAAACCCCACTTTTGTTTCTGCGCTGGCCCCCAGCTCTTTGTCAATCGAAGAATCTGTTAGTTAACCAGCACAGAAAGGACTTAGAGGATACTTAATTTCACTCTAATCCTACTGACTGCTTCCTTTTTCCTCCCTTTAAAAGGCCTCAAAACAGAAATCTGTGCTGGTCTTGCATCTTTCCCTGATATTAATTTCAAGGGCTCCCAGCAGAGTCCTGCAGAGGTAAAATACCTTGGAGGGTTCCTGGGCCAGACCTCGGAGCTCAGGGGTAAACAACAGTGACAGTGATGTGTTCTCCAGCTCTTCAACCACTTGCCAGAGGTCCTGGAGTGCAGGGGACTTTCTGGTCAGTGCTGTCACACTGAAAGGAGCTGAGCAAGGCCTCTTTATCAGATAAATGGATCACTGGATGTTGTATCCTACATAGGATTTATCTGAAGTTATTAGGCCTCTTTAATTCGCTGTTTTCTCCCTCAGGGGAATAAACTTTGGGGTGGAAGATTCAGCGGAAGCACAGATCCAGTCATGGAGATGCTCAATGCTTCCATTAGCTATGACCAGAGACTGTCTGAGGTGGATATCCAGGGGAGCAGGGCTTATGCCAAAGCCTTGGAGAAGGCTGGAATCCTCTCTAAAACTGAGCTGGAGAAGATCCTGGGTGGCCTGGAAAAGGTATTTTGTTCCTTTTCAAGCTGTCAGGTGAATGAATCTCTCCTGACCTGAGAGCAGCCTCCTTGAGTTTAGTAACTTGTGGCTGACTGGGGCTTCTGGTGTTTGCAGATCTCTGAGGAATGGGCCAAGGGAGTGTTTGTGCTGAAACAAACTGATGAGGATATCCACACTGCCAACGAGCGCAGACTAAAGGTTTGGCTCCTCTAACCTCTTGTTCCTGATCCTCTGCCTGACATTAAAGGCTTGTGCCTCTGTCCCTCTGTGAAATTCCTGGAGAGCTTCTGGCACTGAACCCCCTGGGGCCCGGCCAAGGGTCTCCAAGCCCCCTTTTGTGGCACTGTACAAGCACAGAACCCAACCCTGCCCTCCCCAGAACAGATCCCATCGTTACTCACGGGGTCCCGGAGCTGAGTCCCTTCCAGGCAGGGAGATCTGCTCCTGTGGAGTGTCCTGCTTAGAACCCAGAGATCCTGACAGAAATCCCGCTCTTGTCCTCAGGAGCTGATTGGAGACGTAGCTGGGAAGTTGCACACTGGCAGGAGCAGGAACGATCAGGTATGGACAGAATCTTTTTTTTCTCTTGTTGTATTCCACCTCAGTTCTTTCACTGAATATTTTTGTGCCATCTCTCTCATGCCCTGGCACACTCCAGCCTGTATTCCCTTTAAATTAATGATGGCTTTAAACTAATGATGCTGCAGTGACTCATTCACCCAGGGGAGTGGGATCTGCACGGCTGCTTCCTGGTGGTAAAAGGCCACAAAATTCCACTGACATCCCTGAAAACCTCCAGAACCCCTGACTCTGCTGGCTGGGAGCCACACATCTTTCAGGCTCAGTCCTTCTAACGATGATCAACTTGTGTTGGTTGGGAATTTTCTGCTTCAAACTGGAGAATACCTGACCACGGAAGGCCACGGAAAATAACAGGCATTGGTTCTATCCTTGGAAAACAACAGCAGCTTTCACAAATCAGTGACCAGGGATGCATCCCGTAAGAGGAAGATTTCCCTTCCCATCACACAGAACTAGGAGGGGATAATGGTGCCCGGGGGTTCTGCTGAGCAATATTTGCTCACTAAATCTGTCCCATCGTGCTTGGCCTGGCCAATCTCCCACAGGTTGTGACTGACCTGAAGCTGTTCATGAAGAACTCCCTCTCCATCATCTCCACGCACCTCCTGCAGCTCATTAAGACCCTGGTGGAACGCGCTGCCATGTGAGTCCTTTCCCACAGCCCCTGTTTCCCATGACTTTGGCCTTTTTGGGGCAGGAGGCTCCTGGGTTTGTCCTTTGACAGTGCAGCAGCAGGGTCTCCTGTGCAGGCAGTCACAGAGCTGTCCCTGCCCTGCTGTCTCTGCCGCTCACCTCTCCCTCCTTTCCCTCCCAGAGAAATCGATGTGATCCTGCCTGGCTACACCCACCTGCAGAAAGCTCAGCCCATCCGATGGAGCCACTTCTTGCTCAGGTGAGCACCTCCCACCCTCTCCACCTTCGGGGCCCTGCTCTGCTGAGGGGGCAGCCGGGGTTGGTGACAAACCAGAGGGGACCCTGCAAACTGGCCCAGGAATTCCCTGCGTGGCTCTGACCAGCTGGGAATCCAAGCACGGACTGGGCAACTCCCTGTTCTCCATCCTCTGGCCATTCTCACCTCCTGGGGTGGGACACTGCCCAGCTTCATCTCCTGGTTTCATCCCTCCTGTCCTTCCCCAGCCATGCTGTTGCTCTGACCCGGGATTCCGAGCGCCTGGGAGAGGTGAAGAGGAGGATCAATGTCTTGCCTTTGGGAAGGTGAAGTTTATTTTTTATTGTGACCCTCAGCCCTCATTTTGCTCGGAGATAAGGCCAAGAGGCAGATCTGTCCATCTCCTGAGCCACTGGGGTTTCTATTCCATGGACGCTGCAGCCCAGCTTCCCAAAGACTCTCACCGTAAAAATATTGTTCTATCCCTTGAAAATCAAGGATTACAAGGCTTCCATTAAGCAAATCCTCCTATTTGGGAGAGAAATTCTGGTTTACTCCAGAGTTCAGAGTTTGATGAGCCTCAGAGCACACTGTGACATCAAAGTGAACTGGGGGAGGGAAATCTTCAGAGAGGTGTCACCACTAGAGCTCAGTTTTGGTGGGATATCGGTTTGGATATCATGTGTGACTTCTGGTTCTTCCTCCCCTGGCAGTGGAGCTCTGGCTGGAAACCCCCTGGGAATCGACAGAGAGCTGCTGTGCAGTGGTAAATGTCTCCCTGGGACTGAGGAACAGGAATACTCATGATATCTGGGATTTTGGGAAGCAGCAGCACATTGTCCTGATGTTATTTTGGATGTGTTGCAGCACTTCAACAAGGGGGTGGAGGGTAATGAATATAAAAAGTCACCTGCTCTGGGGCAGCCT
>VZTD01000493.1:0-180529 GCA_013397725.1 Rhagologus leucostigma
CCGGCTCCGGCCCCGGGCTCGGCTCCTCCCGGCCGCGGCTCTGCCGGGGCCGGCCGCGGCGCGGAGAGCGGGGGCAGCCACGGGGCCCTTCCCTGAGGCGCCCTGGGGGCTCTCTCGGCGCCCGCCGCGCTGTGACTCGCCCGGCGGACGGGCGGCGGTGTGTCCCCAGCGCGCCGGTGCCCGTCCGCCCCCGGTGCCTCCGCCCGCGGGCCCCGTCGGGCTTTGCACGGCCCACAGTTAAAATGTGTGATGATGGTGTCCCAGGTAAGCGTCTTCCGTGTGTCTTGCTTTACAGAATCCTCGAATTTTGTTTTTAGAGAGTTTATTAGAGAGTGAAATAAAAAACCCAAAGGAAAACGAAATGTTGCACTCTACATTAAGTGGTCAGCCCTGACTAGTTAGAAAGCATTCGAGAGAATTTCATAGAGGACTAGTGGTTGAGATGAACTAGGGTGTGACAGGAGGCCGTTACCACCGTGACTTAGTACATATCATGTTGACAATGGCACATTTTTTCCACGTGTAGTAAAAGGGGTAAGTACAGGCAAGCATCTTAAATGCCAGCTTTCATCATTGGTGGCAAGTGTACTATACCCATGCTAGGAAGCCGTACCAGATAATTTTCTTTATTTTTGAAGACGATGCTGCACATAAATTATGGTCCTAATTCAAAAGCCAAGAACTTGGTGAATCAGGCTAGCTAAAATAGCAGTTCACGCTTTGGCTTATACGGCATTATTTTCTGGCCTTTTGTGGCAATGATGTCATTAATTTTATGCCTTTGCCTTTTTCTCATTCTATGTCCTGTTTCTCACTAGGTTTGTAGCTTATAGCACTAGTACTGTTGTCCAGTGTAATTTATTCCAATTTCCATCTGAACCGTAGTTGTGATGAGCCATATGCAAGTCCTTAGCTTCAGGTAAATGCTTAGTTAAAAACAAAAACTCTGTTGTCTTTAATTATGGTTTTAACTTGAGAGTCTCTAAACTACACGTTTCATGTCTCTTCACTGTAAAAAAAAGAATTACAGAAGTAATGCTATTTTAAACTTTGATTTGCATATTTAACAGTGTGGTGTACATAGCTGGTTTCAGTTTTTCAATTTTGGTTCCTGTTCTCATGAAATTGCAGAAAGAATTATATGCTGCTGGGAGAAGTTAATGTGCTAATCTTTTTGCATCAAGATGAGAGATGTGTGCAAATGCCATGAACTTTAAGGATTAGTTAAGAATGATTTGTTGAATGTTCAGCCTGTACTTCACACTTTGCCTCAAAAAATTACATTTGAACTTCAAGTCTCTGCGAAGATCTGAGGGAATGGCTGAAGGGTTTGGAGCAGCTTATGTGGCAGGTCACAAGGTGAGGGGCTGAACTCCAAGTAAGGATGGTGATGACATTATTAAAGAGTTCTGCAAAATGCTGAGTTGAATGGAGAGGCTGTGTTTAATGACCTTGTTACTGTAAGAACCAGTGGGCCATCAGTTTAGGTCTTTGGATCGAAGTTCTTATCAGGCAAAAGTGTGACCCACTTTTAGGTATCCAGAGCAGACCCACAGTATTTTTAGTCAGAAGTCTCCAAATTGTAGGAATCTGCCTATGTTGAAAGGATGGAGCTACTTGAAAGAGAGCAGTCTGCTGGGGTTTGGTAAACAGACAAACCACATGTGGCCCATTAAATCTTTGTAGCTAAAAGAATACTTAAAGGCCGAAGAATTTTAGAATAGGGGTGTTCTGTAGGCTTGTACTATTTTTACTGTTACCTGCATGTCAGCTTAGGGCCAAGGCTGGCTGCAGAACAGTGGGCTTGGCTACGTGGATGTTTTTGTTTTCTCTAAGTGTATATAATTAAATGTATTTAAAAAATGAATTATAGTTATCACAGATTTAGCTAATACATTGTGGAAAGTAGTCCTGTAAGTGTACACTTCCAGGTGCTCAGGACTTGCTGAGGAGAACTGGTCTTCTTGCAGGTTTACACGAAGGTATAAAAATGGGTGAAGGTGGAGTTTCTTGCCTTCAGGAGTTTTTTCTTTACCTCTGAATAGTGGGTTGAAGTGTCCAGGAACATGTACCACCACTGGTCATAGAATGATGAATACTTGCTCTGGTGCAAGATTATTTCTGGCTCACTCCTTCATGTAAAACCCGTAGGTGCCTCTCACTGCAGTTGATACTGACTTTCTTAAAAGTATCGAAATTTATTCCAGGAAATAGATAAGAAACAATAAAGGTTCTGATATGAATCATGTGTCCCTTTGTTTTGGGATGACTGAGCAGAGGAAGGTTAGAAATTGTTTCTGCAAACTCAGAAGAACACCCCTTTTTCTCACAGTTCAGATTTGGAAAACTTTGTGCGCAGCCATTACTTGCGAGGTTTTTTTCCTGTGAAGAGTGAAGATCTTGTTTTTTCTGGTAGAGGTATTTTGTTCTGATTTTCATTGTCAGTGTGGTGTGGGTTCTTTCCATTTTGATACATACTGCTGTGTTTGCCTTTGTGAAGCCACTGTGTAAACTTAATGCATCGGAATCTGGATTTTGCTTTCTTTTTCCTATACACCTTCTGGTATTTCTAAAATACTGGTGTTAGAGCAAACTATGATTTTATGTCTAGCTCAGGGTTTGGTTGTAAACAGTAACTGTTATCTTGATTCTAGTGCTACCTTCAATTAAGTGTTTTATGTTATATGCATTTTGTCAACTAAATTTACATCCATTGTTTTAATAGTGAAAAAATTAAATACTCTGTATATCAGGCCAGTTTATCACTATGTGTGTTTGGTTTTTTTATAGATCATTGGCGTATTGGGGAGAAATGCCTTGCCCCTTGTCTCGAAAATGGAAAACTTCATGAAGGAACAATAACTTCTCTTGAAAAGGACAAAAATGGAAAATCATTTGCTGTTGTATCATTCTTGGAGTCTGAAGAAAGGAAAATACTAGTAACAAAACTTCGTAAATTCAAAGACAGTAGAGGACCCTGGAAAAGCTTAATATTTGATGAGGATGATCTGGAAAAGCCATATTTTCCTGACCAAAATCTTCCATCTCCTGCGGTTGCTTTTAAATTATCTGACAATGGTGATTTTATCCCATATACAATTAACAGATACCTGCGTGATTATCAAAGGGAAGGAGCCCAATTTCTGTATAGACACTATGCTAATAAAAGGGGGTGTATTCTTGGAGACGATATGGGCCTTGGAAAGACAGTACAGGTATTCTTTTTTGTTTGTTATGGTGGGAGAATAGCATATTTTCTGGGATCTCTAAATCTTTTTTAAAAAGCATTGTATTTATGAAGCTTAAACCTCCCTCTGCTGTTGCAGAGGTGGATGAGGCAGGACATGATGTCCAAGGACAGCACTCAGAGCCAGGAGCCCATTGCTTATTTAAGACTCACTCCTTACAGGCCATAAAACTGGGATGTGGCTCCTTTTAGTGTAAGCGTGAGTAATTACAAGAGTTAAAATGTTAGCGTGTTGAATTTACTTTGAAGATTGCTACCTGCCCATCATGAAAACAGTTTGCACTGGAGTACACTAAAGGAACTTGAGATCCTTATCTGACTCTTGCTTTTAAAATACCTTTTTTTCTTTTTTCCTGGAAACAAATAGTTTCATTGTTCTGGGAATGCAAAAGAACAGGCACTTTTACTCCTATCTCTGGAAAAAGTGCTTTGGTATTCCATGCTACTTCTATCACTCTTTTGGAAATGCAGCTTGATTGATGAGAGGACAAAGTGTAGCTGGATTTTTTTCATTATGCTTTGAATCTGTGTGACCTAAATTTCTCGCTCCTTCCTCGCTCCTTCCTCGCTCCTTCCTCGCTCCTTCCTCGCTCCTTCCTCGCTCCTTCCTCGCTCCTTCTCACTCCTTTCTCGCTCGCTTGTCTTTTAGTTACTTATTTTATTATAATTAAGGTGTTTTTATGTGTGGAAGTTCTCTGTAATCTGTCTGGTTTAAAGTTAGCAGCTTGAGTTCTGTGGGGGATAGTCTTTGTCCTACTCTCTTTTCTCTTTCTCCATGTGTCCAATGAAAGCTGATTGCTTCACTTACAGGTATTGGCTGTGATATCTATTTGCGCTTCCATTTAGGAGAATGTTGACAGATGCCTTTCAGTGCAAAGAAGTGTTGTCCTGTAGCAAACTTAATCAGAGGAGTGAGTAAACTAAACTGTCAAAACTCTGCATAGAGCATTTAGAGGTGTATTATGGATTTGTATGTATATCTGATGATGCTCTGTTAACAGATGCTTGTTAAAACTAAACTGCGTTAGTTTTAAGCATGGCTGTGTTTCTTGTCCGTGGTAGTTGAAGAAGTAGGTAGTTATGGAAGACTGTTTCCAGTCAGAACTGCAAATAATCTGATTTTATGCAGTAAGAAATATATATATAAGATAATAGTAAACTCAGGGGGGAGGGGCTAAATTTAGTTGTGTTGCTTGCATCTTGTGTTTCTTGAATCTCAGAGCTGATTCTCTAGACACATTTATCACACAGTGACAGTGGATATGTGAAATTCACATCCGATGGCTATTTCTTTTAGTCTGTGTCAAGTTTTCAGAAGAAAGGTAGAGATTTCAAAGAATATCCTATGTGAAGAATATCATATATGAAGGGATTCTGTGAGTACACAGGTCAGAAAAGAAAGGTTGAGGAGGGTGATCTGAGGCAGCCAGCAAACTCGTGCCTGACGGTCTGGTGGCCTTATATGATGGAATAATGGTAATGGTCAATATGAGAAGATTGACATATGTCATCTACTTCTGTAGGGCCTTTGATATGGTCCCACATTAAATCCTTGCCTCCAAACTGGAGATGGGTGGATTTGATGGATGGACAGTTCAGTGGATAAGGAATTGGCTGGCTGGCTGCAGCCAGAGAGTTGTGGTCAATGGCTCTGTGTTGAGGTGGAGGCTGATGATGAGTGATGTCCCTCAGTCTCTGTTTTGGGACCACTGCTCTGCGGTGTCTTCCTCAGTGACACAGACAGTGGGATCGAGTGCACCCTCGGCAAGTTTGCAGATGGCACAAATCTGAGCAGTGCAGTTGACACAACAGAAGGGTGGGATGCCATCCAAAGGGACCTGGACAAACTTGAGAACTGGGCCCATGAGAACCTTATGAAGTTCAACAAGTCCGAGTGCAAGATGCTGCACCTGGGCTGGGGCCTGGGTGCCCAGACATGAGTGTAAATTGGGAGAGGTTGTAGAGAGCAGCCCTGCGAAGAGGGACTTGGGGATTCTTGTGGGTGAAGAGCTGGACATGAGCCAACAGTGTGCACTTGCAGCCTAGGGCTGCATCCAAAGCAGCATGTCCAGCAGGTCAAGGGAGGTGATTCTGCCCCTCTGCTCTGCCCTTCTGAGACCCCACCTGGAACTACATCCAGTTCTGGGGTCCCCAGCACAGGAAGGATGTGCACCTGTTAGAGTGGGTCCAGAGGAGGCCAAGAGGTGTTCCTGAGGGATGGAGCATCTCTCCTATGAAGACAGGCAGAGAGATTTGGGGCAGTTCAGCCTGGAGAAGAGAAAGGTCTGGGGGGACCTGACTGCAGCCTTCCCAGTAACCTTTGTGTTCAAGGCCAGGTTGGATGGGGGCCTGAACAATCTGGTCTAGTGAATGGCATCCTTGCCCATTGCAGGGTTTGGAACTAGGTGATGTTTAAGGTTCCTTCCAACCCTTACCATTTTATGATTCTGTGATCTTGTGTGTTTTTTATAAAACACAGTGATAATGTTCAAGTTCAGTATGGGAAAGGCAGTTCAGTGGATGTGAAGTAAAATGGAAGAATGCACTTGTTTAGAAAAGGTTAGTACACATGAAAAATAAATTTAAATTTCGTTGAGTAACTGACACAATCCTAGAAAAAAAGTTGTCTTATGCTTGACAGTTGGCTGAACCTTACTGTTTCTGAATTAGAGGATGATTCACGAGATAAAGACTTTTCTAGAAATCCTTTGAATTTTAATGTTCTTTGTACTTCTGAACTCATTTTTGCTTTAAATGGCCTGACCATATGGCTCTTTCATATCAAGCTGAAGTTTAAGCGAAGGCAAATAGAATACTGTTGTTTCTTAGTATTTACTTAGTTCTTAGTAATTACAGTAAATTAGTTTCCTATCAAGGTATTTAGGTTGCTTTTTGCTTTATCTAGAAGAGCCACAGGTTTCTGATAATGAGTTGCTGTTTCACTGCCTTTGCTACTCCTAGAAATTCGTGATGCAAATTCTTCCAAGAATGGAGAATGTGGAAAAGACGTGGAGATTATTGTTCAGTTGAATTTGATTCTAATTCTCAAAGGATTAAAAAAAAAAATAAAGGTCATTAGTTAAATGACATGTGCAAACTGGCACTTCATCTCAACCTCAGTTTATGACATACTATGTATAAAAATATTTGGGTTACTTTATTCTACATACCTCTCTTTCACTCTGCAGCCATACCTATGATGGATTTCTTCTCTCTTCTGTGCATCTAACTTCTCTTTGCAGGCAGATATTTTTTCTGCACTCTGCTGTTCTGACTAGCTCTTTCTCTCCATCATTAGAGAGAGAAGATTCTTTTTTTTGGAGATCAACAGTTGATAGCTTTACCTCTGTCCTGCTCTGAGCAGCTGTGTAGCAGCTGCAAAAAGGAAGCGACTGGAGCTGGCTGCTCTGAATAAAAGGGGCCTGTTGAGTTTTCAAAAGAAGGGCACCTCTCTGATGATGCATCTGGTCCTTGCTGCTGTTTAGTCCCGTGGATACTATTTATCCCAAATGGATTTTAGGTTTGCATGTTCTGGCCAGATCTTTCTCTGCCTTCTTCCTGTTTTGGATTGTGATAGGAGCAGTTTGGAATAGCCTGTGCTGGGATGTTTGTCCTTACTGTGATATATTGTAATAAATACCTTCTCATAATCACCTTGACTGGTTTGAGGCAGATGGGAGAATATAGCACAATAGAAAGAAAATGGTTTTGATGCTAACAGCAGGAAATTGAAGGAATGGTACATACAGAAAAAGGCATATTAGTGAAAAGCAAACCTCTAGGATAAGCTTCTTCTTCCATTTGCAGAAATAGTATTGAGAGGATAGTTAGAGGATATCTGTTTCTTCTGTTTTCTCATCTGAGATTCAAGTACCCTGAAAAGGAGAGTTGCAAGACAGGTGTCATCTTTATTTTTTCCTGGCTCATTCATACTCTGTCTCTTGTATATTTTTGTGACTTTTCCACTTAGAGAATAAAAGAGTGAGATAGAGCAATTAATTGCTCTTATCATTAATTCAAGGAGTTCTTGGGAATCCAAGGGATGGAGGGATCCTATTTTAAAACCAGATTTATTTGAAACAAACTAACACCTCCCCACACTGCCCCAGAAAAAAAATCTCCCCCCACCAAACCAAACCACCTTACTAAGTCCTGTCCAGGATTTTGTCCTAAATGTTTATTTTTTGTGGAATTCATTCAATTTCTTGTTTTATGCAGTCAGTGAGAATTGTTTTCTTTCTCAAGGTCATTTCGTTTTTGGCTGCAGTGTTGCACAAAAAGGGAACACGTGAGGATATTGAAAATAATATGCCGGAATTTTTACTGAGGACAATGAAAAAGGGCTCAGATTGTAACCCCAAAAAGGTACAACTTTTAGTAATACTAGCTTAAGGATTTTGATAAAAGGCAAAACTTGGATTTGTTTCTTTGTTTGTTTGTTTGTTCTAGGAGTTTATGAACATTAATCTTTAAAATTCAGCTGCTGAAGTAGGATTTCATGCCTTTCCTAGTAGCATTTGGGAAGCCTTCAATTTTCCAGACTGTCATAGAGCCCTCTCTCTCTAGTTGTGATTGTCTAATCTATTTCTACTGTTCATCTGCACTAATGGAAAAAATTTTGAGTTACCTGGGTTAGATTTGTGGCTAGAGTACATTGAAAAGCCCCTGTCAGTGAGTAGAAAGTTAGTGTTGTGTGATGATATTTTTAAAGTAAAAAAAGCATATATATCTATAATAACAGAGTATTTAATTAGGACAAATCCATATATTTGGAATATGTATTGCTAATAGCCTTGTGACCTCCTGTATTTTCTTCATTGGCTGTCATAATGTCGGAAGTAAGTCTGATTGATAATCTAGGTAATCAAATACAGTGACAGCAAATAAAAGACACATGGAAAAGTTCTGTGTGAATAAGGTAAATCTGAAGACCATTTTAATTTTACCCATTACAGAAACCATGTGATTTCTATTTTCCATTGTTATTTTTATTTTACTGGAATAATTAGAAAATTTGACTGGCATAATGGGTCGTATGACTGTAGCTCTGAATAATGGATACGTGTTCCTCAGGAAATAAAGGCTGAGAGGAAGACGTGAAGGGATAGCACTTCATGTGCAAAGAAACAGGAATGCTTCTGACTAAGAATAAGAGAAGAATGTCACTTTGAGAACATTTAATGTTGAAGCAGGTCACAGAGAGCTTGTAGACCCCATCCATCCTTATGGGATTTTGAAGACCTCAGTTGGGAAAGCCTGGATTTGAAGGCAGTGTTGCCACTGCTTTGACTATAAAGCTGGACTGAAAATGTCCCAAAGTCACTTCCTACCTCATTGATTTTATTATTCTGTGATATTAAGTGAATTTTATGTGCTGTCCTAATTTTTTTAACCCTTTTCAGGACTCTCTGTTTTCAAGTCACATGATGGCTAGTCTTGTGGATTTGAGGAAGCTGCTTAGCCTCTTCATCCTTTTGTTTTCTCCTTTTGTAAAACATTTTATGGTATACAGATGCTATAACAAAGCAAAGTGATAGTTTCACATCTTACTGCAGTTGGTAGAGTATAATTTGAGTAATAGTGCTGTTTAGTGTTTAATTTTAGTATTACAGTATTTTTTTGCTGTATTATATACATACTAAGAATAAACTGATTAGTTTTGAATTTATATTAACTTCAGATATTTTCTGTACATGCAATGAAATTACAGAATTAAACAGTCAAACTGCTCAGAGCAGTGAAACAGTCAAGTTCTTGACTTCCGATATTGAGAAATTGCTATATTGTAGTTTCTGAAGTAATATTATAATGTGTATTTATTTTCAGACTTTCCTCATAGTGGCCCCTCTTTCAGTGCTGTACAACTGGAAGGATGAGTTAGACACATGGGGATACTTTAAGGTTGCTGTCTTACATGGCAGTAAAAAAGATGATGACATGAGTCGCATCAAGCAAGGGAAATATGAAGTTGCTCTTACAACATATGAGATACTTCGCCTGTATTTGGATGAATTTAACAGGTAATGGTTTTAATGTGTTTTTGTACACACCAAATTTTAACTGTCTAATTGTGCATTGTTCTTTTCAAGAACTTTTTCTGTATAATGTATTTACTGTTAAATCCATTGACTCACTTTGCTGCAGAGAAGAATCCCTGTACTATTGAATTTATCCTGTACTACTGAATTTAACCTGTACAGTTCTGGTGGGTTGACCTTGGCTGGACACCAGGTGCCCACCAAGCCACTCTATCACTCCCATTCCCAGCTGGATGGGGAAGAGAAATTAAGATAAAAACCAACTCTTTAGTTGACATAAGGCAGTTTACTAAAGCAAAAGCAAAAGTTTAGGCATGCACAAGCAAAGAGGGAGAAAAAAAAGGTTTATTTTCTGCTTCGCATCAGCTAGCAGTGTTGAGCCACTTCCCGGGAAGCAGGGCTTCAGCACGTGTAGCAGTTGCTCTGGAAGGCAAAGACCTTAAATAACAAATGCCCCATTCCTCCTCCTTTCCTTAGCTCTTACATCTGAGCTCTGTCATATGGAATGAGTTATCCCTTTGGTCAGTTTGGGTCAGCTGGCCAAGTTTTGTCCCCTCTCAGGATCTTGCCCATTCCCAGTCTACTGATGTGGGGGGAACGTTGAGAGACAGTGCTGGTGCTGTGCCAGCGCTGCTCAGCAGTAGCCAAAGCACTTGTGTGTTATCAAGACCTTTCCAGCTATGGATGTGAAGCACAGACCTGTGAGGGCTGCTATGGGAAAACTCAACTCCATCTCAGGCAGACCCAATACAACTATCTTTGTAATGGGACATGTGGTAGCAGTAAACGAATAGTTCCCATAAAACCAGGCTTTGCTGGTAGCACACCTATGATGTGTTCTCTGAAAGGTGCAGGAATTGTCTGCCTGAAAGCTGATGACAGCTAAAAGGTACATAAAAGGTATTTCTGTCTTTCAGTACAGTGTAAGGAGAACAATCACTTGGAATTTTTAAGAAATGTTCAAAAAGGTATTTTCCTTGTTATTTGCACTTTTCACCAGCTTGATGAAATTATTGAGGCCTAAAAACTTTGAGATTTAAACCCACACATTTCTCATCCAAACCTAGAGGTCATTTTCCCTTATGTCATCTTGGAAGTAGGGTACAAGTTGTGTCAATGGCTGGTAATAGCAGCCTGTCCTCAGCAGCTGATATAAGTGGATCTGCAGATCTTGGCATTTCAGGTGTTAGGAAAGGTCCAGGCTCCAGAGATTACCCTAGTTGTCTGGAGATCCATCACCAAAACAATCAGATCTTCATCTCTGTGCTCAGGTCTGAGAAGTACAGACAAAAGTGTAAAGCAGCTTTGTTATCAGCCCCCTAACTATTTGTGTTCTTTCTGAGGAACTCTTTGTGCTTGATCATGGAGTAGACTGTGGTCATGAAATAGATGCATGTGTGGAGCAGATCTGATGTGTGACTGCCTGCAGATACATTCCTCAGCATGCAGATTTACCAAACTGTTTCTGCAGAGCGTGCGACTGGATGGGCCTGGGAGCTCGATACCAGAAGAAACTTTGTGTCTTGCGTAACTGCGGTGCTGGATTGGCCTCAAAAGCTGCTCTTAAGTAATTAGCTATCAGGAGTAAGAATACATGTGCTCAGTTATGCATGTAAATCAGTATGAGATATTTAAGTGGAAGGAGCTAGCATATGAACATCTGTTAGACTTTCTTCAGAAACTCCAATTTTTAGCATATTTTGAGAATGTAGGAACTTGAATATGAATGAATTTATTTAGTGGGTATCAAAAATGCTGCAAGATCAGCCTTCATTAGTGAACTAAATGCAGCTTGCTCAGGAGACAAGAGTTTCTGCTAAACATCTCAAAACATGTCTGTTTCAGCTTTTTGCAGCATATCAAACTGGATATGGTTGTGTTCTGAAATATTCATATATATAAAATGAACTCATAAAGTTAGTATATCTCTTCCTAGGGACTTGAAGACTTTTTTTTTTATTATCACAGTATACAGGTCATTCTACCTCTAAATTTTATTCTTGAACTGGCTGCAAAATATCTCTTGGTCACTGCTTATACCGATGTTCCTTCTAGTCACAATCACAAAATATTAAAATTCCTCTGCTATATTGATATTGTATGGATATTCTTGAGTGATACTTTCTTGTAGGAAACAATGCAGTTTGAAATGTTTTCAGTTCTCTGGTAGTTGCACTGGATAATTTTTGTCGAGAAAATGAAGCATACCTGTGTTAAGCATATTTCAGTAGTTTACCTTCAGAGACTTACTCATTTTTTTGTAAGTCTTAATTATGAGTGGAGTTAATTTTAGTGAGATGTGCTGATTTCATTGGTCCACAGATTGAAAGCTACTTTCTTCACAGAAAGCATTTGATACAGTTAACAGTAGCTCATTTATTTGGTGATGTAGTTTAGCCATTATGTTCAACTATGCTAATTAATTTACTGAACAAACGATATAAAGAAATGGAGTAGTATAATACAAAAAACCAAGGAAATCAAAAAGTAATAGTGTGTTATAAAGCAATCACAGCTACTTGAGTGGTTGGCTTCACTTTTCGTATGTGTGTGCAATGATGGGACAAGTAATGTCAATTAATGAAATTGTTTTTTGATCTGCAGTGTAGAGTGGTCTGCTGTGATAGTGGATGAAGCACATAGAATCAAGAATCCAAAAGCGCAAATAACTCAAACCATGAAGTCATTAAAATGCAGTGTTCGCATAGGTCTTACTGGAACCATTCTTCAAAACAATATGATGGAACTTTGGTGTGTTATGGACTGGTAAATAAAATTTTTTTTATGGTTAAACACCTCTGTGTGTTAACTGTGCAGTGGGAGTGGGGCAGGACTGGATGATATGGACCCATCTGTGTTATAAAAAAACAATGACAAAAAAACCCCCCTCAACCTCAAAATACCTGCTTATTTGAAAGAGTATAACTGTGTTTTTTCTGACACATCTGGGAAGGTAAGCTCCTGATATTTTGCAGTTACTTAATACATTTGGAGTTCATCCCATCTGGCTTCTTTGGGGAATTTGGGAAGTAGTTAAAATTATTCTTCCCGTACCTCCCACATTACCTTTCTGTTTATTGCCTTTTTTTTTTTTCCTAAGGACACTCTTTTTTCCCTCTGTCCTTTGCCTGGTAGAAAGGGAATCATTACACAACCTTGGCCAACATAGTGCCTTTGCTCTGTCCGCTATGTGCAGGTCATTCTGACCTACTTGGAGGATGAAAGTAATAATATTTTGTTTTTTTTCAAAATGCACAAGTGCGCATATTTGAAAAGTAACAGTCTTATCCAGAAAAACTTAATGGTCAAGGAGAGGTGCAACTGACCATAGATAGAAATCTAAACCTCCTGGGAATGCTTTGCAGAGGAGGAACAAAGCAAACATACTTTAAATATAAGGATATACAGAACAGAAATAGCAGGAAGAATATTTTAAGCTTAGTGTTGCATCTGGTCCATTGAAACTGTGCTGATGTTCTAAATTGTTCCAATGTGTAGTGCTGCCAACAATTACTAAATTCTTTTTACTGTTGGGTTTCTCAAGATTTTATTTAGTTAATTGTAATATCTGCATATTCTGATTCAATAAAAATAGTAAAAATTGAAAATATGAGTGCTCAGCTTCCAGTTTAGGCTCCTCAACACTAGCAGCCTTGTAGTTTAGAGGTTCTATATACTTGTGATCTCTGTTGTTCTGCTAAACCTTTGTTTTTCTTGAGATTGCAACCCTAATCCTAAGGGGTATTTCTTAGCATTTGAGAATCACAGAAAACAAATGAAAAACGGCATGTCTGAAAATAGTATCTATGTGTCAAACAGGGACAGTATGTTTCTCTTTGTACTTAAAATTTTTAGTAGTTTCTCTAGTGATTGGTACTTTAAGATTTCTTGCTGTTAGCCAGAAAAAAAAAACTATGGTATGCTTTAAATTAGTGAATCAATCCCCCATCCCCTTTTGTTTTTTAATAGGGCTGTACCAGGACTTTTAGGTAGCAGAGTACATTTCAAGAAGAAATTCTCTGATCCAGTGGAGCATGGCCAGAGGCACACTGCAACTAAGAGAGAGCTAGCAACAGGTCGTAAGGCCATGGTGAAGCTAGCAAGAAAAATGTCTGGCTGGTTTCTGAGACGTACCAAAGCACTTATCAGTGATCAGCTGCCAAAAAAGGAAGACAGAGTAAGAGTGCCTTCACATTTCAAATGCAATGCTAATGAACGCATCTCTTCTTTTTTGTTTTCTTGTTGTATTTTTTCTCTTTCATCATGTCTGTAGTTTATGGTTTTTCTCTTCATCTTATTAACTTAAGAAGAATCCATAGCCTTAGAAAAAGTGCACTTGCAGTAGTGTGCTTTGTTCACGTAATTACTATAATTGCACATTGAAATGGAGTTAATCAAGCATGAAAATGCTCAGCTAGTCTTCTGACTAGTGATTTACACCTCTGTTTTATGTGTGTTTTTGTCCTTATCTGGGCAAGCCCAAAGCAATGTATGTAAATTTCCTGAAATTCTATGTAGAACTTCTGAATTTGCAGCTTGACACTTTGTGTTTGGAACAGTATGCTTTTAACTCCCTCATTTTCGATTCCTAGATAAAAGACAGACCTCAGACAAAGCTGATTCTGCGATAGGTCTGTAATGCTGTTCGTCTGATGCAATTGTAAATATTATATGAAGTGATAATACTTTATTAATATAGCTAAGACTTCTGCTGAATCTTTTCTTCTAAGTAGAAAAATACATAAGTTCGCATCTGGTTTTGCTTTCAAAATTTGGTATTTATTCCTCATCCTTAGTTTATAATAATGTCATCTACGCTGTCTTCTGGAGAAAAGATTAACACAAACATCAGTCAGTCGCTTTTCTGAATCTAGCAGGTTTTATTCTTTTCATTATCTTGTTAATGTGAGTATATGTTCAAGTTACTGCTGTATTATTATAGCTCAGCATGGTGCTGCTACTGTGTGGATAGCGTAGGTTAAGGAATGATCTTGGGATTTCTGTCTCCTGCTGCTTAAGACTAAAGATGTCATGGAGATGCCACCCATGGTCTCTAAGAAGAGGGATCAGAGTTTTGGCCATAGCACTGTGTAGATCCTTGCCTTCTCATTGTTTATTCTGTTTGTCTCGCTTGCAGTAGTGCCCTACGACAGCTAATGCCCAAAAAGGGGAAAGAAAGGGCAAATTAAGCACCTTGCAAAACAGAGAGAAATCTGTAATTAAAATTATGCATTTATTTCTCTTAATTTTCCTTCCTCTTCCTATTCCTTCACAAAAGCCATGTTGAAAGGTTTTGAGCAAAATAACAGCAGGTTCTTGTAGCATGATGTTGATATTCTTTGTAGAATTCTGGGATGGAATAAAACAAGTATGCATATATTTTGGCTACAGTTCATGCTCTTTTGGTGTCAAGATCCACATTTTTTTTCATTTGGTGGTAGAATAAGTTCCTGTAACTGTTTAAGACAGTATAGTATTTATTTCTCCTTTATTTTCGGGGATCTGTGATTTGTGTTTTTTGATGCAGTGCTTTTTTGCCTTTCATTGTATGCTGCACATGATAGTGTTTCTTGGGTTTTCTCTTTGGCAGATGGTGTTTTGTTCCCTAACTGAATTCCAGAAAGCAGTGTACCAGGCTGTGCTAGAGACAGATGATGTAACCTTGGTGTTAAGAGCAGGAGAGCCCTGTAGCTGCAACAGTGGCCGGAAAAGGAAGAACTGTTGTTACAAAGTAAGAACTTGGCACTGTTTGGATTTTAGATCATAGTCTTCTGAATTTCTTGAGAGAGTCTCTGATGATGAAGAGCTGATTGACTGAAATGTTTGCCTAGGTGTAGGCGATATGTTCGGGAAATCCCAGTTGGAAACATGGGGAGCTGCATTACCAGTATGGTGGAATTAGGCACTTTGGGATTACTGCAAAGCTGCTTTGCATGCCCTGAGCTGGTGGTTGTTATCTATGCACTAAATTGTGGATCTTTTGTATTAGTAAATGCACCTGTGATTTAGTTGATATTGGCAAGGGTACTGCACTGGGATATTGAGTATGTGTCAGGCGTGCTGCTCCCAGGTGCCCCAAGCGGTTTGTGCAGAAGCTGCAAATGGGAGGCACCCTGAACTCAGCAGGTTACCTGGGCAGTTCGTTGTGTTCTAACTGCAGCTGTGCCTTTCTGTGCTGTTAAACGTTCACTTTGCCTTGCTTCATTGAGGGGAGAACTGCAACAGCAGCCACAGAGCACAAGCTGAACTTTGTCCACGAGTAACAGCTTTGCAGATTTCTTCAATCTTCTCTGGACTTCTTTAATGCTTGATTAGTCTAGCTTTGTATTTGTTTTGCCTACATCACTCAGTAGGCTCAGATTAAGCACATCTTTTAAACATCTAGAAGCGTATGTCGCATGCTCGTTTCTCCTTTTTATCTTTCCGGCCTGCTCTGATTCCTGTGTAGTGTTTTGGATTTTTTCCAAGTGATGTAACTTGTTCAGTCTCTTGCGTCTTTCTTTATGAACAGTCTCCTTCTCAGTCTTGTTTAATATTCCGTGGATACTAGCCCTCTTTGCAGGCTTTTATTTCTAGTGATGTTTTGTAGAAAAAAAGAAATGCTGTTGAATTGATTCACAAAGGGCAGTAGGCAGGCCTGAAGGTAATTGAGTGCTCTTATGGACTGTCCTATTCCAGATGTAACTGTGAAATTTAGTAATTTGAGAAGGCAAAGGAAAACAAATATTGATCAAACCAGCCAACCATAACCAGGAAAACAGCTGATGAGATAGCTGCTGTTGTATTGTAGAATGTCTGAAGCTTGAATTATGTTATTTGAGATGTTTATAATGCTTTATAGGGTTTTGCTGGAGAGAAAAGTAAAGTTAGTAGTTGAAAGGTAAGAAGTCGTTCAAACTGTTCTGGCTTGATTTAATCAGTTGTAAAGTTACCTTTTGTTTACTGGAGAGTTCTTGGTTATCTCCATGTGATATCTGTAGAAGTTAACTATCTGAAATGTTTAGCAAACAATGAACATAGCTGTAGGGTTTTTTTCTTACTGAGAAAATGTTTCTATTAATAGAGTCACAAAGCTGCAGGAAAAACAAAACTTGCTTCGCTTTTATCAGATATACTCTATACATCTCTTGGGGATCTGTTATAGTGCTAAGAATTGTTAATGCATTAAACCTGGTAAGAATAGCATTTATTTGAGATTATTACTTATTTTCAGGAGTATTAGTTTGCATAAACTGGTTTTTTTTGTAGGTGAATGCACATGGTGAAACGATTAAGTCATTGCGCTTCAGTTACCTAATGATCCTACAGAAGGTTGCAAATCATGCTGCACTGCTGCAGACAGACAACACTAGCAAGCTGCAGGTTAGTTTCAGAAGTATCTAAAAAATGGACTTGTGGAAAATGAATGGGATGAAAACTCTTGAATGAAAATTGCTACTGGCCTCCTTTTTAAGTCTTAACTACCTGCAATTAAGATATTTTGTGAAATTCCTTTTCCATTCCATCGTACAGAATGCATACCTTAGAAAGACATTATACAAAATAACATGTTCATTTAGTTGATGCATAGCTGAAAATAAGGGCTATAAAACACTGGAGAGGGTAGGAGGGAGAGTAATTTTTAATGATTTCTAATAGTGCTGTTTTTGTTACATTTATGAAGAGTGCCTATAAGAGGAATGTCTTTGTGCAAGTAAATAAATAAATAATAGATAATTAGAATTTTTTTCTCTAGTATTTTTTATTAAGAGCTAAGTTTGTTTAAATAATGAGAAACATATTGTAGAAGAAATTGGTCAATGAAAGATCAATATCAGTTTATCTTGTTACTGTGGCAAGTAACAAGACCCACAAACGGCAGTTTTTAGAAGTGCTTGTTTGTGAGTCTTAAGATCCAGGAATGAGGAATGGGATTTAGGGATGTTACCACTTTCTCTTAGAAGCTATCAAGGAAGAGAAATCAGAATGTCCTAGGTAATTTTGCAAGTTTGTTCCATTAAAGCAGTTTTGCTTTTTCAGAAATGTTACTTTGGTGTCCAGGGCTTTTATACACAGCATATACCCAGATGTTTTCAGTGGCCTTTTTTGTGTATTGCATATGTAGTTTTTAAACATTTGATATTTAAATAACCTCTGAAATAACAGAATACAAGTATTCTGTGACTTACTATCTTTTGCGTCATGCATGATTATTATTTTTGCCAACATCTACTAAAGGAAGTGATCCTTTGCAGTGTTTCTAACCTTTAGTATTGAGGGTCATTGCATGTGTTATTCTTAGGTGAGAGATGTGGTCTTTTCTTTCTCTCTGGAAAAGTGGACTTCAAGTGTGAGGTCATGGTTAAGTTCAGAGCTAAATTTAGCAGTGGAGCTTTATGTGGGTTTTGAACAGCTTAAGTGCATTTCCTGTACAGTTTCTTTTGTGGAACAATATGTAATTCCCATACTGGCTTGTTATGGCAGAGGGTCAAGAGAAATGTTGGTGCACAACTGTTGGGTAATGCAAACCTCAAGGCAACAGAATTTTTCAAAACTGAATTTGAAAAAAATTTTTCAAAAATTTTTCAAATTCTGGCCAGGAGAAGAAATTTTGAATACAATCCATGATTTCAGATTAAGAATCTCTTTTGTTTTTAAATGAAACAAAGCAAAACACGCGGGATATGTTTTATCCAGCAGTTTTGTAGTGAACGAAATTAAAAACCACATAACTCTACTTGAGATGCTTTGGCAGATCATGTTTCATCCTGTTTAACTCCTTCTGTGGCTTAATATAGCTCTGATTTTTAATACCTATTCAGTCTTTCTGCTTTTCTTCCAGGAAGCGCATATCAAACGTGTTTGCAGCCAGGTATTTTCCAGTTTTCCAGATTTTGTGCAGTTAAGCAAAGATGCAGCCTTTGAAACCATTTCAGATCCAAAATACAGTGGAAAAATGAAGGTAAACCCACTCCTTAGAAGAAAAATAAATATTATTAATAGTAATAGATTTGGCCTATATTATATGGATATAAGAAAATGTGCACCTAGTAGTTTTGGAGGTTTTAATCATTCTGTTTATGGTTGGTCATACAGCAGCAGGTATCTCCTGTCATGGATCAGTATGCATCTGGGCAAAGCCTGCATAGGTGTAATCTGTGATGCTCAGATTTTCTGAGATTTTAGTTTCACGTGTTTAATGGTGGGCATGGAAATGACCCTTATAGTTAACAGAACTACTGTTCCATGAAACCATGGATTCCAGTGACAGTCAGAAATATTTGGCAAAGAAGAGGAAGCAAAACAAAGTCATTACGGGCTTAATGGTTTGTGCATACCTTCAATTGGGTGTGTAGTTCCAATCTCTGCTCGCAAAAAGCGTGTGTTAAGACTTTGAGAAGGTTTAGAGGATGGTTCAGAGAAGGGCCACAAAGGTGATTAGTAACTGTGTGTCAGAAGCAGCCACATAGGCTGGGAATCCCCAGCCTGTGAAGAATGTCTCAGAATGAATGTAAGTGGGACCTACACAATCATGAATAGCGTGGAACTGGTGAAGATGTACTGAGTGCTTACTGACTAGCATGGAACTGGTGAAGATGTACTGAGTGCTTACTGACTTCTAGAACCCTTTGGACATTATATGAAAATAATACTAGTCATGCTAAAGGTGATCAAAATAACTGTATCTAATATGAATCTGTAAAACTCCTTACCTCCGGAAGTGTCTTTCTCTGGTTTCAGAAAGGAACAAAAGATGTTTAATGGTGACGCATAGTGTAGATGATGATGGTGTTGTTTAATGTAGATAAAAAATATGTCTAATACAGCTAATTAAAAAGAAAACCTTACTAGTTTTAGTAGTGTTCCTGAGCTGAGAGTAACTGGGTCGGGTGAGAAGCTATGCAGAATTTTGGCACTCCATAAACTTGGGTATTAACATTTTCTTCTTGGGACTAGTGGCGGTGGGAGGACTATGTTGCTGTGGCAGTAATGGCTGTTTATCACTTTACTGATCTGTTACTGTGTAAGCAAGATCTTTCTTTACTGTTAATACATATGTGGTTTGGAGGAGTCTTGGTGGGGGCACTGAATTGTGGAGTACCATTCTTAAACCATGACATACGGGAATCAGTCTCTTCTTCCAGATAACAAGTGACAGGATGAGAGGAAATCGCTGCAAACTATGCTGATGGAGGTTCAGGCTGAACATCAGGAAGAATTTCTTCATGGAAATGGTTGTCAGGCATTGGATTTGGCTGCCCAGGGAGGTGGTGGAGATCTACCTCCCGGAAGTGTTCAGGATATGACTGGACATGGCACTTAGTGCGGTAGTCTATTTGACAGGGTTGTGTTTGGTCAAAGGTTGGACTCGATCTTGGAGTTCTTTTGCAATCTAAATGCTTCTGTGATTAAAATTAATTTTCCTTTCTTAAGAGACTTTGTCTCTTGGGGCTATTGCACACTTCACTCCAGCCCTGCCTTAGAACATTTTCATTATATGTTTTTTGACACAGAAGTGAACAACACAGGCAAGCAAAAATGCTTGAGTTATTACACAGGGTCCAACATTATATGCCTTCAAAGCCTGTATCTTTCAGAGCTGCCTGTTGGGAGGAATCTATTCCAAACCGTAGCTGAAAGTCTGAGCTGTTTCTAGGATAGCATAGACTGCAGCGTCTTCTCGTGGGTACAGCTGGCTGTGGCTGTGTGAGTTGGATGTAACCTTGGCTGGTGGCATGCTTGTGCTCTTCTCATGCTTGTGTGCAGTGGCCCTGGGTGTTAAGAAGATTCTGCTGTTGTGCTGCTGGAGTAAGAGCATAACTGAGGTGGCAGGAAAGCAGAGGCTGTCATCTTCTTAACTATGCTGAGCTTGTGCTGATGGCTTGATACTGATATCAGGCAGTTGAATGCTTGCTTTTGACACTCATGATATCCACAGTTAGAAAAATAAATCCTTGAGTTACTAGCCGGTATGTGCAAGCCCAGTTTACTTTCCTGAATAAATTGCCCAGACATAAGTTGAACAAGATGAGAAATACAAGAAAAATAGAGAGCTATTATCATGGTGATTACTCCTGTGTGATTTTTTTTCATTATTAGTAAATCATCTAATGCTTATATTCATTCTATCTCAGTAAAGGCTTCCCTGATGTATTGTGTATTTTAGTCTGTTTATGTTATTTATATTATATTTATGTATAGTTACCACTATATACTGGGTAATATTCCTGTATCTCAAGGTATTTCTTAATATAGATCATGGGTAATTGCAAAAGAAAGACAAGCACAACCTCTCCTTCCAAACCCTTCTGCAACCCCAAAACCAAACCACACACCCCCACCAAAAAAGAGAAAGGGGGAGGAAAGGCAGAAACCCCACAAGCTCCGCAAACCCAGATCCTTAATAATCACATGTTCTTGAGAAGAGCCTTGGTGGGGAAAGTTTCCATTTTTTTTTAAGAAGCTCAATATATATAATGGGAAGATGGATTGTAAATTCCAATCTTAGATTTTTGAAGTGCTCGTTATATGGAAAAATATTTCTTCAATGTGTTTGGTAAATGAGAGATGCCGGAAAGTAAGAAATAGAAAAAATTAATATAGTTCTTTCACAGAACATTTTTTCTGTGACCTTTCAGATAAAGTCAGATCAAACACTATACTGAAGTAGTAGGAGGCAAAGGTACAAAGCAGTATGGCCCTTTCTTTCCTCCAAGGTGGGAAATGATCTTGTATTACTATGATGGTTTCTGCTTGTTCAGTTGGTTTTTTTACTTCATGAATTGTAGAATAGGTGTGTTTTCAAATGCTGCAGTTATGACAGACTGGTTTTGTACATGATGCTTTATTCTAGAAATCTATAGTGTCTATTTCAGTCCATAAATTAGGATAAAGTTTATTGAAAGAACTGCTTACTTTGCGAGAAATTGGTCTGCTTTCTCTTTTAAGGGGAACTTGAACTTTGTGCCATCCATGAAATATGTCTTAGTATAAACAGAATGTTCTGACCTATGTGGTGATATTGCTAGGTGTGTAGGACGGGATGAGGAAGGCTAAGATGAAGCTGGAGCTGAACATGGCAAGGGATGCAAAATAAAACAAGAAGGGCTTTTACAGATGTGTCAGCTGGAAAAGTAAAGTTGAAAGAAGTGTGTACTCCCCTGATGAGCAATGCTGGAAAACGGGAGCAATGAATGAGGAGAAGGCTGAGGTACTCAAGCAGCGTTTTGCCTCAGTCTTCAGTGGTAACCTCTGTTCTCCCACCTTTTGAGTGTGTGGACAGGAGGATATGGTCTGAGGGAACAAAGTTATTCTCTCTGTAAGTAAAGATCCAGGTTTATGACCACCTGAGGAACCTCATAGTATGTAAGTCCATGGGACCCAGTGAGATCAATCCCAGAGTCCTGAGGGAGTTGGTTAATGTAGTTGCCAAGCTAGTCTTCATAATATTTGAAAAGTCATTGCTATCAGGTGAAGTCCTAGGTGGCTGGAAAAGGGAAACATTGTACCTGTCCTTAAAAAAGACGAGAAAGGAGTACCATGATAACTACTGACCTGTCAGCCTCATCTGTGTGCCTGGGAAGATCACTGAACAGATCCCTCTGGAGGTTTTAGTAAGATGTATAGGGGACAGGGATGTGATTTGAAACAACTATCACAATTTCACCAAGTGCAAGTCCTGCCTGACTACGCTAGTAGCCTTCTAAACTGGAGTGGGTTCATCAGTGAGCAAAGGTGTTGTCTGTCTGGACTTCTGTAACGCCTTTGACAAGGTCCTCCATAATGTCCTTTTGTCCAAACCAAAGAGTAGTGGATTTGATGGTGGACTGATGTATGGAGATGGATAAGGAATTGAGTGGGTGGTCACATCGAGAGGGTAGTTGTCAACGGCTTAGAGTCACAATAGACATCAGTGACAAGTGGGGTCCCTCAAGGATTCATACTGGGATTAGTATTTTTTAATATCTTCATTAATGACATAGATAAAAGGGATCAAGTGCACCCTCAGCAGATTTGCAGATGACACCAAGCTGAGTGGTGCAGTTGACACACCTGAAGGACGGGATGCCATCCAGAGGGACCTGGACAAGCTCAAGGACTGGGCCCACAGAAATCTCTGAGGTTCAGCAAGTCCGAGTGCAAGGTGCTGCACCTGGTCAGGGCAACCCCTGGTATCAGCACACTCTGGGGGATGGACAGATGGAGAGCAGCCCTGGGAAGAAGGACTTGGAGGTGCTGGTGGATGAGAGGCTGGACATGACCAGCAGTGTGCGCTTGCAGCCCAGAAAGCCAATTGTGTCCTGCAGTGCATCAAAGGAGGTGTGGCCAACAGGGCAAGAGAGGTGATTTTCCTCCCCTTCTCCACTCTTAGAGTGTACTGAGTCCAGCTTTCTCAGCACAAAAAGTATATGGACATTTTGGAACAAGTCTGGGGGGGGACATGAAGAGTATTAGAGGGATGGAACACCTCTCTCATGAGGAAAGGCTGAGAGAGTTGAGGTTTCTCAGTCTGGAGAAGAGAAGGCTCTTGGGTAACTGTATTGCTGCCATTCACTGAGTGAAGGAAGTCTAAAGAAATCTGGATGGAAACTTTTTACAGTGATAGGACAAGGGATAATGACTTCAAATTGAAAGAGTAGGTTTAGATCAGATAATCGGAAGAAATTTTTTAGTGTGAGGGTGGTGAGGCACAGGAGCAGGCTCCTCAGAGAAGCTGTGGATGCCCCATCCCTGGAAGTCTCAAGGCCAGTTAGGGTGGGGGTTTGAATCTAGTAGGTGGCATCCCTGCCTCTGTTGGCATGGTTTGAAACTACATGGTCTTTAACCCAAACCATTGTATGATTCAGTGATCTTTGTGCCTGGAAGGAGGATAGTGGGTTATGTAGCTGTCATTGAAAATAACCTGGGTTTTGGGTCCATTAATTTTGACTTCATGATACCGAAAACTGGTTCATATGTTTTTGATGTGGTGGCTTGCTTTTTTGTTTTCTATTCTAAATTTTAAAGTGGAAGCCGTTTGTGATGATTCTGCATTTTTTACTGTGAAAGCAAAATCTTTCAAGGAGTATTTAGTTTAGAAAGTTGCCTTACCATAGGAAAGTAATCACAGAAGAGCCAACTGGTACTAGAGCTTGAAAATGGCTTTATCAATTTTTAACACGTTTATTTGGAAATAACTGAGACAAATGATAGTAAAATGTTTTTAATAGCCTTATTGCACTGTAGTACTTTACATTTTCTCTTTAATACATAAATTCTAGAAATTAAGTGACATTATTTTGTAACTTTCCTCTGGTAGTGTAGACTGTGTAAGTATTACTTTGTCTTTTAAATTAAATTTCAGTACAGACTACACAGAAATTTTGGTACAGGTGATTATTCTTTTGTAGATAAGCATAGTTGCAAGGAAATAGCTTGTGGAATTTTTTAAAAAATTATTCAGGGAAGGAGGAAAGGCTGTGTTGTTTTTTTTTTAATGAAATATATTAGCTAAGCAGCTGTAACTGTTTTGAAGAGTTGAAAAGGTTCTGTCTGCTTAAAGTATCTGTTCTCCAACCAAACAGATGAAACACACAGGGAAACATTATGTTATGGAATATCAATTACTTCCACCAGCAAAACTAGATTTGCATGTATGCAAGGGTTAAAGAGTAGCCTACATATGGTGGTTGTGTCCTACCTGTTGCTGTGGCTGCAGTCATCTGTGTTTTGCAAGCTGTAGCATTTACAACATGCCGCCCCAGGTTTTCTGTTCTGAATTTTGGATTACAACAAGAGCCTGGAAAAAACAGTCCCTACAATCCAAGTGTACGACATGTATAATCATTGATGGTATATATAGTATGGTATAATGAGGACACGAATATGTCTGTGTTACAGTGGGAGGTGGGTAATACACAGTGATGTGGTCTGAGTGAGCTTCAGGTTTTTTTGTGAAATAATCCCCTCCTTTTCACTCATACTGCAGAACATACAGTTTTCAAACTTCGCTTACACATTTTATTACAAGATTAATTTCATGCTTAGATTTTTAAATAGAAGTAGTTTAAATATATGAGAACTGAAAGAAAGGAGTGTCCTGCTTTGTTTGGAAACCACTGGTTTTTTGTCATGATGTAAGATAGTGGCGACCTGCAAAGTATAAGGCCAAGTGGTTCATTGCATTTTAAACACAATGATTTCAGATTGTCCACACAGAAGTATTGAGGACTGCTTGAAAAAGAAGATGAGTGAGTATAGCTTCACAAGCCTGCAGTAATTCTCATTCAGACTACCTTGTTTGACTATTTCTACAGTTTTGTTAAAATTATGTCTCAGAGAGGCTCTATAAGCTTTCTAAGTGGAAAGGGCTATTAAATGTCTGGGCAGTTGAAATAATTTTTTTTTCTTTTTTTTTTTGTAACTGCATGCATAATATTTCCACAGACATCCATTTGTGAGGTTTTGGAATACTATTCTTAATACAAATCTCTTAGTAATAACTGTTGTATTGATTTAATTATTTTTGCTTGGCATATCATCATTCAGTAGGAAAATGGAGCACTTCACAAGAAATGGTAACCTTTACCATTAAACATAACCCTGACCCAGGCAGGCCCGGCTTTGAAGGCTTAAAAAATACTGTAGGCTAACTTGAACATTTCTATAGAAAAAAACTCTGAAAAGCAAGAGATAAAATTACATCACATACAGACGACTCACAATATGTAGCAATTGGGAGGCGTATGTTTAAATCCATATGGACTTTTTCAAAGAAGGTATTACTTTTGCTTGAGTATGATCAAGTATTTCTGTTTTGGACTGAAAACATACAGGTTAATATTCTGGTGTGCAAGTGTAGAATTTACTTCTCTTTGGTGGGAAAGCATTCATTACTTTCACCGTTAGATTTGTTTCTTACTCCAGAATACCTAAATTCCCAGTGGGGATGAAATTGATCCATTTTATTTAAGCAAATTGTGTGGATTTATTTTTGTGTTCCACTATAGGAAATTCATTATTTGACCTGTACTTTAATAGTAACAACATAACACAGAAGCCAATTCCTTCTAGTTTAAAAGAATGTCACTTCTGTTTCTTTTCTTAATGTGGCTAAATAAATGCAAATGTGAGTAGTATAGCTCTTGTTAAATTGCCTGTGGTGGATTTTTTTCCCCGGTAAAATAAATCATAGTTTATATGTTCATGTACAATGAAACGAGGCAAAATAATCTGTCATTTGTACCTTGTTTTCACTTGTAACAGGCCGGCTAACATTTAGTAAGGAGCTCATAAGTGACATAAAATTACTATTTTATGTTCTAGATATTGTCCAGAATTGTAACATTAATATAAACAAACGTCATTATTTGATTGTCAAAGATTTGTTAGGCTTTTAGTGAGATCACTCTCGATTAACAGTTTATGTATTTATCAGTGAATAACTATAATTTCAAAAATATTTATTGCCCATTGGGAAAAAGCTACAGTCATGGTACAGAAAATTCCTCTTTTCCCATTGTGTATGGCTTCTGCACAGTGCTCTGGAGCTGCCATTGCCAGATGTGGACATGCTTCTTTTGAAAATAACAGTATCACTATTATACACAAGGCTCTGGATTATTTGCTTCCCCACCAGAAAAACGTTGTGTGTGGGCGGATTATTGGCATTTCAAGGTCTGTGCAGAGTCTGGGAAGCTGGATCCTACTGTAAACAGAGCAACAGATGAGAGTGGGAGTGGGGAGGGGCATACATCGCACTGATTATTTTGAGAAGACAAGTTCCAAGGAGCTCTGAACTCAGATGTAGGACAGAAAGTTTAAACAGACCTTGGAGTTTTCAGGATAAATACATGCATTTTTTAAATGCAGAAACTCAGAATCTGAGCTAGTATGTGACGTAAGTTACTTTTTGTTGCAGTGTGTGCACTGATACAGGTAGCTTCTGAATTTACCCCATAGTGGTCTGATGGTCTTTTCACAGCAGGATTTCCATGTGGCTCACTGAAAAATGCAGAGGTCCAGCATCTCCATTAGCTTTGGCACATTTATTATGTTAGTAATGATTTTTGTTACGGCTCTGTTTGGCTTTGCAAATAATTAGTACAGTGTAGCCTGTTTGGAGGTTGAAAACATGAGTTAAGTGTGTGTGAGATGACTTGTAGATAAAAATTTGTTCATTTTTCTGCTGTGGTTCATTTACAGGTCCTTCAGCAGCTTTTAAATCACTTCCAAAAAAATAAGGATAAGGTTCTTCTTTTCTCCTTTTCCACAAAGGTGAGCCCCATGTGATTTTTATCAATTAATCGTAGCAGTAAGTTCTGAAGTGTGAATCACTGAAGTGACACTTTGTCAACCACATTTACTTGTTGCTTCTACTATGAGGAGTAATTACAGGGACAGTGTGCTGTACTCCACAAGCATATTGAAACCTTATGTTACCACTTGATAAAAATGGTGATGGCAAAACAAGTGTAACACTCTTCTGCCTTCCCTAGAGCTTTTTGAAATAGTTCTATTACTTCAAGTGCAGATAGCTGAGTTCAGCTGGTATGTCTTGAGTTAGAGCACTGTCACAGCACAGTATGACTGCAATATCATAAAACACTGTGTTAGCACTGAAAGTTTTTAAGTTTCCTCATTCTGCTGACTTCTGATCATCACCAGCAATGAAACATCAATTCTTGATACATCAGTTGATTTGAACTTTAAACTGTCTAACTGGAGCAAGAGATGTATGTACATTTTACTTTTAAGGGACTTGCTCCTTGATTTTCTTGCTAGGGAATAATGTGTCTGAAATAGTATGCTCTATATCCTTGGGGCTTTTTATTTGAATATTTTTAATGATAACACTAGAAAGTATTTTAAAAAGTAGTAATTTGAGTGGTAGTTCAGAGTCTTAAATACCTCCTTTTTTTGGCTTTAAGAAAGAATGCAAGTTTAATGTTTAGATGCAGTAGTAAAGTACTCACATGTCTTAGGCTATGTTTTATGGTGTCCAGTACCAGAGTGACTGCTGATTACTGCAGTCTCTTTCAGTCCATGCCCCTGAACTCTGTGCACTCTGTGCTGGCTGTGGCGCTCATTTACTGTATTTCAAGTAATTGCAGCTTGCTAAGATGAGAAGAAGCTGCTTAAATGGACTGCCGGTTTACTGGGTTGGATTGAGTGACAGTTAGAGGTGAAACAGGCAGCCAGGGTTGGATGATGGACTGAGACCACAGCAGACCAACATTAATCACTTTGAGTGCTGTAGAATCACGGCTAAAGAGAATCATGATTGTTGATACCAAAATGGTGAAGATTTAGTCTCATTTGCAATGGGTGGTGTACTGAAAATACATTTGATAAACATGGCCCCTGTGATCTTGTTTAATTAAAAAGATAGTATTAAGTACTTAAATTTTCTCTCCTTTTTTTCTTCATTTTTCCACTCAGTTGCTGGATGTGCTGGAACAGTACTGCATGGCATCTGGGCTAGATTACCGAAGACTTGATGGAAATACAAAATCAGAAGATAGGATCAGAATTGTAAGAGAGTTCAACAGCATTCAGGAAATAAACATATGTCTTGTATCTACAATGTAAGAAAATTTAACTTGTAGTTTGTTTCAATATGTCTGTCTAGTTAGTGTTCAGTAAGTTGGTTACCCTGTAACTGTACAAATACACTTGTATCAGTTGGTAATGCTTACGGGTATGACTTACCTGAGATTGTGACCGTTTTAGTGGAAGCTGCGTAGCATTATTTTCAAAAACTATGTACTGGGATTAGAGGAAGTAAAATTTAACCTGTAATTTTTCTGCTTGCATAATGTTAAGTGGCATAAAACTGGTTATGAATTTCATTATAGTATTTGGGGGAGTTGGCCTGTGTAGGTGGGAATGAAGTAGCAACAGGGATTTTTACTAAGTAAGTTGATAGTAGTTGGTTAGGACTCAACTATTCATACAGTCTGTAACAATCGTGATATTTACATGAGAAAATCACATTTTATAGCAGTGGTTATTTGAGTACTTGGTGGCTGTTAGTACAACAGTAAAGCAAAGCTGTATTGCACTGTTTTCAGTATCTTTAATGTGTTCTTTTTTTTATGTTGGGGAAAGGTATGCCAATATGGACCTAATACAGAACAATCTAGTTTCGGTGTTTTTCTTACTATCATATAGTTCTGTTTTTTCATTTTTATGTTTTTAGGGCTGGTGGCCTGGGTCTTAATTTTGTTGGTGCCAATGTTGTTATACTCTTTGATCCTACATGGAATCCAGCAAATGATCTTCAAGCGATTGACAGGTACACTCTCAAAATACAGAATTTGATCCATGTTGTGTTCTTCCTTTCATTCTGTAATCTGATTGTCCAACTGAAACTTTTCCTCAAGTAAGAACTTTTATACATAGTCTGATTCATCCACAAGGCAATAGGAAAGGTCCAGCTAGATTAGTTTTTAGCTTTGATGTGATTATTTATAACCCTACATTTTACAATTTATTTTCCTTTATTTCTTTTTTGCTGCAATGGGCCAAAAAAAAAAAACAACTCAACAAAAAACTCCCCATGGTTACTATAACTTTTTGTGATCTCTAGAATATGTGTGTGTAGATGACATTTTTCTTGTGTTTTTCGTGACAGAGTACATTGTAGTTGACCCTAGTTCAAATGATGTTTTGAATTCCAAAACCCTAAAAGACAAAGGCTCTTTATGTTCTCTTCTGCTTCACCATTGTGGAGATTAGTGTCTTTTTAGCACTGACATCTATCTCTGATGTTACAGTGTTGGAGTATTTCCAGTGGTACGATTTTTCTTCCAAGGTTTTTTGACTGTAGGATATTTCCTTAGGAATCCAAGGCAGACCTTTGAGTAACTGAAGTAAAGAATATTGAAAACCTTCAAAATTCAATAGATTTATGTATTTTCATGAGCAGAAATAAACTTGTTTCTGTTATCTCACTTAATGTAATTCTGTTTTAAGGGTCTTTCTGATTTCTAGGATGTGTTTATGTGCACCTGTTCTAGAGAAACATGTGTGTCAGAAACATGTATTGGGGACTATCTCTAAAGAATCTTTTTAAGATCATTTTACTATGAATTGTTTTAGCCTCCCGTGAATTTTGTGGAACAGAGTCTACTAGAAGTCTCAGAATTTACCATTTGAATAGAACACTGCCAGTTCATTAGCTGTTTTTATGGTGTTGTGTCTTGTCAAGTGATTTATAAAGTTAGGAAAGAACAGACTGCTCCCAGTAATCCATGAGTTAATTCCTGTATCATGCAGATAGGAGAATACTTTGAGAAAACGTAGGTGGAGACACAGGGGGAAAAAAAACCCAAAGAAGCCTGAGATAAACAGAGTGGAAGATGTGTTTTCTGGAGAGATGGGAGACAGTTCTTGTGATATAAAATGAGGGGAAAGCTTTTTAAACTGGGGAGGCCTGGGGAGAAATATTAAGTACTAAATGTAAAGGAAAAGGAAATGAATTACTGAGGAAAATTTGGAAAAGTAAGGAAAACAACCCAATCAACATATGCATGATTTAGAATAGTCGTGTTTTATTAGAATGCTTTTATAGATTTAGTTCATTTATTGTTTATTACTACACCTAAAAGCTCTCATTTCTTAAAATGTTTTTAACGTACCATGTCCTTGCAGAGCTTATAGAATTGGCCAATACAGAGCTGTTAAAGTGTTTAGATTGATATCCTTGGGAACTGTGGAAGAGATGATGTACTTGCGACAAGTTTATAAACAGGTAAAGTTCACAATCTGTTTAAATGAGGAGCTCTTCTTAGCAGTTTCAGGGACTGAAAGCTAATCTAGCCTGTAGTAAAATTGTAGTTTACCTTGAGTTTATGGTATATGATGTTAACTTACTAAGCCAAGGTGTATCATTTAGCAATTGTCAAAGAATGGAACAGAATTATATTTGTATTCAAATTTTTCTGTAACTATTGACAGTTTAATTATGCATTGTACCTTATTCAGGTTATACAGAGAACTGTTTTTATTTGGAGACTTGTAAAGTACAACTGTGATAGTTGTAGTTAGTATCACAGCAGTCTGATTCAGGCAGCTTTTTCTCATGAAAGTCTGGAGAAAGTAAAGCAGAACTCTTGCTGGTGCTGTAGGAGAAAAGGAAGAGGTATTGCAACTTTTCTGATTCTGGAAACTTGCGTATAAAAGGAGAGGGAAGCGTCGTTGATTCTATTATAAGGATGAGAAGTGATGCTGCTGGCTGAACACTTAGCCTGGATCACTTGCACTCTGTAGATTTTTCGACTTGCATTGCTAGGCTTTGTCCTGGTTACAGCCATGACAGGGGTAATTTTTGCAGTAGCCAGAAGGGGGCATGGCCAGAGCCTGAAAGTTATTCTGTACCACCTCCTGTCATTTTTTGAGCAGGGAAGTGATCTCCTCTGGGTCATGTAGCGTGGTGGAGGGAGAGGTTGGGTATTGTCGAGGGTTTCCAAGTGGTGAGCAATTGTGTACGAATTGTTCGCCTCTCTTGTACGCTTTTTTATTCATATTGCTGCTGTTACTGTTTGTTTCTTACTTCATTGCTGTGTCTGGTAAATTGTTCTTCTCTCAACCCCTGATCTTCACCCTGAGCCTCCAGTTCTCCTCTTCACCCTGCTACAGGGGGAGGAGGTAGAAGGAGTTGCCAAATGGTGTGTGATTTGTGATGTTTCAGTGGGAACTCTAAATTGGGGAATATCATTCCTAAACCACGACAGGCTTAAGTACCTAAGATCTGGAAAAGAAAAGTGTGATTTGAGGAACACGTAATCTGGGAACTCTTTGCTGATGAGATCAGAATTGAAACAAAAAATAAGCGAACTCAAACATGATCAGCAAAGAGCAGGCTACAGAATAATAAGAAACTAGAAGAAATATGAACATGTTTTTCTCAACAAAAGGTTGAGAAATGAGTTAAGTTAAGAAATGAGATGATTGATTTTTCAAGTTCTGACATTACAGGCATGTAAACTTGGAGCAAGGAAGAAAACCATTGACATACAGTTGTCCTGAAGAATGCATTGCATAGAAAAGATAAAAGTGGGTCACCTCAGTGTGAGAATGATACTATATTTTGAAGAAAACTTCATTAGACTTGAGGAATTAACCAAATAATTTGAAATTTCGTCCATAAAAATGAGAAGTTGTTAGTGAGTCTTCAGTGACAAGCACTTGTGGCTGGGTTATTTACAAGAAGGAAGTTGGAGACTGAATGAGTGGGAAATGCAGCAGTAAAGAGATTGTCATTATTCTCCTAAGATCTGAATAAGTGACAAATAAGAATAAGGTTCTAAGATCATCTACTTTCACAGAGTAGATAGTCATAAAAGGAATTTATCCTCAAGAAGATCAAATCTTGAGCTGCTGTTAAGTAATGTGTATGGTTTGCTTTAAAATGCAACTTTCAGAAGTGTAACTGACTTTTAGCTCACTTAAAGTCAGTGTTGTGTAGAACCCAAAAAGCCACTAAAGTTCTGTTTAATTTTGGCAAAATGGTCTAAGTAAGAAAGAGGAAACGTAAGGAAAAATTAAAAGAAGTAGGTGATGGGCTGAACAGGTAATTGGGAAACTTGCAGAGGTTCTGTATCAGACACTCAGAATTAAGATGTTTTAGTAATTGAAATAATATGCTAGAGAGGCAAATTAAATATAACACATGGTAAGTCCTAAAACAATATTTGAGGGACAGTGGTCTGAAAACATAAAAGCTAATAGTTTAGTGTTTTAACAGATTACAAGCACAAATTGTACTGCTCTGTGGACATTAGTAAAGTTTAAAAGAGTGTTTATTGCAAAAGAACCCCTAAACTTTATTTATTCTTTACGTGCCCATTCACAGAAAAGCTTGGAGAGGATTCTGTTCCAAAGTTTCTCTTGTGCAAAGTACTTTTGAGAATTCCTTTCAACAGCAAGTATCAATAGGAGAAGTCTCAGAAAGACTAACAAAATGAGCAATACCGGATTACAACCAACTATATTCACTAAAATCCTAATGGAGGGGAGCCTGCTTTGCAGAGATCTTTGGAGTTGGTGATCTTGTAAAAAAAGAAGACCTGGATATTGTCTGGTGTATTTCCAAAAACCATGTATAAGTCTTGAAAAGACATATAAATATTTTTCTTTTTTTCTTTTTTCTTTTTTTCTTTTTTTCTTTTTTTTTAATTGGCTTGTATTTTTCAAGTTGAATAAGCAGCAATAAACAGAATAATTTTAAGTCTGAAGGTTGGTGTTTTTTTGGCTATACTTGGGTTGCTTTCACTTAGCAAGTGAACATACAGTGCAAAGGAAGGTGAAAAAAATGCTGATAATTTAGTATAGTGGAAGCTGAGCTGTCAAGACATGGAGGAGTGCCAGTAATATGTGTGGTACATGTCTGATAATAGGCAACAACGCAGTAAAAATCTTTTTTAATTCAGTAAAGCCAAACAGGTTCATATTATACCACAGTCTATTATACCAACATCTGTCAGGGAAATTAAAACAAAATATCCTCTCTAAGGAATTTCTGCTGGTTCCAGCTAAAGCTGTGTATATAGTGTGGGTGCCAGGAAATTCTGACGTGTTGTTGTAGCAAACACTTCTGAAACCTCTTGTGTTGTTCTGTTTTAGCAACTTCACTGTGCAGTGATTGGAACTGAAAATGCCAGGCGGTATTTCGAGGCAGTGCAAGGATCAAAGGAACATCAAGGAGAGCTTTTTGGGATTCATAACCTTTTCAAACTTAGGACTCATGGGTCCTGTCTTACCAAAGACATCCTGGAGGTGTGAAGTACTACCCTTTTACTTTTGGGTATTAGTTTTACGTTTTTCCTTTCCTCATGAGACTTTTTCGTCATCGTTTTGAATGGAAACTCTATAAAACAAAATGGTAAAACTTAATACTTATCTGTGCAATGACTTGAATGAAATAGGCATGCTAATTTCTCATTCTGATACAGACCAGATAAATTTCTTTAAATTCAAGAATGGAAAAAGCTTGGATTATTATTTTCATAAATTTCTAATATATGTCTTTTTTAAATAAAAACGATATAACTTTTTTTTGTACTTTCATGCAGCTTTATGCACAGATACGTTTTATTCATCAGTAACTCAGACTGACCTTTTAAGCTAGAATTCTGATCATAAAAGTATTTTTTATGGTCACAGTAACCTCTTTAGAGTACTTTTTGCGATGTCAATAACTGTTTTAAAAAGTGTATTTTATCATGCCGTATTTTGAAGTGTTACAGAGTGCAAGTAAAAAACTGAGATTTCAGATTTTAAAGTTTCTTAATTACTCTAGAAAGACTGTTGGCCTAATTCTGTAGTGTATAGTGTAAACTAAGTATATGCAGTATTACACGTTTTTGTATGCAGCATGTTTGCTGCAGCTAGCTTGCATCTTCAAATTTACTGCAGCTTTGTTCCATGTTTCTTTTTCTTTCCATCCTTCCCTTTATTTTGTTATTCTTCCTCTGCTAGGAATTTAGTCTGGACCTTGCTGATTGTACTTCTGGTGCTTACACTTCTGTAGAAAGAAGGGAACTTTTCTTTCCTGTGCTTGCCTTTGTGTGTAATAAAACCTGTATCTCTTTATGTATTTGGTTGTTTTAGAGGGAAGGGCAAGTAGAAGCAGGAGTCATGACAGCAACAACGTGGCTGAAGGAAGAGAATCGTTCATGCAGCTCAGAAGAGGTGAGATGTCTTTGTGGACTTGTAGACCAGAGCATGAGAGGCCTCTAGTTTGCAATATTGCAGTGGCAAATGTGGGCAATATGTCATTAGGCTGATAATACTTTTACCCTGTTGTTTAGAAGATTTTGTTTAGGGATTTGTGGAAAGGAGTACAGTTGGTTTAGATGGTTGAAATCTTCAGGTTTTGTGGAACTCTAGAAGACCTGGGCTATTTAGTTGTAGTCAGCCAATCAGACAGTGATTCCCACCAAACCATTGGTCTGTTCAGTACTGTCTTTTTTATTTTTAATATATGTAATTATCTAATGGTTTCCTTCTGGAATAAATTCTTATTTTTTTTTTTTTCCTGCAAAGGTCAGTTTTAATAGGAGCATTGCATCTGTAGGAATGTTTTTGACTGAGTGCCATGTTCAGGTACTTTGGGAAGCAAGCAGTTAGGTCTATAAAGTGGCCTATAAAAGTAAAGTTATCATTAGATTAGATCACACTGAATAATACTACGAATTAGCCGTTATCTCTTGTGCCTGTTGGAGATTTCTGTGAGTAAATGTCAGTATTTAATGTGTGCCTTTACATTGATCTTAATCTCATATTGATAATACATGACTGGATGGTCACGATCTCACATATGACTTGCTGACAAGCAGTTACTTCTTAAGCTTATGTTAAATGCTGTTTGATGAGCAGAATTATATCAGGATTAATATATTAATTTTAAAAAGTCTCTTTGAGTACAACAGTTTAGTATTTACTGTTCTGACTTTCCGTTTGCATGTTGTCATAATTCTTATCTCAGTAGTATGCAGTCTTGGAGCTGTGTTCTGGACTTTAGTATCTTAAAAATGTTTTAAGGTTGCCTAGGCATAATTTTGTTTAATTACAAAATACAGTAGGCCTCGATGAATTTTAGAGTGGAGTGTTATGTACTCATGACTCTTTTAATGTTAGCCCCCATATACAAGGAAGTTTACCACTGCACTGAGATTTATTTTTTTTATAAATGTCATTACACATGATATTAAGGTTTGAATCATGAAGTCACCTTCCAGACTATCCTTGAAAGATGAAAAGTAGCAAAGAGATTAGTATAAACTTGAAAAATATGGATGTAGATTGGGAAGGCATAAGTTGTTTTAGCAGTGTGCAGCATATATTGTCTCAAGTACATAATACTATTGGTTATTTTCAGTGTTGTTCTACTAAAAATTTCCTGCTGCCAGAGACTTCAGTAATTTCTCATTATGAATTATTTTGCATTTTTTAGTACTATTTTGTGTATTTTTTGCTTGAGTAACATAGTGAAAACCGACTGTTTTTACACTGCTTTGGGATTAGGTATGGTGGGTATACTATTAATGTTAAATAACTTTGCTTCAAATTTTTTTTTTTTCAGTATGAACAACCAGGCTGTAAAGAAGATGGAGATCCCCAAAGCATTCAGGCGCAATTAAAAAGAGAAGAAACAGATTTTTGGGATGACTTCAGTGATGATGATATCCTGGAGAGTTCTGTGAAAAAATGTGACAGAAGGAAGTCAAGCAGTGGAAATAATTTCATGGTAACAAAAGGACAGCTTTCCTTAATGCAGTGCGGGTTCTCTAAGTTGTTGCAGAGAGAAATTGAAGCTACCAAAGAAGAGGATGATAATTATAACTCTAATCATTCAAGTTCTGATGATCACACTGTAAGAAAAATTGTGAATAGCAAGCATGGTGATATTCAGAAATGTCAAACCAGTGTGCCTGTTTTGGAGCATGGGAAAGCTGTTCTGTCACCAAATAGAACTGATAAACAAGATATGAGTAGTACAGACTGGCTTGGTTTATCAGGCTCTGAGGAGGAAAGGGACAGAAAAAATGAGGAGCAAGGCATTTCAAAGCAATGTGATATAGTAATGGAAACTGAAAGTAGTTCTGAAGAGGATGATGATGTCATCTTTCCAACCCAAGTTCAAGTATGCCAGCAACCAGTGCTTACTAAAGAAGTTGACGTACCCAGGTCAATATCTGAAAATTGTGAAGACTTAGCAAAAGAAAAAGCTGGATTTATATTTAAGGGAAACAGTAGACACTTTGGATTCTACAGTACTGAGTCAAATTTCAGCAATGCCATGTCTTTTGAAGACATCAAGAATGACACAGATTTGAAAGGAGCAAGTGACATAAGTGATGAGTCTGATGATATTGAATTTTCTCATAATTCTGAATCAAGAAAGCTAGGAACTTTGAACTTTCCAAAGTGGAAGGAGGAGGGATGTGCCCTTAACAATGAACTAGATAATGTCTCCAAATCTCTACTACAAGCAAAGAAGCCCAATAGAAAAGGAAAGGAAGGTGGTTCCCAGAATATAGATGAATTCTCATCCTCTGAAGATAACTTTCCTGTTGAGAAAATTCATACCAGAAAGCAAAGTTATAAGTGTAAACGACAGAGAGGCAGAGTTCAGTTTGGGTCTAAAATGCTGTGTCCTATTCAAGATACCTCTGTTGCACAAGTGAAGTCTGGCGATTATGCTATGCATAGAACTCATGCAAGTAAAACTGTGTTTGAGCATCAAGAGCGAAAAATGGAATCGATGGACAAATATTTAGGTAACTATTAACTGAATTTGTTTGATTTTATTTCAACTAAAGTAATAACGTATGTTTAGTTGTCATGTTTTAAGTTCTTCTTGCTGTACATATTTTTTTGTAACAAGATGTAATAAATGCTCTGCTAAGTTATTATTTAGTAATATCTTTCTGTATCTCTCTCTTTACGTATTAGTCTGGGGTGACAGTCTGCTTTGTAATTTTTGGTTAAACTCTTAACATCTCTTGAAATATGCTGAGATTGAAGATTTATTAAAAAGTCACACACTAAATATTTGAACTGTAAAATCTTAAGAATCTTGACAGGGCTGTTAAATAAAATGTACAGAAAAAGAAAGTGATGTGGGAGTTTTAAACATCATGTAGAAGACTTGACTCCTAAATGCTTGATTTTAACCATTGATATTGCAGCCATTAAGCCATAGAAGCTTTGAAACATCTTTGTCTGTCTGAAAATAACCACACTGAAATTGAAGTAGTATTAAACTGTCTGGATAAATCCAGATAAGTCTAATGATTGTTGTTAATTTCACAGAACTGAGAAGCTTGGTGATGAGTGAAATCATAACAAATTTTACAACTTTAATGTAAATTTTTTTTTTAAATTGCAACATCCTTCAGTGCAAATGTGTACCTTCAGAGTTTTGGAATAACCAACATCTTTGATTGTATTTTTCTCATAATGTATCAGATGGTGTTCAAGAAGTGGCATATATTCATTCAAATCAGAACGTGGTTGGATCCAGCAAGGCTGAAAATCACTTGAGCCGGTGGGCCGTGCGAGACGTGTTTGAGTTGAAGCAGTTTTCCCAGCTCCCTGCTAATGTAGCTGTCTGTAGTGCCAAGGTAAAGAGAAATTTTTGGAAATGTCATTTTAACTTTTTTTTATCCTCATTTTTCATCTTAAAAAGCTCTAAAAAACTTGTTTTCCTGTTAATGGCCACCATGAATGATCAAAGATACTGAGGATGGGAGGAAGAGAATGCTCAGTTGGAGGTCTAATAAATTACTTTGTTTTTTTGGGGTGGATTTTACATTAGCCAGCTTTGAAAGAGTTGGGAATTAAACGGCACAGCACCCTCTGTGGGATTTTTCTGTGAGAGAAGTGGTAAGATTAAAGATTAGGTTTTTGAAATCAAATTCTGTGCAATGTTTTTCTGATTTGAGCCTTGAAAAATCTTCAGTTTGTCCTGGATCCAGGTAACAAAAATCCAGTTGCCACAGTACATTCTGGAACGCCCGTAGCATCGAAATTTGAACATAAATCAGTTCGCAGGCTCTCTTGGGGAGGTGAACATATTCAGTTGCTACAGTTGAATCAAATTGTCTATGTTTAATATCTTAAACATAGAACTAGAGTTTACTGGGAGTGCTTATTCTCAGCGAGAGATATGTTTTATGCTTTTTGTTGGTCCTGTAGCTTGTTTAATTGCATTTGGAATACACACAAATCTGGAATAAATTCAGGTACAGCTTCCAGATTTTTGTTCTTATTACACAGCGTTTTTAATCTACTCTGATTATCTGGGTGCTTTGTTGTTTGCCTTGTAATAAACGTTTGCAGTTTCCTAGACTGATTTTTAAGATAAACCACAAGCACAGAATAAGTAATTGGTGAATGTGCAGCTTAGTCTTTACAGACATGTTAACAATCATTACAGAAATTGTAGACATACGACTGTGTTGTTCTGGGGTGTTGAACATCCGCAGTGGCTAGAAGAGTTTCTTCCAGTGCTGTTGTTGTACTGTATTTAATTAAGCCATTAGCAGAGTTGCCAAGAATTTTTATACTGGGAAGATCAAACCAGGCAAACTAGTAAAAGTAAGGCCTTTTCACACATTTGCATTAGAATGTCCCTCATTAGCAGAAAAGTTGATCAAAAATACTCAAGAGTACTGTAGGAAGGTACTTATTAATTGGCGGTGGCTGACAACATTATTAAAACCAAATAAAAATGAAAGAAAACTTTGAAGAGAGTACTTTGACTAAATGTCTGTTGATCCACTTCTGTTCAAAACTAGTTTGTGATGTTCATGTAACTTAGAGCTTATTATGTAGAGTTGTGTGACTGCAAGTATTGCAAATTAACTTCTCTTGATTAACTTGTCAGTCAGTTTTTTTAAGGTATGCATTTTTCACTCAGAAGCAACAGTAGTATCACTTCTCTTGGAGATCTAAGTAGGAAGAAAAACATCAAAAATTATGGAGAAGGCTGCTTCTTTCTTCACTTCCTGTTATTCATTTACGTAAAGGCACTAATGTAGAAATAAAATCTAGGTGACTGCCTATTAAATGTAGCATTTTGAACTTTTTGTGCCCTGCTTAAAAAGAGAGCTTCATAGACAACTTTGAAAGGTTCTCTACTTAGAATTTTACTGCTACTATTTTTCTTTCTTCATTACTTCGTATTGCCTTAGAAGACATTTGTGAAAAAACACGGTCATTGTTGTGCTTCTGGCCATCAGGGTTTGCTGGTCATTTTTCACTTATTTGCCATCAATTAAAGTTAGGACTTTCACCGTCTGAGCATCTACTTGTTTTATCATAAAATAATGCTACTTAATAAAAACCTTTCTCAGTAGATTAAAGTAGTATCATGTGTAATATTAAAAATACAGCTGAGTCATTTAAATTTCCATCATTATTTTAAGTAAATAAAATTACAGTTTTGAATGTTGGAATGTTAATTTGAAACTGATAGTTATTGAAAGAAAAACAAAGTTTTGTCAGCTGAGATTTCTTATTGATGTAGTTTTCAAGTGTCATTGGTCTAACAGTTTCTCAGAAACTGTTATGTAGCTCTTTCTGTTGGCTTTGAATATCAGTGATATTAGATTCTTAATTAGAAGCTTTTTTTACAGTGTATTTAGGTTGAAGCTCTGTGTAATAGCATCATGAAGGCACCTGAGTAATATTTATGTCCCTTCTTAAGCACACTTAATTGAATTGTTTTATTTCTAAGTAGAAGCAATCAAGAAAGGTTATTTTCATTTCACAGATGGGTCTGCTAAGGACAAAAATGTATAATGTCCTTTGTGCTGTTCATTTTACCTATGCCAACTCTGTCTTCTTGCTTTACAATTTCACTCAGTAAGCAGTCTGTAATAATACATTTCTGATTTAATAAATTTTAAATATATTTTTCAAGCAGTGACTTATATGTCTGTGAAAGGAGTTCAAGAATTTTGAAAAACTGGAAGTATTCTGTTGAATCGGATGAGTTGTAAATTGGGAAATACAAATACCTACAAATCTTGGTGGAAGACTGACATTTTTGTTTCATGCTTACACAGAAATCTAGAATGACAGGGATATTAAGCAATGTTATAATAAGCTAAAGTAATTAATAAAGAAAACCCCTTGTAAGAACTTTGACATATTGATTTTTTGCTATTGACTAGCCATTTAATCACATTTTGGGTTCATTACTTCTCTTGAACTTTTAGAACCTAGGTTAAGGTCTTTAGTTTCAGTAGACAATTTATGGAAATTATATGAGTACGAGTAACAGAAAAAATAAGTTGCTGGAAAGGACTATAAAACAATATCTTCTTCCTGATTGTTTACCTGTAGTAGATAAAAGTATAAATTAGGTTTATTAGTGCTTCATTTGTTGTTGAATCATGGTGACTAATGTACTTGCTTAAGTTGTAGTAACTGCTTAAAGCTGGAGCAGGCTGCAAAACCTGTGAGATTTTTTCTTTGAAAGTGAGAGAGGTTGCATAGGACGAAGATCTTTGAGAGCCAGTTTAGAAGGGATGGGAGGCAGCAAGTCTTGTTCCTCAGAAGATAGCTGAAGGTATGTAGAACTTCTTAAGAACATGAGTAACTAAGAAACTTCTATTTGAATTGGTTATAAAAAAAGTGTAAGACTTGAATACCTTTTCTTACCTTGGATTTCATCTTGGTGATACTTTCCTTGAGTTTAGAAGGCCAATGTTAGATCTGCACGGTTGGCACTAGTAAAATTCTCAGTCAAGCCTCTCTTAACCTTTTAAAACTGTAGGCTTCAATCAAGTTTTTTTTTTTTTATCCAGTAATAAGTATTCAGTCTATCCTTAATTTTACTTGTGCCTAATATTGATACACCCTAACTGCCTTTTCTCTGAACGGGTAGAACATATTATTTTAATCTGCTATTGCTCTTTAAAAAGGCTTTAGGAAACAAAATTTTGATTGTTCTTACGAGAGATGTATCTCGCTAGTATTTCTTTTTTCTTGCTTGCTTTGTTCTCCAGGTTTCTTGACAGTCCTGGATTCAGGACTGCAAAGCCCTTTACACTTCTTTCCCCTGAGGTGAAGGGGAGTGCAGTCATATTGTCTATATATGGTTTTTAAAGGAATTTTGCCAACTGACTTGTTTAGCTAGAATGTTCACATTTATAGTACTGAGTGCTTGTTTAGTCTGTATTTCTATAAGTACGGTATGACTCTGGAAAACACAGTTTGGTAACAGCAACCAGAACACAAAGTATGCCATCAAGAAACAAGAACAGGACATCATGAGAGCTCTCTCACAACGTAGCAGGTATGAAAGGTGAGATAAAATCCAGAAGTAATAAATGTAACAGTATAAACTATGCATTAACTGTACAAGCAAGACAATAAACCATAGTTTGATTGAATATCATTAGTCAAAATAAATACTGTCCAGCATCTAAATTAGTTTGTGTATGACAATAGTAATAGCAAACATATGTGGAAAGGAATTTGTTACATGATCCTGAAGAAAGGAAAGTAAATTGTGGAACATGTTGCTTTTATCACAGAAGTCCATAGGATTGCATAAAAATAGAAGATGCTCTAGCTGTTAGAGGAGTTGAAGCAGCATTTTCAATGCAGAAAGACATTGTCAGGTTATAGAATGGGCTTTCACAAATAGTCATCTACAGCAGTGGAGATTCATTTATAGTTTATTTTGCAAGTATGATGAGGGAAGTACTTAAAAGACTAAGATTAACTGGGGTGTTTTGACAGACATGGCATGGGTATGGTCTTGAATGTAGAAAGCTTAGAATTAGAATTTTAGTAAAAATATTGTAGTACCAATAGTTCCTGAATTGAATGTAATTATCCTTTGTCTGAAGATTATCTGTATTCCGATCATTGCCCTGTCAGTATTTGATTGCTGTAGATTTTGAGAAGAAAATACATGGGAACTATAGAATATGAACCTTGAAGTTCATCTAGTTCAAACTCCCTGCAATGGGCAGGGACATCTTCAACTAGATCAGGTTGCTTAGAGCCATATCCAACCTGACCTTGAATGAATGTTTCCAGGGATGGGGCACCCACCATCTCTCTGGACAACCAGCTGCAGTGTTTTACGATCTTCGCTGTAAAAAAGCCTTCTTCCTTATGTCTAATCTAGATCAAAACTAGGCTCTGCTAAAAAGCCTTTCTCCGTCTTTCTTACAGACCCCCGTTAAGTATTGAAGGGTCGTGGTAAGTTCTCTCCAGAGTCTTCTCCTCTCCAGGCTAAATAACCCCAAGTCTCTTAGCCTTCTGTGATAGGAGAGGTTTTCCATCCCTCCAGTCATTTTTGTGGCCTTCCTCTTCGCTAAGAGCAGAGGGACAGAATCACCAGCCTTGACCTGTGGCCACACTTCTTTTGATGCAGGACTTTTAATGATAATCTTCCCTCAAATAGTTGATGTTTCTGATAGTGCTGTTTATGTGGAAGGAAATGATGTGTCAATACTTGGAGGTGTTTAGAGTCTCAGTAATCAAAACAAAGCTGGGGATTTCTCTTCCATGCAGAAGTGTGGCAGACAGCTGTTTCTGAAGAAATTTTGGAGATATGAATTACACTGTACAACAGGTTAATAATACATCTCATCTTCCTTTATAGTTACAAACTTTGCTTGCATGTCCCAGAACCTAAGTGTCACAGAAAATCGTCAGGTGTGTCTCTGTGCAGTCTGAGATCTCATGCTACTCATCTTCTTTCCTAAGAAGTCATGACTGTTAAAGCATGAGTTTCATTTCTATTTGTGATGCCATGATGCAGGGAGAATCACAGCAGGCTATACTATTGTGAACACTTTGAGGTAGAAAATGCATGTCATTCAGTGTGGCACATAGCCACTCCAGTAAAAATTATTGAGAGCTGTTACATAACAACAGAACACACTTGATGTGCTGCTTCACTGAAGATTATTCATAGGAAGGGTTGTACAGTCTGTTGTATACAGGTGTGAAGGAAGAAGATTATATTGGAAGTTAATCTACTGGAATAAATAACTTGTTTTTTTCCTGAGTTATTTTGTTTGGTTTAGCCTGATTTGATGACATTGAGCACTCTGTTCTGCACTTGAGTTGAAATTCGAGTCTTGTGCACATAGACTTACTAAACATTCATTGTGTTTTCATTAAACCAAATGGAAGATTTCCGTGTCTGTTATCACATGACTATATGTTAAAAACATAGATGAAAACCAAAAAGAACTATCTTTTGTAACCACAGAAAGAAACATGGAAAACAAAAGCTTCTTAAAGCAAACATGTGAAATGAACTTCTAGAGTGTGCACGGTGGACTTGCAAAGCCAGACTGTAATTTTCAGAGCAGACCTACAGTTACTTCAGCCTTTCAGAGAAAAAAAAGTCTTGAGTAATTCATGTGATACCTTGCTCAAAATTATTCTGACATTAATTTTGAAGAAAAAATGGAAGTGTTAACAAACTCTGTAAGGCTTTAGTCATCTACTGAGTATTTTTAGAGGTTTTGATTTTCGTGGTCTTTTTTTTCCTGGTGGGCTCCAGGTTCCAGAGCAACCTGACTGATTTTCGTTGCAGAAGCTTTTTACTGGCTTAGGTTTTTTTGATAACTTGCACTATTATTTGTGAAACTTTTTCTTAGCTACCATAAGAAAGAGAAACCTCCCAGAGGCAAGACTTAAATATCTTCTTCTAATGTTTCTAGTCTATTCTGAATTAAATGACTGCATCCTTAATGAATTTCCTAATTAATTTCTGTGTTAATTGGCAAAAACAGCTTACGTTAAATGTTTTGCACAGTATGGAAGTCTGGGATAGGCTTTCTCTAGTTCTTATACAGCTGAATTTGTGTAGTCTTTCTTCAATAGGAATCCAGTGTGGTGGGGGAGGCGGTGTGAGCGTGGGGAAGTCTTTGGAGAAGGCTTGGAGGTTTCACAAACAAGAAGGAAGATGGGAACAGGACATACTAAGTAATTTGAAAAACTGATGATGTCCCACATTCTAGCTAATTGGCACTTTTTAATGTGTGGAAAAGTATTAGTCACAAGAACTTGTACTATACCTGTTGAATATGTGGAGTCTTTTTTTCAGTCAACTGAATGTTTTCAACTTAAGTTTACTTAAAAGTTTTATTGAAAAGAAATGTACAAAGACAGCCATTCAATTGAGGATTAATCACTATGGCAACAGAAATGTGGTGACTGAAAAGGGGGAGGATGTATTCTCCCCTTAGCTTCCTGCCAGCTGTCATATTCAACCTCTGTGGCATGAATTCAGGCCGAAATATAGACTGTGACCAGCTCTAAGAAACTTTATCTGTATTTTTATAAATTTGTACGAGAATTGCACTATAAAGGAAGACTTAATCCTCTGAATTGGATGACAGACATTTGGCACTATTGCCAGTGTTTGACAGAGAAATAACGAGATGCTTTGTAGTAAAACCTGGATTAATGGTAAACCCCTCTTTATGTTATTGCAGTGTGGTGTAAATGAGAAAACTAAGCATGCTGTCAGCCTAGGAAAAAACATGCCCTTTGTATCTCCAGTGCAGATTTAAGTACTGTTGAGAATACTGTAAATACAAAAGTTGTGTCATTAAGAACTCTGCTTTATCTTATTTGTATTACACTGACATTTTATAGATTATTTAAACAAAGACTTTCTATCAGTTGTAGGAACTCTGATTGCAGTGTGTTTGCACAGCTTTCAGATTCAACAAGTTTAGATAGTTGTTTACAAAGAGTAGGCTTTTGGGAGATAACATGTCTTTATCCTTGCTCTTCTAGGATGGGGAAATATTCAGCTTTAAAGTAATTGTTCCCAAGTGATTGGCCTGCAATGCTGCTTTATTGAATTTACTGGTTCAGTTTGCAGTGGAATTAACCATTCCACTATTCCACTTTTGGTTGTGTTTTTTCAGTGTAGTGAGTTAATATGTGGCATTCTTTGAAGCTTGTAGTGGAGTTTTCATTATGATGTATGTGCATGGCCTTTGGTTTTGCAACTCTTTGATGGAAGGATGAGAAGGTGAAAGAAGACGGGTGCAAGTCCACAAGCTTCTGCTGGAATAAGCAATTACCTTAAGCTTTGAATTCTGGGACAGGCTGAGTATCTCCCTTCATTCTCAACAGCAGTAATAACTATATTGAGTCAATATCACCTTTTTGGTGAAAGACAGCGATGTGTCTTACAGGAATTATTTTAGCTAAAGGTTCAAAAACTTAAGTAAGATTCTCCCAATGGAAAATTCTTGCTCTGTTACCTAATTGTGGAAGAAACAGACTCGGAAGTAAATGTGAAATAGAGAAGATGCAGTCTGTTCTCAATTGATATAGAAGTCAAGTCTCCACTACCAAGCAAAATATTAGAGTTTATGGAATATCCTTGGTCTCAGTTTATTTATGCAGTAAAACTACATGCAACAAATGGGAAAATGACTACGTGTTACTCTAAAGTTTATTTAATTTTATCAGCTTTAATTTTACTGGTCTCTTGGTGTTGGCAAAATATTTTGGAGGAGTAATTTGGATCTGTAATAAATTTTAACAGTTTTTATAACTTGAAAAATATTTCTGCTCTTAGTCTGCTGGGATACATTCAAATATTAGATACACTTGTAGTCATAGCCAGCATCCTTTGTTTAACTCAGAAGGCTTGATATAAATGTAGTTATCCTGGAGTATTCTAAAATTTTAAGGTAGCTTAGCTTCATTTTCTAAGACAATTAAGGTACTGACTGTTAGCTACACATTACTTGTAATTCTCATTCTACAACCTTATTTTGTTAGAACAGCAGATGTTTTAATTCACAGACTGCCTTTCCATTAAGAAAGCTAAATTCAAAGGGAAAACAAATGTCCACATCAGAAATAATTCTGAGATATTGTAAGATTCAGGCTCATTTCAAACTGGAATTTATAGTTCACTGTAAGGCTCTGAAGTACACAGTTTGTTCAGTAGTGTGTTCTTGGTAAGTAGAAAAGTAATTCTGGTTTATTTAAGAATCCTGTGAAAGTAGACATCTTTTGCTAACTGTATTTATTGTCTTCACCATGTGGACCTCATTTTTAAAGAAACTGCATGAAATTTTATGTGGACACTATTACAATTTATCTTCCCTGACATGCAGAATAATTTAAGGAGAAATTCTTGTGTGACATGTACATGCACTAGATTACCTTTGAAAGATCTCTTCCAACTCAAGCTACTCTATGATTCTGTGTAGAAGAGAGAAGGAAACAAGACCAAGAATGCACAGTCATGTATCAAACATTTCTTGGTACTTTGTGTATGTCCTGACAGCAGAGAAACATAGGTAAAATAAAAATAATATGTAGGAATAGAGTATGGTCAAGAAAAGCATATAGAAGGGTCATAAGAATTAATATATATAATTGGAAAAACTGCCGGGGGAAAAAAAAACTCAAAACAACAAAAACCCCCAAACCAAACAAAAAAAAATCGCAAGGAAAACTGCAAGGCGTAAAAAATTAGCTAAAATAATTTAGAATTTTAGTTTGTGTAGATAAAGGCACTAGAATGTAGTATCAAATAATCAAATTAATAATATTCAAAACCAACTTCAACTCACAGTGTATTGGGAAAGTCATGTGTTTTCCCACGTTTTGAGCGAAGTGGGAAAATATAAATTAGGATATGGCATAATGGTTTGTTATTTGCTTGTAGGATGTGTTTTAAGACGTCAATCATACTGAATTTACTGTGTTTCTTGCTTTTGTGTTATTTGGGTGACTGCAAGAAAACTGGACATTTTAGAAGGCCATTGTTGTTTATTTTAGAAATGTAAACAAACAATGAAACTGTGCAATGATAAGTATCGTGGATATCTGACAGCAGTGGTTTTGTGCACACCGAAGGAGAAAAGTCTTGTCACACTGGAGGCAAGTCAGAGGGATTATTGTTGACTGGAAGTCAGTATCTGGCAAAATAGTTACTGTGGGGGTACTTCGGGTAATGAGGCAGTAAAAGAGAGGAAGGTGCTTGAACGCATTGCAACTATGGGTGAAGAATAATTACACAAACATTTTCATCTTCAGGCTTCTGAAGGATGTTCATTATCCTCTGAGTCTGGTTTCTTAACAAATTGCCACAGACATGAGACAGCTTGAAAAACAAGTATGCCTGAATCTCTGTTTCTCTTTTTTCTCTACTCATCTTGCTCTCAGCTTCTGCCCACTTACTCTCCCATACCTTTTCATCTTGCTGTATTTAAAAGGGTGAAACACTGTTGTCCTTGGCCTTGCTTGAAGGGACTAAAGAAAAGGAAGTTGCTGGCTTAAGGTGTCCCGTCATCTCAGTCATGTCTGATGATGCTTTTACATGGACGAGCATTCATTGCTGCAGAGTATAGAGCTGCCTCTTTATGCCTCTTACAGGAAGGACAGAGACTGAAGTTTTGTAGTATTAAAGATAGACAAAAATTGGGTTTGGTAGATGTATACTGTTTTTAAATAACTGCTGTAACTAGGCAGCGGGAGACAGATTGTCATAGAGAGCTAACAGATCCAAAAGTTGTAGATTCAAGATGGAATCTTGAAGTGAAAGTTACTGCTGCATTGTAACACTCAAATTTTTGCTTGATGCCTATCTTCGTTCTTCTTGAAGAGTGTTACCCTTAAATGGGTTGTGTGACACTAAATGTGCAGATAATACCATTTTTCTAGACTCTTGATTGCTGCATCTTCTTAGGTAATACGTAATTCAAAGAAATCCAAACTCATTATTGGTATCAAAAACTTGATATATATTTTTAAGAGTAAGAGATGTACATAACAAAAGAAGAAGGGATTGAAACCATCATAGACTAAATGGAACATGAAAGGTGTCAATACATGCTTTCTTTGAAGTATTTTTCAGTTGTAGTAAGAATCCCTGGGTTTTCTGAATGCTTTAGAAACAGTTTTCTGCACAACAACTTAATTATCCCTCTTCTTTCCAATTGCAATATATAAAAAAGTGTTTTAAGGGTACGTGTAGTAGATCAAGGGGGAATAGAAGAAAACAAGGATAAGACAGGCAATTTTGTGGGTTTTTCCCTAGTTCACAATAGCACTTCATAATTTCATTTTATTGTACTTTCATTAACTGTTTCTTTGCATTTACTGGGATATTTCTGGAATGTAACTTTTTCTCATTTAATTTTTTAAAAGAAAAAACACTGCCTTCTACTAAACCACTTCCATGGTCTTTCTCTTATGTGTATGCCTTTGAAAGTAAATAAAGTGTGCATTTCTTTTGAACTTGCTGTGAAGGTTTTCTGGACAAAATGGAAGTGCACAAAGTTTAATAAAGTAGTAAAAACATTTAGTAATTAAATTGAAATTTTTTATCTTAGATGTCAGTGTAATTATTTTGCTGCACCTCCTAACCCTCCACCCAAAGTTTGTGAAAGCAGAAATGTATAATGGTGTTACAGATATTTCAATATAGACAAACTTAATTTATCAGATGACCAATAAGTATGTGGTCAAGTTTAAGTTAAACTTTTCCACTTTGATCAGTAGAAATTTTATAGCATGCACTGCAAAGGCGTATTGTGTTTAATGTATTTAAATATTTAGTAAAGCCTTTCCTGCTTGCTGTCATTCTTTCTGTCAGTATTCTTTTAACATACAGCAGACACTGTATGTTATAGCATACAGTGAAGGATTTCTGTTTCCTTTATTATTCCATTCTTTTGGTCATAGGATTTATTGATTCATAAAGAGTATGACATTCAGTAATATAAACAGATTAAATGTGCTAGTGTCTGTAGAAGAACAAGAGTCAGAGGCTCCTAGCTGAATCAAGTTGTCTTAATTTCAGTCGTGCTTTGTGAGATTATTTTATGTATGTGATAAATGTGATAATTCATGCGAACGTGACCAGCACTGTACAGTCAACACAGCATTTCATGTAGAATCGAGGAGTGTGGACACAGTAGTTTGTCAGGGAAAGTGCTTGAGTAACAGAAAAATATAGAAAGCTGTTGGAAGTAAATTTTCATTATGAGTTCAGTCATTTAGAGGGCAAATATTGAAAGATGATTTAAAAGGAGTGACTTAAGGAGGGTAATACAGGAAGTAAAATTCAAAAGAAAGCAAAATAGTGTAAAATGTTGACAGTACTGGAATATTGACTGAAGTTCTCACTTTTTTGATGATAATGTTAATAGAAAGAATATTTTCATCTCATTTTGCAAATCTTACTTCTACATAGACCCTGTCATCCATTATATCACTCAGAGTAATAAACCTCAGATCTGACCGTTAAAAAACATGGAGACATCTGAAAAATTGAGTGTTTTAGGTTTATTAAAAAATGTTTATTTTTAAAAAAAAGAAGTTCCTGGATTTGGGAGCTGGGTGTTGGGCTTTCCAAAATGTTCACTAGTTCAGCAGAGTCAGTTTTTGTGTTTCAGCCTAACTGGGTATCATCTAACCAGTTACCTTTGCTCCAGGGAGCTGGGAAGTTTTTCAGGAGTAACTTACAATGGCTGCAGACTTTCACTGGAATTAGCTCCTGCAGTTCTTGCGGTAATTTTTTACAGTAACTTTTTATACCTTGAGTTAAAAAAAACCTCACCTTTGAGCAACTTATTTAAGTAGAAGAAGAGATGTTCTTTGTATGTATATGGTGGTATTTTGATGTTCTTTTGGGTGGGGCAGTGTGGGTCGTTGTACCTAAAATTCTGTGCTTCCAGAGCTAAATATGCCTTTTGTGCATTTATATGCAATTAGCAATACTTCTAACATTAAATGTGGTTCTCTGCATAGACAAGCAATTTTATGACTTTCAGTGTGTTTACAACATTTGGCTTTTTTCCCAAAGATATTAAAAATCTTCTGTGTTTGAGCAGATGTGTAAACCAAAGTATTACTGCCTCTTATACTTTGGTCTTGTTTAATAAGAGGTAGATGGATGCACATTTATGGGTGTTTAACATAACTTTTAAGACAGGCATTGACACGGTTAGTCTTGTATTCTATTCAAGTTATACTTTCTTGAATTAAATTATACAGCCCTGATTTCCTAATAAAGTGAAAAATACGCTAAGTCTTACCGTAGTGAGATTGGAATACTATGAGTATTTTTCATGCAAAAAATCTATAGAAATAAATATTTTTTAAAACTGTGATTGCTTTCTTCTTCTACATTTTCTGAGTAAAGTTCTGTATTACCCATGCATACTTTAAAAAAAAAAATCAAAAAAATGTTAACGAATATATATAGAACCAGCAAGAGAATTGTAGAGTATTTATGCTGTAGGCAATATCTACTAATTCAATCTTAATTTTATTACTAATATTATACTATTATTGGGATAATAGGATTTGTATCTTAGTGGGGATGGGGTTTCAGTTTTGTGTAGAGTAACTTATAATGGTGAAGTAAAATTTTAATCTTAATTTGTCTTAAAGTGAAAATTTATGCCTGTAGGTTCTGTAATATTAACATCTCTCTCTGTATGCTAGTTTGAGGTTACTTACCAAAGTAGTGGGGTGAGAACACATGTGAGATCCTAAAGCTCAAGAACATTGTGAACAGCCCCTGAAAATAAAGGAAATGAACACGGATCAAATAGAAAAACTTTGGGAAGAAACAGTGTAGATCTGAAACCAAATTTTGAATAGCAGATGACAAGGTGTGAATACAATTCGTGATTTCATCTCTAAAGTAGTGTTAGTAGGGAGACTGAGGACATCATTAAGCAGCTATTCTTTTCCATGCACTCATTTGAAAAAACAAACCAGCCAAACAAAACCAGTACAAAATAACCCAACCAATAAAAAAAAAAAAAAAAAAAAAAAAAAAAACCAAAAAAAAAAAAAAAAAAAAAAAAAAAAAAAAAAAAAAAAAAAAAAAAAAGAAACGACCACCAAACCAACAACAAAAAAACCCCAACAAAATACTTTGTTGCTTTTCTTAATATGGGTTTTTCTTTTGTTTTTCTATGCTCTTCAAGCACATTCTTGAATTTTCTTATTTCCTGTGGCTGCCATATTGGCAAAGGGGAAATTTTGATGAGAATTTGTGAGAATTTCAGAATAACTGAGCTGTAAATAGGATCATATTTTTGTGCAAGTTGTCAGAGAATCAAGACTTCCCTTCAATGTCCCTGGAAGTTTGTGACTGAGTAGGGAGTCTGCATTTCAGCTCTGAATACCAACCCCAGCATTCAATCCAGTTATGCTAGCTACGAGTGACAAAATTGGGTGCAATTGGGTGCGTTGTTACATTAGAGACATGGCTGTTCTAACAATTTCAATGTCTCATTTTACTAGAAAAGGGATGAAATCCCAGAAGACAGTACTTCTGAGAAGAACGTTGTTAAGGAAAGGCAAGAAATGTTGATGAACAGTAAGCAACATCATCTGTATGTTATGCATCCTGTGACCCGGAGAAACAGAAAAGTACACAGCGTAGGTTCAACCACCTTCTTGATTGGAAAGACACCCGAAGGAATACGCAGGTAAGACTGTTTTGGTGAGTTGGAAGTAAAATTCTAAGGTTGAAACAAACTTCCCTTTGAATAGTTGCATTTGTCTTTGTTTCAACCCTACTCAGGGAATACTGTTATTTTCTATGGCAAGAGTGGAACTAGTGGGAAGCTTCGACTCACACTACTCTATGAGTGCTGTAATTGATTAATAAAATTAACTGAACCCACGAATTACTTGAACGTATTGATTCAATGGTCATATATTACATAACTGAGTAGGTGTCATCACCATGAGTGTTCATGTTATGTGCATCGTGGGCTACTACAAAACAGTGTGTAAAATGTATAGAAACGAGACATCTTATAATGTTAGCTTCTAACTGCCTACTGAGTTTGCCCACATCTCATCATTTTCATTGAAAGGCCTTTAAAAAAACTGGGCTTCATGTTACTTTTTTAGCATGGGGCTCAATATTTTTTGATACCTCTTTTGAGACTTTTTCCTCCTCCTTATTTTTGGAAGGATAATAATTTTTCTGTTTCCTTGTTTTCCTTTTTTCCCAAATGATTGCTATTATTAATAGGAATATTAAATTTCATTGTTACATGGATAGAAGTTCAATAAAAATAGCCCAGTGGTTTGTGGAAATAGAAGGTGAAAAGCTGTAGCTAGCTAAGCAAACCTACAGAATAGGTATTTAGTATATATTTTCAATTTGCCTTGAGACAAGTAAATTACTATGTGAAAGTTGGTATCTAGGTAATGCCTGTAAGCATTCAGAAGCTGTCATATCAGCTAGCTGGCCTCAGTTATCCAAACTGTTGTTGTTGGAATGCTGTGTCTGTTTACTGTTATAGACACTGAAAATTATAAATATTTATGAAGCAGGTAAAGGAGAACCCTTCATTCTAAAAATACTCAAAATCATAATCAGTTATCAATAATTTGTTGAGGTAAAATTTTCAAAGGCAGTGAAGTGACTGAGGCTATTATTCCAAGATCCTAAAGCCATATCTAGCAAAAAGCTTAAACAATTCACTCTTGAGCGCTAAGCAGGTTATCTGTTAGCACCCGGCATGCAGTTAGACTTTGTAGTACATGTGGATGTGCCATGGAGTGAATGAGGATGATTACATGCCTCAGTTTATTGTAACTGTAGGGCAGAGTGGGAAGCTGTCTGCAGTCACCACACTCAAAAAATTGCAAAAGCTAACCAGTCAAGCGGTATTTGAGGCAAACAGGGTTAAATCTTACTGCCTTTTGGAGCCCTTATACAGGAAAGGTGACATGTTTCATATCCTTTCTCTGACATGGGAGTGTAAAACCTACCTCTCCAGCCTTCCAGCAAGGTTCACTGACCCCAGACGAGGGCTAACTCAACTAGAATGATGCCTTTTAATTAGAGCTTGGCTTTTTAGCAGAAACAAATATTCCATAACTCACTGCGTAAGATGATGTGGACAATATTTGCCTCCTGTGCATGCATTTATCCAATTTTTGTTTAGAAATTCTTATTTAAAAGAACTTGAAGCAACTGTTTCCTCCCTGTCTCCTCCACCCAGCTAAAAAAGAAACCAAATCATTCTACCATCTGTCCATGTGCATCTTTTTGGTAGCTAAATACATTCTGAAACCTGGCCCTTTGCTATGGTATCTTACCTACATTGAGAGTCAGTAAGTCTTTGAATTGTAAGCTAAGGAAATGAAAATTTAGCTTGGGATTCAGTTCTTCTAAAGTCATTATTCTTTCTTCTCTTTGCTAATGAAAAGAAACAGTATTCATAAGAGGGACGTTAGTTTTGATGATTGCTTTCTGGGTTATGTGAAGTAGGTGAATTGAATTAATTTCTTGAAAGCTGTTTCTGTTTCTAGTTAAGGGTGTCAACATAACACATTTTTCCTTCTTGATAATTACAGGAGACAATTTGAGGAAATGGTATCCCACTTTAATATGGGATCAGTGAAGGACCTCGCAGAACATATTGCGAAAGCTACATCAGAAACCAGGCAGAAGATGTTGAAGGAATTCTATGTTTCCAAGCATCCAGAGATGAAGTCTTTCTTCTCAGTTGAAATACCAGCACAAGCTTCAGGCGACTGTGAGGAAAGAGAACTGGGTACAACACACTCCAGAAAAAGAAAATCCATTGTTAATTTTGGAAGATCTAAGTCTAGACCTTCATCAGCTAAAGGGCTACTTCTGAGTGGAACTACAGAAACACAGACCCAGGAGCGCCATAAAGGAGAAGCAGAACAGCTTCACAATGAATCCTACTTGCAGGATATGTTTGTTGATGCAAAATATAAACAATCACCCACTGTTGCTACTCAACATATTGAAAGAAGAAACAGTCAGGCATTCAAGGATTTTATGGCATCTGGCTCATTAAACAGTAAATCAGAAATAATTGAGGTGCTGCCTATGAAAAGTTGTGAAGGACAGCAAGACTCAGAAGGAACACAGCTGCCAAAAAAAAGATCCCTGTCTCAGTCAGAAAATGGAGAGAGAAAAGCTCAGATTTGCAAGAAAAATTCTTTTGTGGACTTACTTGGAGATACCTCTATTCTTGATGACATCTTCAGAAATGATGGAAATGGGTCTACAGGATCACCAAGGAGATTCTCTTCAGGACCAGCAGAAAAATCAAAGGGGAGACCAAAAGATTTCTGGGATATGCTGAATGAACAGAATGAGGAGAGCCTCAGAAAGCTCACAGATATAGCAGTCATAGAGAAACTTTGTGAAAGAGCCCCTCATTCCACAGTGGCAGAAGAGAGAGAGGTGTGTGAAAGTTCTCTTTGGAAAAAAAATGAAAATTTCCTATGGAAAAAATACAGTGCAGATGATTGAGATGAACCATCCCCTGCTAAATCTTGTAATGTATTAAAATGAAAGTTTTCTGTGTAAGTTGCACTATAACTGCTTTATTTGAACTTTGACAGCATTATGCCACAAAACATGGTAATTCCATGAAATTAAAGGTAAAATGATGAATTCCTATTTATAATGATACAGAATTACATTTTATAAGTGTGAATATGTATGCAATTACATATGCAGTGTATAGTACATATGTGCATAGTCGTGCATATGTATTGTATATTGTAACCTATAATATATAATGATTTTATATTAAAGTTTTTTAGAATTTTGTGAGTGCACTTTGCTTTCTTTAATTCTGACTATATTCCTAGGCTCAGTAGCAGTACTGAATAGTTTTTTCCCTTTACTTAAATTTGGACATTGTCAGTCGTCTCAACACAATTTAAAGATAACAGGGTTTGACAATGATACTGCATATATTTTCTGAGGTGCTGAAGACTGGAGGACTTCCTGAGACAGGGATGATGTCTTTTTGTCTAAACGCTTTGGATGGATTCCCATCCTCCGTGATTTTGCTCCGTCTCTGAAGCTGTGGACCTTCTAAATCTTCGTAGTATCCTATGACAGTGAGTTTCTCAGCTTGGTTGACGTGAAGAACCAGCAGGTTTTTTTATTTGATCTTTCTCATTAAATGATGTTAGGTGTCAAATTTCATCTCATTACACTTTCATCTCCCTTTTTTTTATTTTTATAGACTTCTGTCATGTCTTTGTCAGGGAATATGCAGCACGGTATATATATTGGAAATATGCAGTACAGCGTATATGTAGAAAGGAATTTCAACATCTTGACGGGTTATCATCTTACTTTTAGAATGCTGGATGTAAGAAAACTTCCAAATGAAAACTATTCATCACAGATTGGAAGGGTGGTTGTAAGATACTCAGTGTCATATCTCATTTGCCAAGTAGTCTGTCACATTTTTCAATGCTATGGGGTCATGTGAAGAGTAGCTTGTAACACATAGCCAGAAGAGGCCAGGGCTTCATGTTGCTCTGGAAACCTTAACTCTAATTTTTGATTTTTGTAAACACTAGTGTAGGGGTTTACATTGAGTATACTGTATAAATTGTTTTATGTGAAGGGTAAATGTTATGAAATTTTAAAACCTTGGGCACTGAACCGGCACAGCAGCAGTCTGTGAATGGTGGTAGTTTTGTGGTCTGGAAGACTGCCCGCTGGAAAATAAGCTTAAATTTGATCTGGAGCAGCTTGTACTTTAGGTCATGGGAAGCTGTTGTACACTATACTCTGTCTCTGTGTTAACCATTGTGTGCATATTATAAGTGGAAACCATATAAAATCCTGATTGTGAAATCTGACTTAACTACCTGAAATAAGGAGGTGAGTATTTAACATAAATGTTAAGTAAAAAAAGCCTTGGGCTTTACAGGTAACTAATATAAGTAAGATTAATGTGTTCCCTAGCTTTTTCTTACCGTGAATCTATGCTGTTACCACTTTGTTATACCAAATGGTATAATGGTCAGTTGGAACAGCTTTTCAAGAAAAAGAATGAACTAGGAAAATAAAAGAAGAAGCTATAAACTGTTAGTCATTGGTACATTTGAATTATGTACAGCTAAAGGAAGTCAGCTTAAGTCAGGGAATACCTAAACCCTCATTGATGTTAATAAATGCGACATAAATTAAGGCCTTTTGTTCGTGGCATCAGTATGGATTTGCTTTACAGGTTAGCATTCTTATGCTTAGAGAGGCAAACTGCCCCTTAGGTAAGAAAGAGAAGATTTGGTGGAATAAAAAAATGTGGTCATCAAATACGTTAAAAAATTCCTGCATAGAGGAAGGGAATAACCCTTTTGTGTCTCCAGCAGAAAGATGACTTAAGTGGCTTAAATTTCACCAAAGGTAATTGAAGTTAGATAATAGGGAAAGAAACTCTGTGGGGAGTTAGTAGGTTCTGTAGTGCCAATATCGGACATAATCAAGAATAGGAGAGAAAAGTACCTGTTAGAAGTTGCAGAGATAAAACTGTCCTTATTTTAGGCCAGAAGGAGGGACTGAATCTCCATCTGTGGGCCAGAAGGGGCTAGATAACCTTACTGATTTCAGCTGATACTGGTATACTGAAGGGAGGCTTCACCTTAGTACCGTGTTTGTCAGTCGTGGTGTGAATCAGTAGATACTAGAGAGGGCAAAATCTGATCGAGGTAGGTAAGATTTCTATTGACTCCCAGGTATGAAGCTGTCATCATTTTCCTGAAGTAATGAGGAAATTATGTTTCTCTTATAAGGTAATGGTATGCATAAATCAAAACTTCCGTAGATGTTCATGTTTTGTTCACATGTATGCCAAATACTGACAGTATGTTTGTGGAAATCTATTTGTTATACGCAATTGAACTGAGCTATGGGAAGATGTCTTGAAGTAAGATTTGTGTCACTCTGTAGCTTCCTGCAAATTTAATGTGTTTTATGAGGAAATATCACCTAAGCCATTAATAGTGCAACTTAGTCCCCTAGGGGTCTATCTGTAAAATATTTTTGTCATGAAGATGTCTGTATAATTTTAAAAAAGAATCTGATCAAATTAAAAAATTTTACCTACATTTGAAGACATAGTCTTCAAATATTAAAACTGAAGACATCAGTTCTTCTTAGAAATCTCTGATTATCATTTTGTTTGGCTTTAAAAACAAAAATGGTAGTGTAGCATTCATACTTCCATGTCCAGGTTCCTGCACAATTGCAGGGAGGCATGGACTACAGGGAAACTCTAACAGCCTCCTGGCATAAGGAAATAGCTTCATGGTAGTTGTTACCTGATCTGAATATAAATCATCCAGGAGATGGAGTGTCATCACTTTCATGTGGAAATGGCTTGGTAGGTTTTACTGTTCCTTATTGCAGTTCCCTTGTTCTTTTACTTAGTGGAGTTCCTATGGGTCTGGCTGTGGGTCCCTGACCTTGCAGGTGGTACCAGTATTTCCTGTTGCCTTCAGTGGAAATTTCTTTCAACTCTTCAATGGAAATTTTTGGAAAAAAAATAGGTAAAATAGTAAGAAATCTGGCCCTGTGTATGCTGACAAATGCAGCTATCCCAACAACCACCTTAAAAGACTTAGTTAAAGACACTGTGTGTTCTGAGTCTGATTTGCAGTGTAGTTTGGATCGTAAGTTGTTTTGCAAACTGGGGCTATACTTAGAACTGCATTTGGCAGCAGCTGTGTGGTACACAGATTTCATATTTGATCTGGGGGAGGGAGACTGAATAATTTCAGGTAATGAATATGTTTGAGAAAGTCAGGGTGTGGATGCAAACATTTGTCAACACATTAAGGCAGTTTGAAAGGATGTATTTGCTTAGCTTTAGCAGGTCATGACTTCGAGCACCGGAAGGCAGACTGATGCGAGTGCCATGGCTTCAGCACACTGAGTAAAACCAGCATTAAGAGGAAAGGGTGATTGGTAATAGCATAATCAAAGTATCACAGGATAATTCAAAGGTGATAATACCATTACTATGTAAGAAAAAGATGGCTTAAGTTACTTACTTAGAAATCTCAACTGCAGAAGGAGGAGACGATTTTGTTCTTCCAAGGAAGCATTTAACTGCCTTTGCTGCTAAATTTTTTTCCGTTCCTGCAGTGTCCTCCTGCATATCTTATTCACTACATACCTTCCAGCTTATGCAACAAATGAGGTAATACTGTTACAAATACTCTCTCTCCTTGTGTTTGCACATTCCCTGATTGAGTACATCTTGAATTAGTCCATTCTATAGAAAAAGAATAATGACCACTTAAGTAGATGTCATGCCAGAATCTACCTTCCTGATGAGGGTACCTGAAAAGTAGGTCATTGGTTAGGGATGACTAAGGAGATGCAATTTCTGCTGTTGAAACTGGATGTCTAGATAGCAGATGAGAGAGGTAGGCAGTGATTCAGAGCATTTAAGAGGCATGCCTCTTGTCCTGTCGGTGATGTGTAGATCGTAGCAGTGTCCTTGTGAGTCTATATCTTGTGTGTGATTCTGATAGCTAATTCTGAAAGAGGGAGAAAGTACATCTAAACAGATGATTGGAGGGCTTCAGAGTTGTTTGCTTGGCATCCTAACCTTTGTTTAGTTGGCATCCAGAAAGCTGAATTTCCTTTTCAAAGACCAAGTGAAGATTGTGCTCTAAAATAAAAGACGTAATTGAATGTAAGCATGATGTATATGCACAGTATTTGAAGACAGATTGCCTCAGTTGTTCTCGGAGTTTGCCTGAGCTGAGAGGATGGAATTGAGTGGTCAGGACCTGACCTAGTGTCTGTATCAACACGCAGTATGACTGAATTGGGATTGCACACATAACTTGCACAAGCTGGAGCATAAACAGGCCCATTGCATTAAAGCATTGTTTTCCAAAAATGCAAAGAGGCGGCATAATTATGTTACAATTTGCACTAGTCTGTTGTAGCATGTTACAATGACTGAATGTTGTTTGTATATTTAATAGCAACCTTCTCAGCCCCTAACACTGTACCCAGTAAAGACAATGACTATCAGTGGGGATAGCTTGGATGCTAAACGAGTATCAGTTAACCTCAGAATGAATCTGGTTTTTTCTTCAACAGAACTGTTTATACCAGAGGGAATTTATTCCACTTTTGTTTGATACTGACTTATTTCCATCAAGTGAATCCTCATCTAAACATGATCTCCCATATCATCCTGAAAATCATTCCATGCTAGTTACTTTAAAAACAAATACCATATGTCTATTTATGTTGTTTGAGGTAAGTGCTCGCAACTTCAGCAGCACTTGCCACTCTATGATTCAGACTGTGATGGAACTTCGGTCACAGTTTTCACTTGGTCTGGTTTATAATTCTATGGCAAGGAAAACATTCATACTGTGGTCAAATTGGAAATGTAATTTAAGTACCTCTGAGAAAGCTGCTTTCTTAAAATGCCTTTACTGTGCTTTTGTCTCTTCACCTCCACAGTAGGCTCAGAGATTAGCATGGCTTGGTCCCTGTGTATGCATACACTCTAATAACATAACTAGAGGAATTTATGCTCTTCTTGCCTCTTTGCCCCCGTTGTTTTGTAGTTGTGGTTATATATATTGCTGTAATTACAATACCCTAATTCTAATTTAAGAGTCTTATACTTGGACGGAGTATTGAGGAATATCTTCGCATTAGGCAAATGCTGAGCTTCTGTTCTGCTTCTGCTATGTCACTGCACTGTTTAGAAAAAACAGAACCTATTTTCCTTGTAATGGACATTATTACTTTACATTATCATGTGCCGTAATCATTAGAGGTAGATTATATATATATATATACTTAGATTATATATATACTTACTTATGTACTATCTTTATATTATATACTATACATATCTATGTATATATAAATTAGAATTATGTTTTAAATTATCTATACAATATAATCAACTTCTAGCATACAGTAAGAGAAGTTGTGATTGTATGAAATAAGTATTTTATGACTGAGGCAAAAGAAATATCAGATATTTTACTTTCATACTTGACATACTGCCGTTTGAACCTTGGGAACATAGAATAATTTAGTGGTTTAGAATTTTGTGGTTCTGTCAAATTGTTGTAACTGGGTAATTTGCCATCCGATAGTCTTTTATGTCAAACTCATAAACCTTAGGCAGATGAGAAACCAGTGAAAACGTGTAACATCAGGAATACCTGAATTCAGCGCCATTCATCTCTCAGGTTCTTTGTAAGCTGCACAGAAGAGAATGTGTACTCTCCTATTTTGTTCTGAGACTGCACAGTCTCCCATTTAGTTTGAGAAGAAACTAAATAGGAAAATGTACTTGGACTAAACTATGGTATTTCTCTTGAAACATTTCTGGATATATATTAAAGAATTTTCTTCATAAATTCCATTTCACTAAAAGAAGCAGTAGGAAGCCACTTAAAAGGGAAAGTTGGACTTCCTATTGCTTATGTAATGAAAAAGTTAAAATAGTAATTTAATATTTAATAATTAAATAATCCTCTTTAGTAATGAGAAAAGCCATTTTAAATGGTGGGAGGATTTTTAAATGTTTTTGTTTACCCTTTGGTTCAAGCACTCTATATATTAATGTTCATGAATGCCAGTAAAAGGAATGACCTAAGTAGTAACTGAAAAAGCCAAAGACGTGGAACCTGTTTGCATCTGGACACCCTGATATCCAGTGTTAAAACTGTTCTGCCACCTTTACCCCAAGAAAGGTAAAGGTTTAGGCCTTTTTGCGGAGTTTAGTCTGCATGATTAGGTATTTAGGCTGTGGTGGTAAGGTGAGTGTGGTTACAGTTTTTCATCTCATACGTGAAGTCTTAGCTTCTGCCATGAGAAGACACATCTGTGACCTGGTTGTCTTGAGGATAGTGTCTCTGAAAATAAATACTGGTAAGAAAATAATTTAAGAAATTTTAAGGGAGTTTAGAAAATAGAACAGGACACTTTTATTTTACTTTCCTCACCATCAAAATCCCAAGAGTCATCTTAGAAGATGTTGTGTTTAAGACCCAGAGTGAGCAATAAAACCCTCTAATTGAGTTGCTATAATGTAAGCACATCACTTTTTAAGCAAAAGTTTATCTTTTGTTGTTTTATTCCTTCAGGGATGAGAAGTGGGTGTTCAAAACCACTGGGAAGCTGCAGTGAATCTGTTCTTCCTAGTAGCAGAAAACTTTCATTTTTAACCTTGCAGGATTACAGCATAACAGATTGGAAGTCTGTGGTCTGTGTCTGACTTTATCTTTTGTTTTTCTTCAGGCGGGGAACTGGGAACTAACTAGAAAAGATTATAGCTACCAAGTAGCTTGGTTTGGATACACTGAAATGGTAGCCCACAGTGCAGCTGTGCTTCACAGCTGCAGAGGCTGCAGCTGATCTGTGGTGCAACCTGGGATTTCTTCATCCTTGGCTTTGTGCTGAGACAGTCAGAGAGGAAAAACTATAAATTTTATAGGGAAAGAAGGAAAGGGATCTCTTCAGAAATGTGGTGATCTGCAGAGAAGGCGGGTGATGTCCCTGGGAAAAGTTAGTATTGCTAAGCATACAGTAGAAGAAAATTACAGAATGTATGAGTAGTTGTAATGCTGTTGTTTTCTAGCTTCTGAGTGTTTTTATAACTTTATTATTTCTAGCGCAGCTTTGGCGAGGTACTTTTTGAAAACGTTTGAAGAAAACCATAAAGAGAAAGGTATTCCTCTACTCAGAAGTGATTGATTCCCACATGGATCATTATGAAAATTTAGAATCACAATTTCAATTACTTGACCAACTGGTGTTGCTAATAGCAGTAGATTACAGTCTCTTTTGTGGACTAGCCAGTTAGGGGAAGAAAGGATGTAGTTGTTAGTAGGTGTCACAGAAACTGGTTGAAAACAAAAGAGTGCAGGCATCTGTGAAATCTTTGTTCTATTCTGCAGTCTGGAGACAGTGTTTGTGTATTTAACACAATGGATCATTATGCCCTGGCTGTGTTGCATCTGTCTCTTGAAGTTTGCTCTGCTTTTCTATTTATTTCTTGTTAGCCGAAGTTCTTCGGCTTGTTTCCAAGCTAATGAGCTTCCTCAAGTGTACTGCGTGGGCACCATCAATGAGTATTGATGGAACAACAGGCAGGATTTCTCAGCTCTCAGTTCTGGTGCCACAGCAGCTTCTGGGGGCCAGTACCATAAATTGCATGAAAAGACCCAAAATGCTCTGTAAATCCTTTGTAATGGTGGAATCAGTTCATCTGGGGAACGATGTGCACATAGTCTGGTGATGGAAAAAGTGTATGAGGTCAAGATAGTAGTCTGTTTTACTAGAATATTCAGAAAATAATGGTGCTTCTCTCTAGGAGATTTTTATGGAGCTTGGGTAAACCACAGTGTTTAGAATTTGGCCAAAATTAGGCAGGTTTTCAGAAGGCGAGTACTGGGCATGATTGCTTGCAGTATGGTCACCCCTCGTACCACCCACAGTATCTCTTCCCAAACATGCAGACAAAACAGATTCGCAGTGAAATGGCTATAGAAAAAACATGAGGGAAAGTGAAATTGATCCCCTTTAGTCCTCTTTTCAGAATAGCTATTTTAGTTGAAACTTACCAGAAAAATTCAGCCTGATGGAGACACGCAGCAGGAGAAATTTCAGCTTGAGCACTTAAGAGTTTGACAAAGTTATGAACAACTGAATTAGGGTCCTGTAACAGGAAGTGTTATACAAGGTAACTATTGGTGGAAGTATGATCTGAGTATAGATGTACATTTGTACGCATAAGCAGATGGTATCAATGGCTCAGTTGTGTGATGATATTACTGATCAGGTATAAAGCAATGGAAGAGGCACAGGAGTCAGTCTGTAAGCACCTTTGCTTGTCCATTTTAAGCTTTGCAGGGGCAGTTCAGCAGTGGTACTACAACTGTAATGCAGGAGAACTTCTTACCTGTTGAAGGCAGTAAAGCTACTTCTTTTAGTCCAGCATAAAGGAAAAGTTAAGGGGAGCTGGCTAGGGGTCTGGCTGCTGTGTCATTACTTAAGTGTACTCATTTGGTGTAAGGCTGTGAAGAATTAAGCTTAGGAGGGGATACTGAAGCCGTGGAGTAACAGCCGGGGAAAAGTTTGCCCTTTGCTTCTTCTGTGTGTAGTTTGTTCTCAACAGCCAAACAGTGTAGTTCCGCTGCCTAGGAAAGGAAAGGGTGTGATTTTTTAATATGCAATAAACTTATCTTCCTGTTTTACTTCTCTGGATTATAATGGAAAGTAATATTTGAAACACTCAGTGATTTTAGCTTAACTAAACAAGTAGTGACAGGACCAACATAGGTCTCTAGGAAAATTGTGGGAAGGACTTCTCATATCCCTATAAAGTAAAAATAGCGTTAATATGTTTGCATCAGCAGTTTCTCCTCTTGAAAGTATTGATATGGCACAGACTTTTTGCTATTTCTCTTTGGCGTGGTATGCACATACTGTAGTAATCCATTTTTTTCATCAGTGTGTTACTAATAATGAGCCACCTAAGCTCTGAAAACCTCCCTCTGCTCTTAGCTGTAAAAGAATGCTTAAAGGATTTAGGGATGTCAGTCATCATCTGGTTTTTTAGCAGGGGTGTGTGTATGTATGCACAGGGACGAGGGGAAGAGAGCCCAAGCTGGAGTTCAGAAATTACACTGTGTGTGTGGTCTGAGGTTATTTCTCATTTCATGAAATGCACACTTCATTCCTGGCTCAGACAAACTTGCACGTCACTGAATAAGTCCCTTATCCAGTTTCCAAAACACTGAAGAGATTTGAAAGGGCTCTGTGGGTGGACTGCTACTATCAGCAAAAGCAAATAAGCTAACCTATTTAGTTAAGCATTTTTTAATACTTAAGCAGAATAACCTTCAGCAACACTTGAACAGTTGTGGCCAGCCAAGGGAAGAGAAGGGGGGAAAGAAACCTCACAAGTTTAAGCAGTCGTACATTAATTAACATTAAAGGCTGCATTATAGTTCCTGGTGTGTGAAGGTGCTTTCTGATCAGTCCAGGACAAACACTAGGGAATGATTAAATGATCTGCCTGTGCTGCTAGGAGTTCCCTGTGGTCTGCTGGTCACAGTTTATTCAGCATTTCACCTTCCTTTAATCAAAAGTGGTGTAAAATTATTGTAGTAACCCCCAAAAATATGAACCCAAAGAATCCTTGTATCAAGCTGTTTTGGTGTCCAAAACAAGTAAATGGCTCTGCCGTGGAATACTGTGAATGTCCAGCAGCAAAGCATTATTGTAGCAAATTCTAGCTCTGTGATAAATCTCAGTATCCAAAATAAATGATGGTTTATTTCATGGCAGAAAGAAAATACAGTGAACAAACAAAATGTTACTATTCATTCAATTTGAAATTATTTGAATTATTTGGCCAGAATAGGGTTGAGTACTCCTGTTTTCAATCCAGTATTCAGTGATCAGAATATCTCTGAACATAGCTGCAAACGAGCAATGTAGCCAGCTCCGCAATTGCCTGATCCATGTATTTACAGGATTAATTTCATTATAGCTCTGAACTAAATCAAGATAAAAGAATCTCTTTCAAAGTGAATCTCAGACAGAAATCTTGTATCCTGAGAGATCAGGATCTGTAAAAGCCTAGGCAGGGCAAAGTGTGGTAACATAATTTGATGAAAGCATTCTGTGACAGGTATGCAACAGTGGTGTCCTTGCCCTGGGTAGCCTGACCTGGGTCCATACCTCTCAGAGATCTAGCAGAGTGCAGGGCTAAAGGCCTTTGCCCAAGGAGTGAGGTTCCTGCTTCCTTGTGGCATGAGAGATGAAATCATCAGGTTATAGGTAGGGGGTTTTGCTGAAACCTTTGCAACCCAGAATGCAACTTCAAATACTTCTCACCTCCCAGTGCCAATCTTAAATTAGGTCCCAAGGGTCTCACTGTTATGAATAAACAGTAGAGAAATGAATGTTGCCAAGAGGCTGTTGAATCATAAGGAAGAAGCAAGAGGTATTTGACAGTTTTGTTTCCTTCATGACATTAGCAACTCTTACTTGCCTAGTGCGGGCCAAAGATGGATGAATTGCCAAGCCATGTTGCTTGTTGTCTTTTCAGGATGCATGGATCCAGAAAGAACTGGTGACTCTGTGCAGCTCTTGTCTGTGTTCACAGACCACTGCCACAGGTCCTCTTCATTACATCCTCATTGTGGGGAAGAGGAGAAGGCTTACCCTTCCGTTTGATGGCAGATCTGCATCTGTCCCTTGTTTCTCTTCCCACAGAGAAAGTGAGGCATGAGGCAGGCAAACTTCATGTGCAAAAATTCTGTGGTGGACCCAGGTTGACATAGACCTGAGCTATGAAACTGTTCTTCCTTTCTTAGACTGTGTAGTGTGTGATCTGCCTGCAGGAGATACCCTGCTGTGCTGCTTGACAGATCTGCTGAACAGTAGGCGCTGGAGGGAACTGTGACACAGAGCACATTCAAGGATGAAAGGCATGGAAATCCTTAAAGCATGTGCGGTTACTGTCTGGACAGGTTAGGCAAGATAGACCCTGAAAAGATAAATTTGTTAGGGCATCCATAACTACAGGGTAAACAAATCTGGGCAGTGAAACAAGTTTAGCTGATGGGGAAAGGTGGCATTTGAAGAAATTTTTAGGGTTTACTAGGGACCTTTCACAAAGGGTTCAGAGATGTTTGAATAACAGAATACTAATTCACTGCAAGTCATTTTATGTTTTCCCTGCCCTTAGATGACAGCAATTGATGCTGAATACTCTTGTATTTTCACCAGCCCCAAAGCTGAAATTTGCTGTGTTGCTGTTTATTTAGTCTGACTAGTTCTGGACAAGGTGTCAGCCTTTCATTCCTTTGTGCTTAAAGCACGGCAGCAAGTCCAGCTGCTGAACATAGGGCTTTTCTCAGCAGTTGTCTGCATTACTGTCTGGCTACTAAGACCAAGCTGTGCTGCCAGACTTCCACAACACTGTCCAGACAAGGCTTTCCCAGAGCTGGATGAGCCTAGGAAATAAACCCACCAAACCCAAAACCCACTTAGAGAAATCAGTGCCAGTTTCAAATACCACGCTTTAAAGAGCTTCTGCTTGTGAAGCTAGCAATCAGAAAACCTCTCTCTGTCTGGAAGAGGGCTCTGAACCAATTCCTGTTATAGGACCTGACGCTGAGTTCTTGGTGGTAAATGACCACATTACTCTTTGGGGCCTGTGGGTGTCAAAGAAGAGATGCATGTGAGAAAAGTCACCAGCTGAAAGCATGGATAGGTTTTGAACACTGGAGGTAGTTTAGTAGCCTGAGCCTGTTTCTGATTAAAATAAGAGTCCTTCAGATGAATGGAATGTAAACCACATACCAATTATTGGAATCCCATAAAGGAAACTCCCTTTTCCGTCTGTCTATCCATCCATCCGCCCACCCACAAAAGTACAGTGTCTCAGAAATATCCCTCGGCAGAAATGATGGAAAAATTCAGTGCTTGCTTCCTTTTTCTTTACCTCCCAGGTGCTGGATGACAACTAAAGAGATGAAATTGCAGTGAAGCCACTTAAACAGTTCTCAAAGAAATGGACCTGCTAATTAAAAGGATAATATTTCCTGGCACCAAGAGAAAACACACGAAGTCAAATCTCGAGGCTTTCCGCAAGCAAACTTCTGTGGGAATGTGACTGTGTGAGGGCTGCAGGAACATGCCTTAGAGTAAGACCCACTCAAAGTGAAAACATTAGATCAGTGCACTGATTAAAAAAAAGTACTAAGGCACGCATATACCTGTTTCATTTCGCAGATCTCTCACTCCTTTGCATTCTCATTGCACTTTTAATTGACACTTTTCCATGTAATTGATTGCAGTAATTAATGTTCCCCTTGCTTACTTCTGTGAGGCAGGAGGCACTTCTCCCAGGTCAGCTTTGCATTTTGTTACAGTATGTGTTTTACAGATGGTAAAACTAAGACACAAAGTTCAGAAACAGCAGATCAATGCTGGAGTATGTTAGAGTCCCATTCCTGTCTCTGACCACAATAAACACTGCTTCTCCTAAGTATGCTCTAATCTCAAACACACTGCTTAAATGAGACCTTCCCTATATAAATGAAGGCAATAGATCTGTTTTCATGAGCACTCTCTAACATCCCTGACACCACATTAAGGAGTCTAGATCTGTGGTAATGCTATGAAATGCTTTTTTACATTACCACTGTAATTGCAGGACAGTTCAGTCTCATTGCAAAAAGCAGCCTTTGGACAGCTGGAAGAAGTTTTAGATGTGAAAAATTTGGGCAAGATTTGGGTCTACAGTAGTATTATGGTCTAGTTCATGGTAATTGTTTTTTGATACTCTGCTGGCCTCTAGAGGGATAATTTGTACAGGCTGAAGCAGTAACCAAGGGATTTTAAGCAATACCGCCTGCTCTTCAATCTTCTTGCCAGGTAGTTCTTTTCTATTTGGCAAGGCCTTTAAGTAATGAGGCTTTGTAGATCTTTGGAAACACTTTCTGTTTTAACCTCCATGACTTTCCTTCTCTCTGGGCAATACATGTAAGGTATGTTTCTTCTGCTTAATAAATAAGGGTAGAAGATCCTGGTAATAAACACCTCTCAACCACTGAAGTGAGAAGCTCTGAGGAAAATTTGCCAAAGGGGCAAGAGAGAGAGAGAAATGCAGAGAAGAGAAGACAGCATTTTGTGTATAACATTTATCCATAATTTAAAAGCTCTTAAATGCTAAGAATTCTTCTCATGAATCCTGTCACGTTTACTGAAAATAGTAACTGCATTGTAAATAAAAATAAAATCACGACTTTGAAATTCCCAATAGCCAGCAGATATTCCTTGGCTTTTTCTGTTCTCTTCTTAACTCACTGCAAGGATTTGCTGTATTCTCCAACTCATTCCCAGACTCTATCTTCATGTTTTTCAAGGTATGTGTATTAAATCTGAAAAAAACATTGAACAGAAAAGGTGTAAATTTACTTCAGAGAGCAGATGATGGTCTGTAAGCAGTAATTGCTTTCAGGACATGTTGTTAACGTTAAGTACATCACACAACTGAGCCATTGATACCATCTGCTTATGCGTACAAATGTACATCTATACTCAGATCATACTTAATGTTAAGTATATTCTTGATGCTGAAAGTGTACCTCTCTGTAACTTCAGAGTATAATAGGCATCTTGGTACGTCTGTGTGAAGGCCTGAGTTATTGTTTCAAAGTCATTTATACCCTTTATCTGACAGCGTACATCCTTCAGGTCCTTAGCTCTCTCCTGGCCCTTTGCCTCTATTCACTATGGCCACTCTCATCCAGCTGAAATGTTTCTTTTCTTCTTAGGATATTCCCATTAGCAGCTTATTGGCAGTTGTCCACTTGGAGTGAGGTTGGCTTGCTGGACCCCAGTGCAAAGTAATTTTTAATTCATCTGTGCCTAGTGATATGATAATTGTAGGATATATTTCTATTAACTTCCTCTTTTCTCTTTGAGGTGACTATCAGAAACTTTCAGTGTAGGGAGGAACCTTGTCTAGAGATCTTCCTGATGTCAAGTGCTATTTTAATGTTTAGGCTGACATACGTGTTGGCCAGTTTCTCTCAGAAAGTCCTTTGCACCATTAAAACATGTATGGCAAATATTATTGGCAGCAAAATGTCCAGTAAGGCCTTTGTGGCCTTACCTTGGTAGGATACACATCTGTCATGGGATTTGCTCTAGCCTCATTCTAATAAAATGGTGAAGGAAGTAAAATACTGTAATAACCAAGATCTGTGTCTGTAATCTACAACAAAACTAGGTTTCTCTTCCAGTCTTGTGTGGAAAACCAGAAGATTCTACACCAGTGTACCTGTCTTCTGTAGAAAGATTTCCTCTTGTTCCTTCGCTGTGTTGTTGTTCTGCAGCTATGTCAGAGTTCAACAACAAAGTTCAACAAACCGAGTTACTTATCAAAATTTACATATACTCTTCAACATATACAGGAAATTATTGTGTCAAAAGAGTGCAATATACTGGAGTGACAGGCAAACATTTGGTGGAAAGTTTTAAAATTATCTGAATAAATACTGCTGCTTGCTGTGTGCTGCTTGAAAAGCCAGACAAGTTAGTCTGTATAAATCTGATCTTCATGTGGATTTGTATTTAGTAAGAACAACTGTCAAAGTTCGTGGTGCATGTATGTAGTTCGCATGTGCTATTAGTAAAAAATGTGTTTCCAAATGGAGAACAAATGAAACTAAGGAAATTCTGGCTGTTTGATCCAATTAAGAACATTAAGAGCTGTGTAGAGCTGCAGAGTTTCAACATTGTTTTTCAGCCTTGGTTAGTGTGTGGTGTATGAAAGGAGGCAATCAAAAAGTAGTGATTGGCTGATGTGGCCCTAAAATGTATACTAGAAATTACTCGACTAGTGGTGATGGTAACCACAGGCAGGGAACTGCAGCAGTGACATGTCATCTGTGCAGCAACTAACTGGGGTCAAAGAGAAAGCACAAAGACCACATTCAGACACTCTGTCCTTTTGTTGTGGGAAACAGCCTCAAATGCAAATGCTTATTGGTTTGAACAAATCTTGAAGAAACTGCTGGAAATTTAAACATATTCAAAGAATACACAGGTCAGTGTGAGCATTTCAGGAATAAAATGCTGGGGTGTACTGGACTCATCAAATTGCAGATAACAACACAGAACTGGCTGAAAATGTTGCAGTTCTGCAGCTGCTATGTGATACAACAATAATCAACATGTTAAATGAGAGTTAAAACAGAGCTTGATGTAACCTCCATGTTTCATCCAGGTTCACAGCTAGACTGTCACAGATGACCTAGAAAGATGAATATGCAAAAAATCTAGATGCTATGGGCAACTTAAACAGAGGAAATCCGTTTCTTTCTCTTGGGTGTTATTACAGTGAAGTTCTCATGTAATTGTAAAAAGCTGACACTAAAACTCTGTCTTGTGAAGTACAGGAGTGTTGAGTTCTTTGGCAGAGAGAAGAAAAATTATATTCATCTGATTTGCAGAAGTGCAGAATATCCAGGCAGCTTACTACGGAACCTATATTATGTGCTGAATCTCACCACCTTCCCTCTCGCAAGGTTTGATCTGAATCACTCTTTATGCTCTTGAATTTGGAGGCTGTAGTAGGCATGCAGTGTTAGTAAATACGGCCAAAGTGCCTGAGGACATAGAGAGAAGGGGGAAAAAACAATAATTCCTGCCTAAATAAAAATGGAGCTTCAGTTTCAGTTGTGTCCCTGTTGGATCAAAACTTCCGGGAAGTCTGAGAAGCCCATTGTAGATTTATCCACATGGATTAAATTCATACCACATGCAGGAAGGTCCTTTCACTCCTTGCATTTCAGTCTTCCACATCAGCAAAATGTCACAGTGCTTGACAGAGGAACTTAGCAGCTCTTAAACGGCTGCTGGGTAGGTAATTATCTTCTTGTATTACAGATAACAGAGCTTGTATTAAGATAACAGATCTTGTATTAAGATAAGTCTTGCTCTAGGAGTACATGTGAAGGTCTTATGAGAATGACAGAAAAATGTGGTCATTTATGGTACCAGCTATTATGATACTCATTTCAAGTTGTCACGTTACAAGTGTTGGTTGTTTGCCAGTGGAAGAAGGAAGTAGCAGTGGTGACAAGGAGCTAGCAGAAGTTCTTTTGTGTCATAGTCTAGTATGATAGGGTGAGATCTAATACAATCCCAAACTGACTAAACAGTTACGGCAAAAGGATTGACCCATATACAGGAATGACTGCTCATAGCATTCTTTAGTTGAAAACAAGTTAGAGTAGCTAATTTGTTTTTTCAGGTGATTGTTGCCATGAATTGTGATTCTTCTATGCTTCAAGTAACATCAGGTTCTTGGGAAGCTGCTGAATCAGAAATCTCTGAAAGATGTAACCAGATACTCATACACAACTAGAAGGGAAAATGCCCCTGTAACTTTTTAGCATCTTCTCACAGATTCATAAGAGTTTAAAACCAGAAGGGACCATTAGCTTCTTTCACAACCATTGAATTTAATTTGCTTTACATTAGGTCATTAAGCGTACTACAGTACACGTATGTTAAACAGCCTTCACTGTACTTTATACAAAGTATAAATATATGTTCTGTATAAAGGTCAGCCAGAGCCATGTGTGCGTAAATAGCCTTCACTATAATTACCAAATCTTGGTATCTGAAAGCCAACCAGTATTTCCACATGATTTTGCTAAATCAAGAACACAAGATATGTGTAGAGCCATCCCACTGGCCATTCTTATTCATTGGTCTACAGTGTCAAAACCAAAAAACCCCTGGTTTCCGGTAAACTAGTAAACTTTTGTTTGTTTGTTTGTTTTATTTTTGGAAAACAGGATTACAGGGATTCATGATGGCTTTCTATTTTCCAGACTCCATTCCACTGCCTTGCTTGAGTTCGAAATTGCCAATAGCATTTCCAGTGGGAGCTCTAACGCGGCGTACACCTTTCATGACTGGATAATTTTTCCTCAGTGAAATTTTAGAAATTTTCCAAGAAAAGGAAGAAGCTCATTGGAATATTAGGAGAAAACTGCTACTTTCAGTTTGCATTGGAGACTTTTTCTGGCAACCATCTGAGTGGGCCAGTTCAGCACAGTGAATGCAATAACACAAGGGGCTAGAGTCATTAGTGGAGTACTTTGTTATCTGCAGGGGGTTTTTTTAGCCTGCATTATTGAGGAAACTGGAAGATGTTTACTGACTCAGGGAGAGGTCAGATGATAAAATGCTGTCACTGACAACTGAATTCGCTCTCTCTTAACACCTTTAATGTGCATCGTACTGTCAAGAATTTAGCAGCTTATTGCTTACTGCAGAACTGCAGAGCACTCACAAGAGCCATGAAAGTCAATGGAGAAGTCATCTGGGAAATGTAAAACGCCTACTAATTCCAAAAAGTTGGAAGAAAAAATCTAGGAACCTCACTTCAGACACCCTAGAGAGGTGGGCCTCTTGGACATTAATCTACTGTGCTTCAATTTCCATCTGTTATAGTAGTCCCTCACTTCATGGGTTTGTTATAAATGCAGTCTGTGAAGCACTCAAGCATTATAATGAGAAGGAAAACAGAGACGTGCAAGCAACTCAGCATTTCTGTCTTCAAAAGTTGTCTCTGAATTATGGAGAAGACACGTGCTGAACATGGGGGATGGGACGCAGCGATGACTGGAAGCCCAGTCTGTAAGCCTTCACCATATCCTAAGACACGTACACAAGTGACCCCACATTCTGGTATTCTTCGTTTTAAAGAACTGAATCTGTGACTTTGTAGTGGAGTTTTAGTCCTACATGTGTGCACCACACACACAAAATAATGCATCCCTAAAAGCTTTTCTTTTCATCATCATTATGGTCCTAACCCTAACTGGAGTTTCCTAAAATATTCCTTATATTTCTGGACTTCTCTTTTACTAGAAAACTGCTTGTGGTTTTTCTACATCGTGCCATCTTTTAAGTCTAAATCAGAGAAATAAGTATTTGTTTGTTCAGAACATACCCACCCTCCCTCCAGAATCGGACAGAAAAGCTAGGTCTTTGTGTCCTGTAGGATTGTCCTGTCCTTACCTGCTCTAGTTCTCGCTTCTGTAAGTGGTCAGTTATGGAGACAGGCTTTTCACCCGGAGGGTGCTTGGGCACTGGAACATGCTCCCCAGGGAAGTGGTCACAGCACCAGCCTGACAGAGTTCAAGAGCATTTGGACAATGCTCTCAGGCACATGGTGTGACTCTCGGGGATGGTGCTGTGCAGGGCCAGGAGTTGGACTTGATGATCCTTGTGGGTCTCTTCCAGCTCAGCTTATTCTATGATTCTATGATCCAGCTGACAATTATTTGGCGTCTGCTTTGTTTCCACCTCCTTACTCCCTGCACTATCCTTCTTTCTGTGGATGTCCCCTCTGGTGTTTCAGTGAAAGGATTTCTCTGATAATATTAGTATTCACAAAAATTGCCTTGTACACAGCACAGGACAGTACATTCTTTTCCCAACACAGTATGAATTTCATTCTCATCTTTTCGTGTAGATGGTACTTACATTTGCTTTGTGTCTCACTTTAGGTCTAACAAATACTATAGGCCTTTGTCTTCTAACAGTAAGGGAAGCCTCATAAATTTTTAATGGCTATCTTTCAGTATATTTCTTACTTCAAAGGCATCACTATGACCTTACTGGAATTTCCCTTCTTGAACATATATCTATCAAAATTGTCATTACATATAATCATCACTGCAAAAAATAGGAGGCTGTCTAGCTACAGTATACATTTACAGTAACTGTAAGATCATGGCTGAAATATCACACTGATGGATGCAAGCCTCAGGCTGCAAGATCCTCTATCCTTTATCCATAAAACAAAGGAATTTTGCAGTGCGCTGCTCTCACAACCCAAGTCAGTAGGACATTTCTCATTGATTACATAGAAAATAGATTAATTTGTAATGAAGCCAACAAATCTCTAGCTCATGCATGTGCTGTGTTTGACATTCTATGCTTTGTTTTGTACCTGTTCTTTATCTAGTTCATAGAAACCAAATATGGTGTCCTTGGGTGAAACATTAGACCAGGGGACTGCCGGGTTCTTCAGGATTTGCAGCTTCCAGATGTTTTTACACAAGTGTTCAAAACTGAGATGTTGAGTGTATGGCTTTCATTTCGTTTTTCTACACTGTGCTCTTTTGCTCCTTTGTCCCCCTTCCTTTGTGTGGTATTTGAGATGGTTTAAGGTAAGGGTGTATACTGGCTATCCTTTTTTATTGGGGCTCTGGATCCAATCAGTGCTGCTAGTTATTGAATGAACTTCTCCATCTACTAGTTTTTTTATAAGCTTCTCTACACTGTCTGAGTAGTTGTGTCTTTCTTTGGCAAAAATGTTTGACACTGCTAGATTGAATGAAACAGAAATTTTCAAATTAATTCATGAACTCTGCTAATGAAAAGAAGTAATATGAAAAAAGAAATCACTGCTTTGAAAAAACGTCTATGTTGTGTCTCATAAAAGAGCCTTCACATGCTCTTTAGTATGAACTGTATTTATTTTTATTACTCTTCCTAATATCTAATAATGAAACCTTGTATTTATGTGCCTCATGTTCAAAGTGCTTTGAAAACATTTGTTATCTAAACATCTGCAGGATGGGATGTCCTTCTGCTACACAAAATAATCTTAAATGAGTGCAGCATGGCTTTACCACATGCCGGATTTTGGGAGGATGGTTTTGCTTCAGCTTTATCTACCATTTGCCCAAAGGTTTACAGCATATTTTAGACATTCTTGGCTGTAGATTCAAACATCCTATAGCAAAATAATACATTTCTCCATGATACAAAGATTGAATTTGTTTCTTTTGCATCTGGAGTTTCCTAATATATGCTGCTTGGTTGCCTTAATCTCAGAATCCTGTGAAATTCGAATGCAACACAAATGTGTTTTAAGATGTTCCATTCCATCTGGGTTTATATACCATGTTCTTCGTTCACTATGACAAATTTGCATTTTTACTGTTGGTTTAATTCTTCCATCACACTCCAGTTACAAGAATTTAATGCGTTTCCTGTTGTGTGACTTGGTCAAATTCATGTCTTGTACAGGTCAGACTTTGCCTGTATGGTGTTGAGGGGAGTTTCAAGCAAGATAAGTGAGCACAACTGATTGACTTAGTAGTAAAATGTTCCCTCCCCTGACCAGGACTGTGGTGCCTACAGCTGCAGTGGAAATGTTTAGTATCTAAGAGGGCTACTCCCTGCCACCATTTGTGATTAGCCTGTGATTAGCCCCTCCCAGCTCCAGAGACAGAATGGTAACAGAGCGCTCCTTGATTCCCTGCCTGCAGAGCCGGCTATAACCTAGCAGTGACTTAGGGCGATTTTCTTTGATAGGAGAGTATTGTCAGGAAGCAAAGCAGCTCAAGAAGTCCATATCCTTCTCCACAGCATCTCCCATAGATCCCTGTACAGCAGTGGAGCTCAGGAGTAGCCTTCTGTATCAGTAAGATCACACTGCTAAAAAGAAAAAAATTGGTTGAACTGATAATCAACTGAATACTTTCTCTTGGACTTTGTATTTATTGGGATCTCACATTAATTGTATATGGGGTGTGAGTCTAGTTTGTTCAGTGAAACAAACAAAGGAAAAACCCCTCCAAAAGCTCAATTTGACACAGACTTTTCAAATAAAAGTATAATAATTCAGCAAACTGAAATTTGGAGCTGAACTTTCATCTTCTGCTCCTAAACAGTCGTTTAGGGACTGCTTGAACAAATTTCAATTTTCTTTTTTCACTTCAGTCCTTTGGTAGCTGAGATTGGGAAATGGCAGATGACTGTGTTTTATGGGAAAGTTTAAAGGAAGGAGTTCATGTGCAGCATGTTATCAATCATGTCCTGTAAATATGATTACAGCATTTACACTGCTTCATATCAAAAGCCAAATGTTTTGTGACGTCTCCACCATCGTAAACTTTAAGGAAGCTTTTTAAAAGTATAGCGATCCCTCTCTGAAACTGGATGCCTGCTGTCAGCAGAGAAAGCAGCAGCAGTCTGATCTGAAAGAACTGGTAGCAGAGGGTGCAAATGCCGAGCTGCCGGTCAGTGCTGTGGCTGCCCAGGGAAGAACCAGAGATCTGCCATCACTGCAGTGAGGAAGCTGGCATCTCTCCACTTATGCTTGTAATCGAATCAATATGGGTGTCTTGCTACAGCATCTGTCGAGTCATCTGTCTTTAACCACTGCCCCCCATTATCCTAGTGGGGCTAACTTTGATTAATCTCCTTGGGTGTTTTGTTTACAGAATTTGGTTTAATTTTACTTGAGTTTTACAATGATTGCAATTTTTTTTTTGTTTTTCATTTGTAAAAGAACAGACCAAAAGTAAGTTTTTTCACTTTGTGGCTGGGGACATGGATGTGAACAGAAAGACTGGGTCTGAATTTTTTCCTTGTTATGGAGATGAATTTAAGTGCAATTATATCTGGTTTAAATTTTAATCTAGTGTCACTATCACCCATTGTGTGCACCTGACCAGTAATTCTTATGCAAGAAAAAGAACCTGACTTTGATGAACACAAGGACTGAGCATGATTTATTCTTCACTAATTAACTACTCATCATCTCTTCCATCAAGGATTCTGGGTAATGTAGTCCACAGGAACTCTCCTTGGGATAAATGGTGCTAGATGGTTAATGTTTGTGCTGCAAGAGACTGTTTGACAAAGAGCCCTAGGCACAGGAACCGAACACAATGCAATTGCTCTCCAAAGAGTGGGCTACGGGCCCATGCTGTCTGCAGAGGCTGTTTCTCAAAAAGAGAGCCCGTGAGACCCTACACAGCAGGACTTGTGAGCATGGGGAGGTGGAACAAGGACATACACTGGAAAAGAGGTTTAGCCTCTGGGTGCTGGGATCTGGGATGCAGGAACAATGGGAACAAAAATGGTTGGTAACTGGGATTTCTGTTCTAAAGGAAATTCCAATGGTTTCAGACAAAGCTTATTCCAAAACAGAATAAAATGCTAACATGTTGCCATTAAACAAAAGTCTGACAGGGTTTGATTACTGTGGTAGTATTTAAAAAATTGTTTCAATTTTAGTGTTGTAGTTCTATGGAACTTTGAAAATTAAATTAGCCTGTATTATACATAATGTTCATAGTATGTAATTATTTAGCATTGTCTCTGTATGGATTACAGTGTTACATAAACTTTGTCACAGTCTGAGCAACTAAAAGTTAACTGAAGTGGAGAAATAAAAGTTGTATATTCCAAACACTTTCTGCTGAATTTGTGGAAGCCAACCCATTCCCATAAAGCTTTCTCATCCTGACAAACTGGATATTTTTAACTCATCTAAGTGGGGACATCAGCACTTATTAGGGACTGGTGACACTTACTAGGGACAGTTGTGACCTAATGGAAGCAGTTCCCTTGCTACCATCTGTAGGAGGTCAAGAGCTGCTCTGATAGCTTCATCCAGCACTGTTGTGCTAAGTCCAGATATTCAAATATATAGATCAGGATTTAGCACATTAGCAGATTTTGTATGAATTTCCTACTTCACTTCAGCTTGCAAAACCAACGTGATGAGTTCTAGGCAGTTTCTGTGGCATTGCTGACTGATCAGACATCTTCAGCACTTCATCACATCAGGGAGCAATAGCCTGTTCTAATCTGTGTGTTCTGCAGTACAACCAGTATTAGACTTGTTGTAGGTAGCACCAACATTGTCACAGATAAAACAAAGCTGTTGTAACTGATAAATTTTTGGAAAATCTCTGGAATAGCAATTCAGTTGTCTGTGATAGATTTTCAAATTTTGTTGTACAATTCATGATGAGAATTTCCTGTAAAGCATAGTTCTTCCTTGATTTGCTCAGGGGCACCTTGGTGCATCTCTTTGGAAACCAGCACCTGGATCCAGCAATTAGGAAATGATAACCAGAGTTCTGTGCAAACTCATATTTGTGGGGCCGTGATGCTTTGGCCTCCTGACTTCTAGCAAATTGGATATTTTGCATTCCCAACAGGCAGTAGTGAGAGATCAATCTGTCCTATCCTTTGGTTAGAACTAACCAGAAAGGACAGAGATGGGGATAAACCACTGAAATAGCTTTGAGCATAGTCTCTGTACTGAATTAAGATAGTAAATCAGGACAACAGTGATTTCATCAACCAGGTGTTGATGAAGAAAAGGGAAGGTAGCCTAGATCTGCAGTCGGGGCTCATGTTTGTGCTGGTAATTGCAAACTTGATGTCATTTTTTAAAGGGGTATATGCTAAAAGTGGCTGTGATCTCCCACTGGAAGTCACAAGGTATCACTGAAATCTTGTGCATCTAAAAAAATTGTCCAATGTGTCTCTCTTCACAGAAGGAAACCGTTTGCGTTTGTATATATCCATCAACGTGAATGGAACCCTCTACATGCGCATTTCAGCCTTGGACATTTAATTAGGTCAGCAGGAGCAATGGCTATGCGTTGCCATCAGGAGGGGTGAGTATCCCCCCTACTACCAGCACACCTGACCCACCGTACATACTGACAGCAGTAAGCAGCTGTCCTTCTGGGAAGAAGAAGCCATGTTGGGGAGCTTTGACCTAGTTAAAAGCCTGTGAAATGCAGTCCAACAGCAGAGGTGAAGGATTTCTCTATTGATAAAATATATCAATTGCCAGCACTCTTTACACAATGTCTAATCATGTGTCCTGCTCCGTGTCTGTCCAGCACCTCTGAGACACATCAGACCACCGAGGCTCAGACTGGTCTGTACACTTCTGGCAACTTTATATCTCTGTCATCACTCAACTACGTTACATACTGACAATGACCAACAAAATGAGGCTAAAGGTGAGGTAGGTATAATGGCACAAGAGACCTTTTCAAAAGGTTCAGCAACTTTAGCTGCTGGTAGATACACAGGGTATTTTGCAGCTTGAGAATTCATCTAGATTTACCACTGCTTCATTGTAGTCAGGAAACACTGGCTGAAGTAAGGTAACGTTCCAGTTCCTTATGTTATAGTGGGTTTTGCTTAAACCCTCTTTTGCTTTTGTTTGATACCATGTGAGAAATTCAGCTGCTCAAATGTGGATGTCTAGAGTAATTTCAGGTGCTATGGTGAACCATGCCTTACCATCAGCTGTGGTCTTGGATGGTTACAGAGCTCCCACAAGCACTTTATGAGGGTTTCAGGTGTCCATAGTAGCCTCCTGCCTTGGTGCAACTGCAGCTGGTGCTACAGTTGGTCAATGTCTCCCGTGAGGTACCTGAGTTATAACACTGCTGCTGTGTTACGGAGTAATAGCTCTGGCTTTTCACCAGTCCCAAGCATTTATTAAGAGGAAACTGATGTGCTATTGCACAGGATGGAAAGACCAGCAAAGAAAAGTTGTATGATTCCTTGTGCTTTTAGCTGATATTTCAGGAAGAAATTACTTCAAAGCACTTCACACAGAGTATGTTCAGCCTTGAGCTCCATGTATTTATTGTTCACATTTCTGAGGTCCAGAATGCTTAATTCCACTGCAAACTTCGTCTGTTGCCTCACTGAAAGCCCACTCTACTCCTCGGTAGAAAAAGGGCCCATGGGAGTGGCAGCCCTCTGCAGATCCATTGAGGTCTACAGGGCTAGGTCCCAGCCTACAGCACCTACACTGCCCAGTGCTATCAACTCCGATCTTCTGCTAGCCAGAAATTGCAACGCATCGAATCTGGGAGGCTGCCACCAGCCAGGTTCCTGTGTAGCCAGATTTGTGCACATGCTGCTGACTCTCTCCATACTTCCTGTTAGATCAGCTCTGCGTCATGGTCGTGACTCTGTCTGTGCTTGGCACAGGCTCTCCCAGCTGAGAACACAAAGCAAAACAAAGCCCTCTGCCACCCCTGGCTGAGCTTTTTAACTTTGTTACAACCCCAAAAGCTGTCACTTGTAAATTCAGTATCCTTCTGTAACTCTACTTAGAATAATAATCTATTAACAGTCAAAACATAAACAAGTTTCAATCAAACTTTTAAAACTCAGCAAGTGAACTTATCAGTAAGCATGTAAATGAAGACCTCCAGAGATGTCTTTTCCCTTTCTTCGGGAATTAAAACTCTCTGCACCTGAAAGAAGATCTTTACTTCATGTTCTCCCTCTAGTTTCTTTATACCTATCACTTCAGACAGCGTGTACTCTTTTCTCACCATTCCTGTCTTGAACTGTTGTCCTCTGCCATGCCTTCTGTTTGTCATGCCTGATTTAGACCTAAATTCTTTGGGGCAGAGAAAATATCTGTATTTGTAAAATGTCCAATAAATTTATGGTGCTGTATGATTTATGATTGTAAGTGCAGAACATATTTCAATTTGACATTCCAACTTATATTTTCAAAGCCATAAATAAAATATTTATGAGCAAGATCTTGAACATTTTATTTTTAACACGTTATACTTGAATGTTTAATTCAAGGATGGATAAATATTGAAGTTATGTGGCCAGAACATAGTCCTCACTTTCTCCTTCTCCAGGCAATGTTGAGGGGCCAATGCCCCCTTCATTGCCAGAAAAGGGATATTATACTCTGCTTATGAGGATCCAGCATACTGTGTGTCACCAGGAAGAGCGAGCAGTGATGGGTCCAGCTAAAAATGGCTTTGGAAAGGACAATGACCCCCTTTCAAAAACACTTGTGAATTAAGCTGATATACAGAAATGTTATTTTGATATAGCACAGAGTGATTATGAATGTTCATTTCTTAAGAAAATATTTGAGTGCAGCTGTTGCTCCCTTGTCCCATATGGTTATGCTTTTCAGCATGGTTTGAACTTGAAGCATTTTCCATTTATAAAAAAAAAATTGTTTAACAAAATCTTTTTTCAAAAAATAGTATTCACATGTGAGTCTCTGCTTCTGATATTTTTCTAATCAGTTAATCTCTTGTTCCCAGTTCCCTTGCCGCCTTCCTCTGTTCTATATGCATTTTGTACCCACAGCTCTGAAATCTTCCTAACTGGTTTGAGAGTGTGGAAAGGTTAGACTGCCTTGCTTTTGCTCCAGAGGATCTTAAGTTACTTGCTGTGACAGTGTGTGAAGTCTCATGGGCCAAGTGTGCTGCCTCTTTGTTACAGACTCAAACCCATCTTGTGTGTTAATGTGTTCACTGACAGAGTTTCCTGCTGTATTTGCCTCTGTGAGACTGTCCTAAGCTCAGTCCTGGGCTGAGGATGGACACTGACGTCATGTATCACATCATTATGAAAAAGAAAGATCCCTTTAAACATGGGAATGTGTTCATGCGAGGTACTCTGGGCCACCTGGTGAGGTAGCTGAGGTTGTACGGTGGGAGCTCGGCTCATTTCTGCACCAACGCTGGAAGCGCAGCTGTGGACAGGTCATCCTCTTCTGGAGGTGACATACTGCAGGGCAGGTTAAACAGACACCCTTTCCACCAGCCATGCAGATGGGGGCAAAAATGTGCTGAGCCTTCTGAGGAAGACAGGTAGTCTTTAAGCCTCATTGTCACAACCATAGACTAGAATGTTTGTTTATTAAATGTCATTTTTGAGCATCACGTTATTTTAATGAACATCAGGAAAATAAAAGCAGTTTGTCTTTCCATATGTAACCTATTACTGGCTGAACCATAAAGACACATGCTCTTTCTATATCTACTTCTCTGGTGAATTTTTATAAGGGAGATGAGAACATAACAATCTATTAATCTATTTCATGTTACTGGGAATATTAAATGGCTATGATACATGGCTGATAATATATACTCTGAATTGGCCAATTCCTGCTGTGCAAGCAGTATATCCACGATGAAATAAGATACTGGATTCTGTTGTCCCCTGAACATCCTGTATGGATTGTCTGTGGTGGTTTAATAAACCCAAATTAGTATATCTGTAACCTGTTACCATCCACTGCTCTTAACCTTTGTATTCCATGTATGACCTTAAGAGATGGTTGCACTTGGAGTCTCGTGATAACATTTCCTTTACAGCACTTCAGCATAAAGTGGCTGGGGTAAATGGCTTTTGCATAAAATGCAAATTACTGGGGAGGTTTTTTTGGAGTTCTGTTTTGTTTTGGGCGTGCTTCTTGTTGGTTTTTATTGGGGGGGGTTGTTTGTTTGTTTGTGGGTTTTGTGTTTATTTTTTTTCTTTTTCTTCTCCTTTTGCAAGTGTTCACTGCATTGGTTAACCCTAGTTAATTCTGCATTGCATGTGTATTAGTACACCAGCTTTTCACCCGTAGCTTCTACTGCTCGCTTGGCAGAGCTAGGAGGTGGCATTCAGTACCCAGTTAGAAAGCCACTTGGAGAAGATGTGAAGAAAAACAAATGCTTAGTATCAGCAAAAAAGACTCTGAGTGATGTTTAGATTGAGTAGTTAGGGAGCACATAGGACTAGTATTGCTGAGGACTAGACGACAGCAGTATAGGGAACAAATTTTGGGTTTTGCCAGTTCCAAAAATCAAATGATAAAGGATCAAGGCTTGAAAGTTTGTGAAACTGCCACAAATCAACAGTTTGAAAGTATATGATAACGGAAGTCACTTTTTTTTTTTTTCTTACTTTCTTTAAGGTTTGTGGCTGCACCTCAATTTTCAAAGTCTTATTTGAATAGTCCAGACACAAATCATATAACTCGATTAGGCAATTTAGCTTCTCAACGCTTTAAGAAAGAGGTTCCATATATCCTGAGGATCTGGGTGAAATAATGCATCAGCAGCTCTAAAAAGATAAAAAAGCAAGCTTTAAAATACCTGAAAATATATCACTAATCCAATTGATTTGATAAAAATTATGCAGTCTTTGCATAATTATCTTTAAAAAACAGACAAAGTTTCTGTTCTTACCAGTCTTTATGTGTGTTCCAGCACCTGCTGGAATCATTGGAACAATGGGAAAATGATTTCCCTCAACCTCAGAGTGGCTTTCAATAAAGTCTTCCACAAGGAAGATGAGAAGGCTAAAGCACAGCCAAGTAAGCTGCAGAACATGAGGAAATACAGGGCACTTAGGGTAATTTCTGTGTATGTTTTTCCTATTCCTATTCATCCTGCAACTGATTCACAGGTGGTGTTCAGCTAGAGAAGTGAGCTCTTGTTTCAAATCTGGGACCATTTAGAACTTGCACTTTCACCATGTTTTTATTCAATGGGAGAGTAAATGTTTGAAGGATTTAGTATTAACTTGCCTCAAAACATTAAGTACAAAATAAAGGCAAGTAAAATACACCTCCAACTGAAAAATGGTGTCATTTAAGCCTGAAAATGAGTGTAAGCTAGATTTAAAATGTAACACTGAAGAATCAGAAACAATATGTGACTGAAAAATAAAATAATATAAAATCTATATAAATGTGAACCTCCAGTATTCAATTTTGTGTAAAGGTCCAGTGACAGGGTTTTATCCTAGAAATTCCACTTTCACTGGTTAACGGCGGACTTTTGTACGTTCTTTAAGCTGCTAAATGGTTCCTTCAGCTTCCTTGAGACTAAGAAGGTGTTAAAGTTCCTTCATATGCTTGAGGAGTTTCCTGAGTTTACACCGAGGCAGGCTGTTCCCTGCCACTGGCAGATGGACTAAGACCCCACTGACTTGTCTAAGCACTGTTCAGCCTGTAGATGACCAGTTTCCTCCTCTTGCCTCTGCATGAATTATTTTTGCTTGACTAGCTGTCAGGACAAATAGTGACCAGAACATTCAGGTTGTTGCAGATGGAGCTACCCATATTCCACTCTCATCTAAGCAGGCAGTTTTCTTCTCACCGGTTGCCACGGGAAGGCAGCTCAGGAAACTGAAGCTTAGCTCCTGGTCTTGAAAATTCTAAATTTCTGAAATCCAAATCACAGCAAACCTGTGATAAAATCCTGTGGGTATTATCAAAATCTTCATAAGAGCTAGGACTACTTAATCATGGTCTACAGACCACCAGAATGTTCTTTAGCTTTCCAAATACCATGGTCCAATATTTTACCAGCATAGCTTCCTGCTAGTCCTAATTCTGATCAGTGTTGGGAACAGTGATTACATATACCTTCAAATCTGTTTAAAAAGTCTCAGAGTTGCTTCAAAGTCAACAGAAGTAAAAAGTATTCAGTGCCTTGATGTTGAGCACAGAAAGGTGTGTGAGCGAAGACCTGCCCAACGTTGCCATCACTTTGCTCTCCGTAAGTGCCTGTACAGAGGCAGCAGGGTTGGGTGCCACAGACCACAGTTCTCTCCACAAAGGCTTTACTCAGAGCACTGGCAGAACCAAGAAGCAAAGACAAAGTTGTCAGGGATTCCTTCAACCCCACTTCCCTCCCTCTCTCTGTGATTCCTTACAGGCCTTCCAGGTATAACAGCAACCATAAAAAATTAGGCTTCTTAAATGAGAGGAAAGATCACAGACTTGGATTCTTTTTTGAGCTTGCCCAACAACAGCCATCATCTGGCTAACCATCGCCATGCAACAAGTAACTTAGATCAAAAAGAGAGCTTTATTTACTGTCCTCTCACATAAAGGCAGACTAAGATAGATCTATTTATGTACCACTAAAGCTAAAGCAGTACAAAGATAATTTAATCTAACATCAGAAAAAAATCTGTCAGGAAAAAATTCCACTCTCAGGAAAGGCTTATTATCATTTTTCCTAGTTCAAAGTCCGTGAACCCTAATGTATTTCAGCAGCTAATAAAATTACTCTTTGGGATTTTAAAAATTTTCAATTCATTGCGCTTATGTGTTCCAGAGATTAAGAGGACAAATGCATCAATGCTCTGAAGAAATGCTGTCTAAAATGGAGTCATTCCACCTGAAAACAAATTGACTGTAATATTACAAATACCTAGCTGTGATACAGTAGACACTGAGGTGATTCACAAGAAGTCATTATACAGGTGGGACAACAGCAGCACAGTCTTGGGGAAGGGTTTGTGAAGGTCACTGAGCACAAACCTGCTTTCAGAACAGCAGGGAAGTGCGCCCAGCAATGCGCACACTTAGCAGGCTGGTTTAGGTGTGCAAGTTTGCTCTGCTGCACAAAGAGATGAACGCAAAGCAACACCTGAGCATCCAGCCAGGGTTTCTAAGACTGACAGTGACAGGCTAATGAAAAATACAAGATTAAATCCAAGTCTCTTTAGCCTGTCATGTCCATCAGCATATAATCTGCACCCCTTTTCTCCGTAAATCCACTGATCATGTAGTGGGAAAGAGCACACATTGTTTACTTTGCAAGAAAAATGGGATTGAACTTTTGAGATAACACATGATCTTCTGCTGTGAAACTCTTGCAAAAATGGTAAATGAACTTTGCAGGCTAGGGACAGAAGACAAAGGGGCACATACTGAAATATAGAGGAAGGCAGGTACACTTTCTTGAATAAAGACCTGAAAATACAATTGGTTCTAGAGCATGCCTGTGTACTCCTTGCTGAGCTGCCAGAAGCAGGCAGGTGACAATTTCTGTGATGCTGTTTGGATCAGAGGAAGGCAGGTGGTCCTTTATTTCTTGTTTATTTTTTGTGTGACTTGATATTTCCAGATGGCATGGCTCAGGGATCTCAATAGCTGCTGTGCTAGCAGACCAGGAGTGTGGAAGTGATGGGGAGTCTCCAGTTTCATTTTAACTGCTGTCTTGGTAGTGTGGCCTCCTTTCCATACTTAACCCCTGTTTCTCCTTGGTTTTTACTCCTACGTTTGTCCATGTTGAGCCAATATAGCGTACCTAGAGATAGGGACAGCCTCTCAGAAACTCTATTTCACCTTAACACATAGCAATACATACTGCAACTGTTACTGCCTCTCCCTTGTGCTGTACTGAATAACAAATAATAAGCACCAGGAATAGAAAGGGCCTTCTTACCGCTGCATATTTTGGTCACACTGTAGTTAGATGAACAGGAGAAATGTCTGACTACTGCCCACCCCAGGTGTTATGCAGCAGGGTGGTTGCTGTTGTTTCTCATGGTGTTGCTACAGCTGTTGTTCCCCAGCAGGGCTACGTCGCCAATTTTTTAACTCCATCTCTTACACAGGTCTCACCTCCTCTATGAAATGCACATACGTGTACATACACACGTAATTATGAAGTTGCCACAGCTCAACTTTCTTCCTGCCCCTCCTCAAATCCTGTGATACTTTACCTAGCTAAAACTTGCTTTGTTCGGCTTAGCAACAGCATTTGTGGAGGGCAGATTTCTGGCTGGCCTGGGGAGTAACTTGCCCTAAGAGAAGCTGCCATGCTCACGGTGGATAAACTGGCCATGCTGCCCTCCTGTGCCCACTCACTGACTTGGGCTCCAGTTCCTCTGCAAAGGGAGGTTAAAGCTGCTAAGGGGAAGGAGGACAGTGAGCAGCACAGCTTCCAGTTTTGTGTCTAGTTAACTTGTGAAATACAGCTGCGTGCAGTGAGCACTAAGGAAACACTGAGATACAAAATTTAGCAGGGGCAGTGCAAATGTAGCATAACCGAAGGACAAATCAAGACGAAAACACATCATCAAAGCTTCCTTTACACTCCAACTATTTTTTTCGGTTTTGTTGCTTAATTACATCGTGTTTTACAATTTTTTGCAGAGACCTTTAATATGGAGTCTCTACATGGATTATTGTTAGCATGAGAATAACAGCACTTTGTTAATTATTAAGTTTGGTTTCAGTAATGCTTCTTTTGCTTGCTAATTTTTAAAAACTTTTAGAGCTTTGCTATCTATTATGCTTTTAATTCTTTTTCGTATGAATAGCACCACATAAATATACTTCCACTAGCCTGGCAAGAGCTCTAATTTGCTAATTGAATGTAAAATCATATTCAAATTGATAGCAATTCCCCTCCCTTTAGCTTGCCTCTGTATGCTCATTGGAATTTTGCTTTGACTGTGAACCAGGGTTTGATGAAAAAGTCTTCACTTCTCATGTTTGCATCCTGTAAATGTTATGTCTTAAATCCCTCTTTTTTACCACATGACTTCATGTGCTAGCAATTTGACTTAATAAGCAGCTACAATAAATGTACAGTATGGAAATATTGTTGTAAGTCTGCTAGAACATTCCCATGCTTAAACAAAGTGTTGCGTTGAAAGAGATGTAAAATATATAATAACACTGAAGCCTTGAACAAAATCCTGCTTCTTATTTAATTCGTACCCTTTTCTGGATAATGTGAGTAGTCCTTGTTTATGCCTTCTTTTTCAGCAGTATTGCTGAGCTTCTAAGCATCAGAGCTTTGCTTTCGCTGTCATCATCCACGGATTCTACTAAAATGAATAGGTTTCCTTGTGTATTGTTTGTTTTATTTGAAGGTCTGCCAGATTCCTTATGTACTGATGTCATTTTAATAAGTCTCTGATATGCCTGTTGGTAATTTTATCTGGGAATTTAATTTACTGGAGGCAACAAACAAACAGAGCCTAGAATTAAAGGCAATGAGATTTCCTCTCTGGTATATTTACAAATATTAGACAAGTTAAATCTTCCTTGTCCTCTGCTTCAGTGCCATTCTGCTCGGGTTTTGATTGCCTACAAACGCACAAGTCATGGATGCAAGTGTGCATTCCACACATAAGGATTGGGATTTATTTTTTAATACTTTTTTTAGTTCCTTTGCAAGCCACATCTTTCAAAGATTAAGGAAATAAATTAGTGCTAACTTAAAAACTAAACAGATTCAATCTGTCATGTCCCCAGCCTCCAGGCTTTGGAGAAGTGTGTGTGTTTGCTGCATTTCAGGGAGTACCTGAGTGGTATTTGCAGGTCTCTACCTGAGGTTTGGTGAGCTGCCGTGCTCGCACTCTGCATTTTCCACTGACCTCCTAGTGCTAGCAAGGATTTCTCACGTGAACATGTGCTCTCTCTGTGACCTGTGTTTTCTCTCCTGCATCCCAGCCTTCTTTCTTTCGAGACACAGTGTAAGCCCTAAAAATCCCTGGCTGTGCTGTGTCACAGGAGACTGAACATGGCTGGGGAGTCCAGCCCCATGAGCCATGAGACAACTGCATCCCAGCCCTCATGCTGTCGACAGCATTACCAGAATGGGAATACCTCCTGTTGACCCACGTGTTTTGGTTTGTCAGGCAGACGTTTACATTATATCCAATGAAAATTTAACATTTTCTGCTCCAAGCAGACTTTTTTTCATTGAGACTTTATTTTTCCTCCAAGAAGGCTTTGATTAGAAGTCCTCTGAGCTATCACTGCTCTGCTCCCCCACCTAGTTAGTTTTAGATGCTGCTCTTGAGTTTTGTGCTAAACTTCCTTTTTTATCTCTGGGCTAGGGAACTTATATCTGCTTTTATCATTGTTTGTGTCTTAGTATGCTTCAGGAAAATGTTTCCTTTCAGCATTAATGTTACAGGGAGGCCTGGGCAGCTTACAAAAGGCAAGATGGACATTTTGCATCAGTGCTCAAAGCAAGTTAGTTAAACGGTCCTTGCTCTTGGCGCCCTACTTCGTCTTTGTAAAATTGAGATAACAATTTTTCTTACAAAGTGTCTGGTTTCTGTTATGCCAAGGGATGAGAAAGGACTGAAAATACCACAGGAAATGTTGGCAAGCCCCAGCCTGATGCTGGTCCAGCTTACAGTGAGGAATGCAGCATTGCACTGGGTCCTGGCTCACGAATACCTTTCCTGAGCAGTCATACACTGCCCTGAGGTCTCCTGCTTGCTTTACATCACTCAGCATCACAGACTCTCTCTCCTGAGCAGCTCTTGAGAATATTTTGAAAAACTTCTTCAAAACACTATTTTAAGCAGTCTGTAGCACCCGCACAATAATAGCATTATCACACTGTTTTACAAGGCCATAATTTGGTTCCCTCCCTGGCATAAACCAGGAGGACTTTAGTCTGGTTTCTCCACTTGGTGACTGGCTTACTGCCTTGTAAAACAGCACGATGGGACTATTACTTCTGGAGGAAGTGACAGGCATCAGGAAAGCCGATTGGTTGACACCTCTTTTTCATTTAGTATAATATTTTTCTTCTTGGAAGTAGCATGTAAACCAAAATGTTTGCAACTGTAACACCTCATAACTTACTTTTCCTCTGCAATGCAAAATCAATTTTAATATAGTTTGCTTAATTTATAACTGACCTACCTGTACTATTATTCATTGTTTATACAGCACTGTAAACAAGGAGGACAAGGCCACCACACACAGGGAGGGAGGACACGGTGGCCATGCCACCTGACTGTGAGCAGGAACATTTGTATCAGGTGGAGCAGTGGCTGGCGGGAGGGCTGCAAGCTTCTTCCTGCAAGTCTGCACTGGGTGGAAAGGCACAGGACATTTCATAATGCTGGCAGTGTTTTTCTAAGTACCCTCATGGCTCCTTCTGAAAAATTTGTTTACTTACACTTGCAAGACTTCAGTGTGGTGGGGAAATACTTACTGTCCCTGTTTGACATGTGAGCATTTTGGGCAGAGAGAGGCAAAGATGTAGGCTGGCTAGTGTTTGGCCACCAGCAAATTATAGATTTGATTCCATGAACAAGACCTTTGCTGTCAATTCTGCTTTGTCCCCATCCCAGACAGTATATGGGTTCCTCTCCTAGTGATGCCCCACATGCCAGAGGGAACCCAGGATGCTGCAAGCAGCTCTGAGCATTAGGAGTGTTGGGCTGTAATGTCCAGGCACAGAGAGGAGGGCTGTGCTACCGCTGCAGCACAAGGACTTTCACAACACCTTTACATCCTTTAAAACTAGATGTATTTTGTGATAAAATTCCTCTTTAAAAAAAAATAATAGAAACTGCTTTCAGGAACTCAGAGCCAGTCCTTCTGCGTGTGTAAAATTTCTCATTATTCTCTTCTTTTCACTGTTTAACATAGTCAGCTTGGACAAATGAATTGTCGACTCAAAGCTGATCTATGTGTAGGAAAAAGAATTCTCATCTGGAGTAATGCCACCTAGGCTTAGTTCCTGGCTAATCTGATCCTTATTAACTTTGTCTTCTCATACCAAATCAGACTCAGTCTCTGTAGAGGACGTAAGGAACAGCACTGTTGCCAATGTTGCCAAGAACAAATTTTGCTAAACTACCCCTTGACACCTTCTTTTTCTCTTTTTTTCTTTTTTTTNTTTTTTGTCCTAGTTGGGTTTTCTTCAATCCAGATTCTGGGAGTATCTGCCCAGCACAAAGTCAGGGTACTGCTGCTACTGCTCAGATAGTGACTGTCTTTTCAAGAGCTTTCCCGGGAACCTGGATGGAAATCCCCTGCAGATGTTAGGGTTGTTTATTAAGTTTCATTTCCTTCTTTTATGCATCCTCTGACACAAGGGACCTTTAGGGGACGGGTCAATATTATCTCAACACAAGGGCATGCTCCAGCAGTACCTGGCTGGTGTGGGACTCAGAAGGCTACAGGGAACAGTAACAAAACACAAAGTCTGCATCCTGATACAAGGTTTTCTAGGACTAAGTCAAGTCAGGTAATTAGCTTCCTTTTTTTCCCACCCTTACCCGGCCTCATACAGTTAATAAGTAATACTTCTAAAACGTCATACATCCTGATGAACGGCATTTGCTCTTCTAACCACGCAATTGCACATCTCCTTGCAAATTTGCCAAATTTCTTGCTATCTGCACTTGCCCCCTGAACTGCTCTCAAATGATTGCTTTCAGGTTCTCTTACTCCGCTGAGCTGCCTAAAAGTTGCCTTGAAGGCACATTCAGTCACACATGTGAAGGCCTGTCATGAGAGCGGGATCGATCTCGTCAGTTCTCTTTTTTGCATTTACATCTCTGGTTTGAGTTGCTCAGGGGCACTACGGCACAGATGAGCAACTGCCTTTGAGACAGGCTCTGCCCTGCCAGTCCCTGCTGTGCCCTGGCTGATGCTCCCTTGCCTGATTTTGCAGTGGCAGGACATGTCTTGGCTGACACCCCATGTCTCACCTGCCAGCTGCCATTCCTGCTGCGGAGGAGCAGTGAGCTGTGTGAGCCACCACGGTTCACATCTCACCATGTCCCTGCGAGCCCCATTAATGAGTTATTGCAGTGAACAGGAAAAGCTGGGCTGTGAATGATGGCATCTGAGAAGCAGGTTAGCTCATCTAGACCCGTCTCAGCTGCAGGGATAGTAACCTGTAGCTTGGAGCAGTAACCACAGCTAATTCGCATACAAGCTTGAGTTAGATCCCTTTAAGGGACAACGTGCTAATGCACTTCCAGCAGACCGAGACAAGTGTATCAGAAAAAAATGTGTACATTCAGTATTGAAAATGCTCTGGTAGCTGTACAGCAGTGATTTATCCCACCAGTAAGTTTCCCTGTTAAATCTGACCTGCTCAACATCTCTGCATTGACCCTGCTGAAGACATGCAAAGTGTGCTCCACTCCGTGGGCCTTGAGGTGGCAAGGCTGGGCTTCAGGCTGTGCTGTTCCCGTCCTGTGGCAGCAGACTGGGAGTCTGGTGTTCCTCCGTGCAGTGAGTGTCCCGCTGTCCCCGGGGTGCTGCCAGGCCCTGGCCACAGCAATGCCTGTCCTGCCAGCCCCAGGGCAGCCTGAGGGGGCGTGTGGGAGGATTCTGGGTTATGTTGTCAATGTCAATATTTTTACAAGAAAATGGAACTTTTTCATTTAAATTGTGGAATTCCTTTCTGTAAGGAAAAGCTTGGAAAAAATGACTTAAGCTCACAGATTAAAATCTAACGAGTTTTTATTCAAATTTCAGATCACTTTTTTTTACTGCCTTTTTTTTTTTTTTTCAGTTGAAGAAAACATTTTGTACCGAAAGGACAGTCTAGTTCCGGCTTGTTGATGTTCCCAATGTGCTGCGTGCATCTTGGCTGTATCTCAGAGAGACTCTTCAGAGTGCTGCTGACAGGATTTAAAGCTCACCAGTGCTGCTGGGCTGAGTTTAAAGCTTGGGCTTTAAAGCCAGCAGCCTTGGGGGCTGTCTGTATTTGCATGCATAGTTAATCAGACATCGATTAACATCTTTAGCACGACAAATCCCTGTGGATCACAATTTAATAGATCCGTTCTGGGTCAGAGGCACAGTGCAGTCCACTTGAGCTCGCAGAAAACTGGCTTCTGACAGTGAAGTGGGATTGCTTCTTGTCATATCATCAGCACTTCAGACAAGTTTCTTGCTTTTGTAAACGCATTTGAGAGAGAAATCTTTTATTTATCAACAGTTTTCCTCGCCGTTCCCCCTCCCTGATGCAAATCTTAACAGTTTTTTTTCCTTTTCTTTCCTTTTCTTCAGAGCTTTCGGTTAAATCCACAACTGATCATTTTGTTGGCCCAGTGTTCCTACTCTGAGAGATTGCACACCTGGACATTTTTACAGGAGTTTAGTTTTGGTCTAATTCCCACGGGGTTTTGTACCCCTCTCTTAACAAGAATCAGAATAGCTTACATTCTTGCACCATGCTTTTCCTCCCAAAGGACCCTAAAACCATTTACAAACTATAAAAGCTGCTTTTTCTCTAAACAGAAATCACTTTACCCATCAGTGAAGTGCAGCCACCTGGAGGGGAGGGAGAGTGGAGAGCAGCAGCTGCTTAAAAACTCCCAATATTGTTACATTTTAAGCTGAAAAGTGATAAGTACTAATATCCAGCTGAATGTTTGGCTGGCCTTTCAGAAGGTAGGATGTAATTTTTCAAACTGTAATTTGACCTAGAGAACATACCCAGCTCTTGCCCCAAGTACAAAGAGGCATTTAATTTTAACATGCAGTCAAACAAGCAGCTTATGACTTATTATAAAGAAAACCAGGACCTCTGGCAGGAAATTATCCTAAAGTTATGTAGAAAGGAAGAAAAGAACCAAGTGGATAATCAGCTCCCAAGCACAACTGCGTAGTATTATTTCATGAAGGACTAAGTGCTGAGCAATCTCAGGCTGTTTGTTTTTCAAGACTCAGATAATTACAGCCCGGGGCATAGGCTGCAACAATGCTCTAGATGGCACGCAGAAAAACCGTCTGTCTCATCATTGTCAGAATATACTAACAATGACTGTAATAATGATGATGATGATAATAGCAGCAACAACAACAACAATAATAATAAAACCCCAACAACAATAATAATAAAACCCCAACAACTAACTTTGATGATACAAGTTAAACCAAGTTCATGTGAACATGCTTGAGGGTGGTTTTCTTTGTTTTCAAAGAGATTACTTTTTGATGACTCAGAACTACTAAACTCTACTATGGCAGGTTGTGTACTTGGAAACATGAAAAGTACAGAAAAATCACCCTAAGTCTGGAGTAATCATGTACATGTTACCCAGAGATGACGTGCCAAGGGAGAAATCCATACGCATTTTAAAATGCTGTGACAAGAGTAAAGATTTTAAATGAGCACCCTACTGAAAAGGAGTTTCAGAGAAGACATTTGCAGCTGCTAAGACTGCAGTTGTATGGCCATCATAGCAAGAATAATTACTGCTTATTTAACAATCCTCATCTGGGCGTTTCCTAGTGATCCTGAGGGACTACAAGAGAGACAAATGTCTCTTACACCCATCAAAGTGATTAAAAAGGCGCCATTCCTCTTTTAATGGAAAAACTCAGATTTTTTACAATGATAATACACTGCTAAAGGACAGTCTGTCACAGGCTGTCACAGACCAGGCAATTCCCAGGAGTTGCTCCATTTGCTGAGCCTGGTGCTTGGATTTGCTCTAGAATGAGACATTACTTTTGTAGACTGTAGGAAGCAAAGGAGTTAACACCTCTTTCCTTAATAATGTTTTCTTTATTTTACTAAAATAAAAAGATGTTAAAGCCCTGTCATCTAGTGAACAGCACAATAAACAGAAAGCATGAGGGAAGAGCTGAAATAGGACTGAGATGGCATATGGGCCAAAGGCAGTGACTTGACCTCAAAATGACAGAATGAACCTGTATTATTCGCTCTGCATTTGAACCAGAAATACCTGGACTCCACATATGACTCCAATGTCCTGCCACAAATCAAACCTGCATCTTCCTCTACTGTCTTCTCTACTATCCATTTGAAATGCCAGTGTTAATATACTTTAACCAGAGTGCTCATTGCTGTTCTGGAGTGCTCTTGTCAGAGTTTGAAGAAAATGACACTTTTTTAACAGACAGAAGAGTTCCATGGGCAAAATAAAACAGGATAAATCAATTTTGAATATCTAAACATATCATAAATTGCAGAAGTGAAAAGAATTTTAAAAATAGTAAGTTCGCTGTGTAGCTCATTTTTCTTTTTCTCGTGCTGGTGAAATCCACACTGCGGTCAGAATGGCACAATCGTAACAGAATGCCTATACCCAAACACCTAGCAAGCAGGTTTTTTGCAGTTTGATTCTTCTTGACCTAGACTTTGTTGCTTAGTTAGTATCTTCTCTATAAATTTATAGTTTTGTTCAAAGGTAAATTACGTTTTTCTAACTACAATGACTTCTTCAAAAGAAGGCATGTTAGATGGTAAACTTAGCGTTAAGGCAGGTTGGCTAAAGCAATTGAAGTGTTTTTCTTTTATTAGCATTAACTGAAAATAAATCCTTTTATTCTGTTTGCTTCCCATGTGCTGTTTCCATGTTAGAAGGTCATTCACAAGGTAAAAGTCATAATCGGGTTCACTTAATGGAAAGACAGAGCATGTAATTCTTGCAAGGAGATCAACTGATATTTTATCCCTCAGAGATAAGGGCCCACAACAGAATGAAGATAACATCAGAGTCATTGAGGGAAAGAGTAACTGTACCTGAAAAATACATGATGATCAAACCTGTAAAGTATGTCTTCAAGAAACCTTAGAAGGTCTTGATGTTTTTATCAACTCTATCTTTTTAAGTACTGAAGTGATATAAAAGCAGGAGGAAATGATTGTAGAATTTCAATTCCTTTACAGTATTTATTTCAAAGGTCATGGGTCAAGTAAAAATCCAACAGAAATAACCCTGGTCAAATTTATTTGAAAAGCATAAGTGGAACCAAAGCCTGGGAAGCTTTGGAGACCCATTATTTTAAGTATGAAGTGCAAGTTTCTTATCCAACAAACATTTATACACTATCTAATTTTGAGAGTCTTCCATCAAATTCAGCAAGCCTAATAGATTGCTTAATTTTAAGCACTGTTCAGTATTTAAAGATATTTTTTTCTCTACTTCAGCTCTATTCAGCAGATCATACATTTTGTATACAGAGAAGCTCATCACGTTTGAGAAGCACACCAGGTTTGAGAAACCTGCCTGAAAGTTTTGTTAATTTCTGTAATGGAGAATGAAGAATTTGTACTTTGGACACCTGAGTGAAATGTGTGTGTAAGGTGTACTCTAATATGAGGAAAATAACATTCTTGTAGTGGAGGAATAAATGTGTTATGATAAAGTTACCCATTAGCCTGCAGTTTTTGTGAACTAGGTAGAGGAAACACTTGGGCAGTTAGTGTTCATATTATCAAGGCTGTTTTCTGAATGTATTTGAAAAATTACCTTTTGGCAACCATACAACACAGATTGAATTACAGTATTAGCATAGATGATCCTGGCATAGATAAAGTATGGCAATGTAAATGTGTATCTAATTTTATAGCTTGAGGGTAAAAACAGCCAAAGTGAACTGTTTTCCCGGGAAGACGTCTCTGGCATCTGCCACTTATTTTTTTCTGCTAAATACGAAAGGAGGTTTGCAGATATGATAAAAAGCTTTGGCTTTGTTGGAAAGCTCAAAGAGTAATGGTAATAAGTATTTAACTTACAGTTTGGTTAAGTAGCATCTATTGTGCAAGTGTATAATATTTCCTGTAATAACTTTAATATGTCTCTGTGATTGTTCAGTGGGATGTACCAAAGGAAAGGGATATTTAACAGGTCTGTTTTTATCACTGCATCTGCCTAATGATCTACCACACATGCATATCATGTGGAAGACATGGGCACCGAATAGACAGACTTGGAGTAGGTACAGGACTATATTTTAGGCAAAACTGGAGCTTGGGTTCAGAGGTAGGCCCAAGGTCAGCCTGAAATCACCTTTTCTGCTCTTGTAAGATTTCACATTGGCATGGCAGGCAAAAGGCATCAGAGGACTGTTTTTGTCACTAATACTGAAAATGTCACTTGCTAGCTGTTGTGCTTGCGACTATCTGCTGCTTGTCTCCAGAATTTCAGAAGTAAAGGTATCTCCAGGAAATTCTGCTTGCATTTTTGCTCTATGCAGAAGAAGTACTTTTAGGTTCCACATGTTCACCAAACCTGTGGAAGAGTTTCTGCTCTGAGAAATTGCCCGACTCTTTCACCTAATCCTCATGACAGAAATGATTTGTTGTGCTGAGTATGACCTTGGCTCTGTAGTAATGTGGTATGACTGTAAGGAAAGCAATAATAACCTTCCGTAAGACTTCTGCCTCTTCCTATTCTGTAACAAGAATATAATCCCCTATTACTACAGGGTAATCCAGAAAAGCCTCTGTTGCTTTTTATGGGACATTTCGATGAAGATGTGTTCTCTTTCCTCTTTTCCATGCCAGAAATGCAGTGTGATTTCAAATTGAGTCCATCTCTCAAACCATTAAAAGTTAACTGGATGAGCTACATACAGTGCTATATAGTACCTTCTTTTAAATCTGGAGGAAATAGCCAGCTGTTCCCAAAATGAAAGCTTTTTTCACAGATGTCACAGGGCTTTAAAAATGTTTAAATGCTCATCAAAGGTGACTAATGCCACTGACAGGAACAAGTGGATCCCTTTTTCTTTCAGGTAAATGGCAACTCTTAGGAAAGTGTAAGGCTTGAAGACTACTTCTAGTAGCATTTCTTTCATCTTAAATTCCAGGTAGTCACACTGGTAAGGAAATGCCAGTATTTATGCTGTATCCTATACAACAGGCCAGTTCCCACACCTATTTGTAAGTTTTACACATCAGCTGAACCATTTCCAGGCACATGAAAAACAAGGAGGAATTTTTCTTTTTATTATTCTGATTCCTAACACATGAGCGGTCTGATTTAAATTTGATACTGTAGATGCACTATGGTTACTGAATTTTCCTACCTCTTCTTATATTATGGAACAAAAATGCTATTTTCCAGGGGAAAGTCTTGCAGTTTCTTCTTCTTAGGAACCCAAGTGAGTATTTTGCATGCTTTATTGGTGCTTTGCATAATTTTAAGTTGATCTTAGTTTACAGAATTCTGTGTAGTCTAAACCAGATTTTCCAATGATTAGTGGAAAGGTATCAGGGCAAATTCTCATATGGACTGTGATCATCGTCAGACAAACCCAGACCTCAGAATTGAATGTGCAGACCTACAAAGATTGCTTGGATGCCAATGTGGTTTTCGGGTGGTATTGAGTTGGCTTGGATGCTCTTCTTGGATTCTACTTCTCTGCTGTTTGCAGCAGAAAAAAAGGGCCAGGCAGGATCTGTCCTTTACCAGTTTGTGGGTATGGTTTTAATTCCTCAGGGCTGAGAGCTGTAGCTGGCATTAGGTTGCTCTGAGTATAGGAAATCAGAATGTAACCAAAACAGGAAAGGGATTAGAAGGATGGAAAAAAAGGGAAGGGACAGAACCACAGCTCTAAAACGGTTCCTACTGCGTGCAATTCAACCCATGCCTATTGTGTTTAGCTGCTTTTTCCCATGCACTTGTTTTTGATCTAAAGCACACGCGACGGTGGTAACTACTAAAACCTAGGGAACATTTGCAAGCTATCAAAGGAGGTGGAGTCACTCAGGCAACTGGAAAGGGAAACTCTGCTATTTCTCAGGATATTTATAGAAGGGTACCCCCACTGCCATTTGTGCTTCAGGGAGGTCCTTCCCTTGATTACTGATAGTGTGTACTTTAGCCATGTGTGGTGTAGCAGATTGGGCTCAGCGCTGTGAGCCACAGCTCCCCTTTCCCAGAGATTCCTTTGAACTTTGCAGCCCTGTGCAATAAACTTATGTGTGGTGTTAGGCTGGCCCACCCAGAAGCGAGATATTTCTTGGAAGCTGTCTTGCACTTCCCTATGGCAAGCTACTGTGAAAATGCTATGGTAAAGTCTCTGTGTCAACACTGCTTCTCCCTCCCCTCCTTGCTCCAGCCTGCCCACTGGAGGCAGACCACGACTATCCCAGCTGGAGCAGCGCTTTTTGCTCAGCACTGTTTCTGATTTGAGACCTTTCATTACTGTCCCACTCCATGCGGACTGCTGGAAAAGCAGGATGTTCACTGACAACATCACATTTGCCCAAAGCTATTGTTTCAGCTTTTGTTTTTAATTGCAGCATTCTCAATAGCTGGCCTCTTTTCCTCTTTTTTGATTATGAAACAGGGCTATGTTCCATGTGTTTCGTTACTGATGGTGCTGTTCCAATCTCTAACACATTCTCAAAACAACAGTTGGAAAATACTTTTCAGGTCCCTCTCCCCAATAACAGCTGGTGCATTTTCAAAGACTTTGGTTTAAGCTGAGAGAAGGGAAGGGAGTACCAGAAGGGCTAAGCAAGCCCGACAGCTCTCTTATCCAAACACACAGTCATTCCCATGATTGATGGAGTCCTTGGCCAGACTCTGGAAGGCTTTCAAACACACTGTTCTGGGGTGGTGTGAGTTTCAGAGGGTCATTCTGGCAGGTGTGACTAAACGCAAATTAAGTGTTAGCTCCCCAAATAAATACTAACTCCGGGAAGATAACAAGTACCATTTTCACAACTCACTACCTTTGAGCAAAGCAAGTTGTCTCAGAACTCAGAGATATTCATGAAAGATACTGAGAACCTTGCAGCTGACTAGGCGCTGAGCATTACATTTAATAAGTTAATACTACTGCCAACAAATGTGTGTTTCACAACCAAAACTGTGAATGTATGTTTTTATTCCGTGGCTTTAAAAAATAACAACAACAAGTAAAAATACAAAGTAATATAAAAGAAGAGCAACAAAAAACCCAGTAAAGACGAAAACCCCAAAGCAATCAACCAAAGAGAAAAAAACCCAAACAGAAAAACCTCCACCAACCTCTCTGTTGTCCTCAAACCTCCCAACTCTCACCACATATTCAAACCAAAATTTTAGTCTAGTATCCAGAAAAGTGTCCTGTTTACTCAAAACGTTTTCAAGGACTAGCTTATCAGCAGGAAGAGGCTTGTGATAGAGCTATCTTTTCACTGAGAAGTAAAAAACCCTAGATTCAAATGCCTTTAAAGAATCCCAGTCTGAAAGGGAAGCAGTCCTAGATCCTTATATGTATTGTTCGTATCCTTGTGATGTGATATGTTGATACCCTTAACATGTATTGTTGTTTCAAGACAAGTTTTTAATACAGAACAAAGCTAAATGCAAATATGACTCAATTTGACAATTTCAAATGCACTTTCTAAATAGGAAGATCAAGTAAATATGCACATCATTTAAATGGAACTCTCAGTTTTAATGTTCATATACTAGAAGAATATTTTTCTAGTGTTTTCTTCTACTGCAAGTTATGACTAAGAGTGGCTATCAGCCTATGAATGACCTGACAATATTTCAGTGTCAAACAAAAGGACTTTTTCTTCCAGAAAGTGAATCATCACCTTTTTTTTTATAAATAATACTTCACACATAGACCACCTTCTGCTTAATTTCCAGGAGTAGGAAAAGCCTCCCTATGCCTTTGGGAGACTGGAAAGTGTGAAGTGAGGATGAGAGAATGTGTTAGGTTCCCAGTGATGTAGAAGTCAGAGCAGATGTAAGGAATCAATTCCAGTTCATCCCCCTACTAATGTGTTGTTGTAACTATTAAACCTTACCCTCATCATATTAATAACAGGAAGTCAGTGGAGAGTTACCTGCCCAGCACGTGGATCTACTTCTTTAGTGTTTTCCCATGGTTCTCCAGAGAGCCGTAGATTCATACTTTTTCTTTGGATTGGCATATGCAGGTTAAAAGACAAAACCCTCAAAACTGTATAATATTCATGTGTCTATACAATTGGTGAGGCTCTTGTTTTTGCCAGCAGGCAAATGGGTAGAAATCAAAGACTTTATTCCGTCACTGTATGAGCTTTGTGGCTGCTTCTGGATGAAATAATCCTGGAATCTGACTTTAAACCGGAAAATGCTGGAATTAATTTTGCTTTTACAATTGTGCTAACTATGGTCAGTGCTTCATTCCCTGTCACTGAAGGACAAGAGAAGCTTTCTGCCATGGAGGCATCAGATTTGTCATGTGCAAAAATACTCCTTTTGGCAGGTCTTCATAATCAAGCCCATTTCTTGCTATCATCAATGCTGCTATGTGGTTTTGTCTCTTTGCCAAATGCCTCAGATCCCTGCTCCTTTAAAAGTCCCAACTCACTTGTCTCAGGGGACCAAACTCCTGCACATGTCTAAGACTGCATTTTAGCACTTTGCATCCTACTCAAATTGGGTCACTGTGCATGTGCCTTCCAGTATGCCCTGGCACATGAATCACCCTTTAAATGAGAACTCTTATTTACCATTACACCATTTAAATGCTCTGAAGGCAACTAGACGTTTCATTTACAACTGGGTTCTGAATACTGGCCTTGAGGACTTCATTCTGGTTTTAATTTCTTGGATACTTTTGTTTTGAATATATTGTCAGTGATTGAAAGCTTATACAGGGTAGGAAGGGGAAAGAGAGCAGAAGAGTCACCACATTACATAGCTTGTGAAAGGCTGGAACAGGATGGCTGCTGTAGAACAATGCACATTTAGAAAGATGCAGAGCCTGTGCTGGCAACTTCAGGCAGCTTTAAAGTAATGTGGATATAATATGTCCCCAGCATGAGGCTGCATAACTCTGCCAGGATACTGCAATGAGAAGTACTGCCAAAGGGTAGCTGTAGAGAAGTTCCCAGTATCTCACAGAATAGAACAGCCATGGAAAGCTGTCACAGAAGACGCTTCGTTGTTGCAAGTACAGTTGGGATAGGGCTTTCCCATCTGTGTCCACTGTTTTCTCTGCTGTCCTTTTGCAGATGAGGGAGATAAATCAGTCCTCTGCAGGTAATACTAGGCTATTGGCTTGATGGCTATTGTCTATAAAAAAACTGGAGGGACTAGCTCATAGGGAGTTATGATACATTATAAGCCTTACCTGGCTGTAGTTAGACACAATCCCACCCAAAACAACTCAGCTCTTCGAGGACATCTTCCAGTATTGTTTCACATGCCCCTTAACCTTCCTGAGTCTTTTCACGGAGTGAACCTTTTATGCCAGCATGCAAACAGTATTTGTATTGCTTGACTGCTTGAGGTCTTTGAGCTGGACTCCATGGCCTTTCCACAGGTCTTCATAAACAGATATTCCAGTGGCAGAGATTGAATGAGAAAAATATTTTACAGAATACACACACACACACACAAACACACACGTGTTTATCTACAGATATGTAGACAAAAAGTCACTGTTTCGTTCTGACTTTGGAAAAAGGGGTGTAAATGTGTAGGCACTTGGTTAATAAGGGCTCATTTAACACTTGCTAGTCTTTCTTGCTGTCCTTACCTGGGGTAAGTGGCACAGTGTTAGCACTACACGTTACCACATGGACTCAGTGTTAGTCACGGGTCACAAAAAGCAAGAAAGGCAGACTCACACTGTTTGTCATACATGCAAAATTAATAAAACTGGAGCTGTTTCTCTTCACTTTACATACATGACTACCAATTTCCTGCCGAACTAGTTCCCTGTGTGAAACATAATGCTTTCTGACACTGAATATTGATTGGTCATGAGTTACCATTCTAGAGTTCATCATGCTGTATCTTAAGCACTTGATAATTTACCTTAAAGCTCTAATTATGTTATAATCCTAGTTTATTCAAAAAAACCAAAGAGAAGCACTAGCCAAACAAGAACAGGAAAAATCACCCTCTGTCCCGCAAAAACCCCAAACAAACAGGAACGTGCAAATTCAATTGATTAGTTATAAAAAAATCAATCAAGCGATAGCAACACTATGGATATTCTTTTCTTAGGTTTTGTGAATTTGACTAACAGATTGGACTGCTCTGAAGGTTGTTTCCAAATATTGGTTTTAATCTGTCGCAGAAAAACAAACTAAACTTCCATGTGTTTCTATGAATGTATTACTACAATGATCACTTAATTCAGGGAAATATGGTACTTAAACTTGTTGTGCACTCCAAAGCTAAGCTGAAGTCTACAGAAGATAATAGGGATCAAGCCTCCAATAATTTCCTTCCACACTCCATTCAGTTTTCTTCGTCAGAACAGAGCCTCAATATACTAGAAGTAGGGTGGTTATTTTTCATAAAATGGGGTATTATTTTATACATTTTATTCACCAAAGTGCACGAGGAAAGGGGATAAAGCAAATAACAGTTTCTGAGGAGGAAATCCCACAGCGAATTGACCTTAGAAATAATGAAGTTAAGTGGAGAAACATTTGCCAACATTCCCATAGTAGACCAAAATATCTGCGCCTCAAGGAGAGGTGTGAGGTGCAAAGGGGACACAGAGGAAGAAAAACACAAGAGCAGGAGAAACAGGCTGTTTGGAAGGTTGCTATTTTTAAGTGATCTCGATACTATGCTTCAAAGAACAATTTGATCTTACCTTGAAATAAAGGAGTAAAACCACACAGGGAGTGAGAAATTAGGGTGAGAATACTTTCTTCTTGCTCCTCTTACTCATGTGCATTTACTTTTGTGAAAACACCTACTTTCTGGTTTATTTAGAAATGAATGTCTACCCTGAGAAGCATGTAATAACAAATTTGTTCTTAAGCCTAGGCAGAGACTTTAATAGATGTTAATAATTTTTATGGCTTTAGTGAAAATTCTTACTGTTTAGATCCCATACAAATAAAAGCATTTATATCACCTGTCATAATACCCTATACTGTTGTAGGTTAAGATAGAAGTCCATTAGAGTGATTGGCTGACTCACTTCAAGGATTCAAAGGCTGTTTATCTCGATTAATTAAAGACCTGTAATTACACCGGTTTGACCTCGAGGACAGCAATTACTCCACAAAAGCTCTCTACAGGAAACCAGACATTAGCCTTGGCTAATTAGCTTGACATTCACAAGCTGCTTGTATCAGAATGCAGATGGTTTGGCAACACCAGCATGCAAACAGCACCTACAAATGCTGCAAGAACTGCCCCCAGAAAAGCAACTGCCTGTCAGTGATGGCTAAGAGTGAAATTATTTTCTTGTTGGTTTTTATAATTTGCATTTAGAAAAGTCCTTTTTCCCAGAGACAATTTCCCATGGAGAAAAATGGAAGAAGGGGATGGCAGCCTGGGAGATTGACTCAATTTATTATGGGAAAAAGTAGAAGAGTCTGGTTCTGTAAACTTTTCCTGGTCCTCCTGACAGTGATTAGTCCTCTTGTGCACACATTCTTCAATCCTTCCTCTTGTCAGTGTCTATAGGGTTTATATTTAGGATGCTGTAGGCTCTCTACATGTGGTCTGAATACAGCAGCATGTAAAGCAAAAAATTATCATTCAATTTACGCTAAAACTTGCATCATTTGCACACGAACTAAAATGGAGTTTTGGTTTGGATTTACAGTTCCAGCTTCCATAGATGTTTAAATAATAATTCAATTAGTCCTATAGAGATGTTTTAACATATGCTCAGAATGTAGCTCAAAATAAGCTGTGAGTTCACACTTTTTAGGAAATAAGAATTTAGAATTATTTATTTCCTTATGTCTTTCCCAAGTGACAGTCAAATTCTAGCCTATATTTCAGTTTTTTTCTTCAACATATTTTTCTATGTGTGTTTTCAACGTTATATGTTTGGAGTCATTTACACAATGAAAGAAAAAATTTGGCATTTGTCAGCATGGCAATCTGTGGTGAGCCTAGACACTGAAACGCCAATCTTCTCTGTATTTCTCTAGAAAGTACAGAACAAGGGGTTTATCTGTTATGAACAAGTGTTTCAGCAAATGATCAACCTCTGAATTTGGGTGGTGGCCCAATAATCCACATCAGACCAAGACACCTTGGCCCTTCTCTGAAGGCATAACTGTGAGTCACTTGCTCCTCTCTATATGCAGTGTGCCCACCACAATGTTGGGGTGTCCACCCCCCGCTGTGGACTTAAGTATGTTCATAGTCCTTTCTTGCAAATAGCTTTTTACCCTCTGCAAGATATGAGATGGATAAGGAGTGCTGGAATTTATATTAACATATGTACTTATCATGAGTTTATTTGTCATTCACTTCTTTTCCAGTCTCAGCATAAGCAGAGTTTTATTGCTTAACTAATTGAATAATATCTACATTTGTCAAGTGATGTTTGACTCTTCCTGAAAGTAAAAAAAGAAAAAAAAATATACAAAGGACATTTTTATTGCAGTGAAAAATATCAACTAGCCCTGTGGAACAATGTGCTAATAAAAGATTTGTCAATATATAAGGAACCATTTTACAGTTGGAATGAATGTTCCTCCTTTCCACGTTTCCAACACCTACTCTTGCCCCAGATTTGCCCTTCTGTGGGACTGAGGAACCTCTAGAAATGTTGTTAAATTGTGCATTATTTTTACAGACATCCACAGCACAAGTCAAATTTGATGCTTTTGCAGATAGGTCCAGAATCTCCAGAAGCACATTTACATTGCTCCATGTCAAGCTACGGAAATGCAGTCAAGGACCTGGTCCTTGTCTCAGGTCACATCACTTTTTTGCCGAAATAATTCATCATCACTGAACATGGTTCTGATGGCGTTACACTGTCAGCACTATCAGAGCTAGCTGGTGTAAACCTGTCTCAGGTTTGTCTCATGATGTTCAAACTAATCTTCTGGTTATAGCACAGATCAATCTCAAAGAAAGGGTAAATATTGTAAAATGGTTAAATTTTGACAAAAGCCCAACCTGTTCACAATCCCTCTAAACCTCCCCTTTTGAGGGGATAGGAGGGAAGAGGTAGAGTAGGCCCTCAAACACCAAGTGGTGCATTCCTCCTAGCATGAAGCATTTCAGGAAAGTGAAGGTGTAACAGAAGCTTTGGAGCCTCAGGACTACAAACTACAATCTTGTACGGATTCCTGATCTTACAGGTAGGACTGCCACCTCTTATACTTCCTTCACTTGGCCTTCAAATCACATGGCTCATGACACTTCCAGAATCATGAATGACATCTCTGAAAACATGCAGATGTCAATCTAGTGCATGGCACTGAAAATACACAGTGCAGAAATTACAGAATGCGCCAGCACTGAAAATGAACATACCCATGAAGGTGCCTTTTCCGGTTTCTGTTTTGTTCCATGCCATGAAATTTCACAGGGCTGAGCACCACTCAAGCTGCCTCCAAGGCCTGAGGAACTGCACTACAATGAAGGGAAAAAAAGATACATATCTACTTTCCCACTCCATGCAGCAGTGTCTGTTTTCTAGATGCTCCAGCCCGTGAAAAAGAGGAGGAAAAAGAAGCTGCTGTTTCGCAAACCCTTCACTCTCAACAACCTTTGCCAAAAAGGCTATCGTATACAGTGGTGGGGCATGGGGGGGCTTGGGGATGGGAGAGAAAAGTTGGATATGGCTATTTTTCCCTCATGAAACATACTAAATCCCAAAAAAGAAGCACTGAAACCAAACCAGTGACCCTAAGTGTGCCTCCCAAGTCAGCCTTTGGAAAGGTAGCTTGTTATGCATATGGGATGAAAAACTATATCCTGGAAAAACACAGAAAGTAAATATTTAAAGAAAAAGAAACACAATGAAACAAATGCCTTGTGTTTATATTTCTATGGAGCAGTGCCAAGTATCTCTCAGCCTGTTACCCAGCTAATATTTAGTGTACCGAATGTTTTTTAAACCTGTGGATTACTCTCCTCCATGGTTGTGAAAAACATCTATATATTTGTTCTGGACTTCCTCTTCCTGCCTTTGTTGTTAATTTATAAGTTTCTCACATCCCTCTGACAATTTCTGTCTGTCTGTTTAAATGTTTTAGATTTTTGTTGGAATGTATAAATTGCTCTTATCATCACACAGGATCTGTTGCCCATTATCCCCAGAAGTATAAAATATCTCCAAGCCCATTTTTAGTGGATATTTGAGAACACAGGCCAGGAGTATCTGTATTTTAAGCCCCCAGATCCTTGATGCCTGCTTGGAGCACCACCTCTCTCCAAGCAGAAAAGACTGTCAGGTCTCAAACTCTATTCAAATCTCTGGAAAGGTCTTAATCCAAATTTTCTGAATGATGAAGAATGAAAACCATAGACTCCTAGTTCTAATTTAGCCTCTCACAGCTGTGCTATACTTCACTTTGTGACATTTGATGGTGAATCATGAGGTCAGAAGCCAGCTAGGGAGCTGTATTTTTGCACATTTTGGTTTTGCACATCTCTGTGTAGCTAGAGATGCACACCTCTCCTCAGTCTGAGAAGCTCAGCCCTCAAAGACATAACCAGCAATGCCACCCATTTTCCCTCCTTTCAGGTCTCTGATGAAAGCCTAGGCAGCTTGGTGTGAAGCAAAAGCGTTCTTCTGTGTGGTTTGAACTTCCCTGGGAAAGTTATCAGAAAATAGTAAGTACAGACAGAAATAAAGACTCAGAGGGACAGCAGGCTTATCAAACATCACAAATTCTTGGCTCCAGGAATCTGCATGGAAGGAAGTTGGTCAAGAGCAGTCACTTCCATCGCTAGGCAAACAGCCTTGCCCGTACATTTCTTGTGCAGTTGCAGGTGTATAGCACTCAGATGGATGTTTGATCACTTTCACTCACAGATGTGGCTGGACACCTCACAACGAAACAGAGCCCCAGCTAGTCCATGGGATGCCAGGAATGCATTCCTTAACCCTGGGAAAAACAATGAGGCTGTTGCTTTAAACCACGGCAGCAATCTCTTTCAGTGCTAGACCATGGGCAAGAGCTCATTTCAGATGTGAGGACAAGCAGTGACCTCTATGTAAATATTCTGAAAATGCATTCATTTACTTGAAAAGAAAAGTTGTGGCTCAGCTTACGGAACATGATAAATGTTTGATTGTCACATTACCTAGGCTGGAAAAGTCTACATCTCTTGCTGGGAACCAAGGCAGTGGGAAAAATGTCAAAAATTTGATCTTTCAAGTATGAAAACAAGGTCAAAACCTTCTCACAGATCATAGTTGGGAAGAATATTAACTAGAGGTGCTCAGCCACTTGTAAGTGCTTAGTACCAAGCTTCCATTAACTTCAATGACATGACTGTTTCCTGTGGGAATTAGACTCTTCAATTTTTTTTTTTTTTGAGGGGTTATCAAAACCTATCTTTCTTGTAGGTTTTGATTTGGCTTTTTTTTCTGCTACCTACCAGAAATGACTGGAAGTATTTGCGCAACTTTAGTAAGAATCAAAAATTGAAAATTATTGACAATTCTCAGTGATACGTCAGGGCCTAGTTCCCGTTGCCTTCCACAGCAAACAGCAGTCCACATGCCTCTGTTGATCTGTTCTGCACAGCCTTTACTGTTGCTTTTTATCAGATAGATGAGAACCATGGAGGAAACCATCTTGTGCAGACCACATCAAGCTCAAAGGCCAGTACCATCTGATTTAGGCTTTCCTTTCTTACGTTTGTCTTTGATGCCGTTTTGCATGCCTTCTATCATTAGAAGTTACAGCAGCACAGATCCTTTTTTGAAGGAAAGTCTGAACATAAGGCCAACTCTTACTATGCACTCCGGAGTGGTGAAAAAATTCTTGGTGATCACTGGATGCAGCAGTTTTAGAGCAGACTCATCACCATTTAGCAGAACAAGGTTTCCATTCAGTGTGACATCATTCTTCTGAATAATCTGCTCTTTGTGTCCACCACAGATGGGATACAAGTGGGTACAAATCATTGCAAGAGAGATTTGCACCTGATTTTAAGAAAGCATTTGCAGTGGTGTAGTTGGTGATGCACTGGTGTGGATTGTTTGTGGCGTGTTGGTGGAAATTCCCAGCACTGAAGGGTTTTAAGAACGAGTTCGTCTAAGGCCAGTGAGGAATAATATAATTTTGTGAGTTATGTGGGTCTTAGCAGCCATCTCTACCTATTAGGGAGCTTTTCAGAAATAAGCCAAGTAGTCTGTGCAACTGTGCAAAGAAACACCCAGGACCTTTGAGGAAGGATGAGCAACCTCTAATCACAAGACAACAAAGCCTGCCAGCCTCATGCCAACTTCCAGCATCTTCAGACCCCAGCTCCCAGTGCTGATGGAGCAGTCGCAGAAGCCAGACTGCTGCAGTTTGTGCAGAGGGCCCAGGGATCTGCCTCCCGCACTGCCCACGTGTGTCCCCAGCACCACTGCTGGAGTTCTCACTGGGTCCAGCCCCAGCAGTGTCCCCTGTCTTATCAGTGATGCACATATTTTGTGCATTTAAGGAACAAAAAGGTACCTTTGGTCTAGACCGTGCCCACAGCTTCCTAACACCCTCCTCTTGTGTTGGATCTGGATGCATTCCTGAGAGGGAGAGTGTGTGGAGACTGCGGATTCGTATCTCAGTCCAAGCACATGTACACAAACATGTTCACAGGAAGTTTGCAGCTGGGCTATTAAACTATCCCTGACTCCAAGCCTATGGCATTGTAACCCCAGGCAAGAAAATTGCTGAGAGGTTGCAAGTGGAGTGTGTTTATGTGGTACGTGGAAAGGGACTCTGCACTGTGTGCTTCTGCATAGAAATACAGGCTATGTCCTGAGAACACAAATGTCGCCATCTTCTTCATAAAACAGCCACAGGAATGTAGAAGTTGTTCAAAAACTAGATAGGCAATGTCCGGTCAAAGTGCTGTCCGGAGAAATGGCAGGTGTTTGTTCTCATGGGACCTCTTCATGTTACAGCTCGTCTGAATATTAAAAGGGATCATTTGTATGTGAAGGGGTAAAGAAGGGCCAGGGCCACATTGTTCTTTGCTCTCTTTGTTTCTTAGAACAAAGCAAGGAGTCAAATCTGAATTCACAGGGTGGAGGGACAGCCAAACTGCGTGCTTGGGAACCTGTTTGCATTTGTAACTAGCATAGTGTTAATTAAGTTGAAATGGATTCACAGGCATAGTTTCTGTGCTGGTTTGTTTTTGTTTGAAAACTTTGTTTCAAGGATGGGAGGGAAAGAGGAGAGACAGTCCTTTTGTGTGTGCATGTGAAAATTTAAGCACAGTTACTTGACACTCCAGTCTTCTCTGCGTGCATGGTGTCAATCAAAAAAAGATGATTTGCAGAATATTATTATAGCTCTCATTGTAACCATACTTTGGCCTTGATTTTTCACAAGAAATTGTAGAAGGAGGAAAATATGATAGTTACACTGTCAGTCCAGCTTGGGGTTTAGCTAATTTAAAATCCCATTCCTATGAATGGGATTAAATTACATGTTATCTCATTAGTATTCAGCATCACCACTTCAGCGTTCAACTGCAGCTTTTTGTATGAACTGCCGGTGTGAACACAGCATTTAACAGTCTCTATTTCTGAATCAATCTGTATCAAGTTAGTTCAGTGATACACACACGGAACAGGCTTTCTGCCTGGTTCTTTGCTACCAGTCTGTTGCTTGCAAGGCCAAGAGATACAAACAGCACATTTGACTTCAATCTGTGAGATGCACAATAAGTACATTTCCATTTTAAAGTCATTTTCCAAAGCAGGGCTGAACATCGTAAAAACTCCAAATATATAGTTACTGAAAGGAAAAAAACAATAATAAGCTTATTGCCCCAGTAAGGAGAGAGACGCCATTTGGATAGTCTGTGAGACAGCTAGCGCTGCTGCATTTATTATAACACCATTCATGTCTGATTTGGCTGGGAGGAGGTCTGTGTAGCATCGCAGGACTTATACTGCTCTGAAGTGTTCACAGCAAAAGCCAGGGCTCTCACAGCAGGTCAGAAAGGCGAGGCCTGGACCCATTGTCCTGCCTGTCACTAAAGCTGCTGACCAGCTAGGTCACTCTATAGCTCTGACTGCACCCTAAAACCAGGAGGACCTGACAGGTGCTGCAGGACCTGGCCTCTGGGAAGGGACAAGGGCTTCTGCCCCTTGCTGAGTCTCCAAATTAGGTGGAGAAGGGATGTTCCTGTGCTTAATCAGGAGAGAAAATCCCCTGTGCCATGAACACAACAAGGGCCAAGAGCAGGGACTGGGAGCATTTGCCATTTCTACAGTAAGGACCTGGCCTCTGGGAGCAGCAGTGTCTTCCTGGTCTGAAGGGGCTGAGGAATGGGTGTGAATGACCAGCTGTACCCTGCTATTCCCGGGCTCACTGTCTGCTGAAGCTTAGTACAAAATACAGAGCGAAAATTCTCTGGAAAATGTGTTGAATCCAGTTATTTGTAATCACAGCTGTGGAAGCCTGACTACTGCAGCCATTATGATTCTGAAAGCTTTAAAATGCTTTGGGCCATATTATTTGATATGCTGTCTTTATTTACGCTGCTTTAATTATGCCAGTAGTGGCTTAATCTATCACCTGGTGATGTTTTCTTGTATGAGATAATCTGAGTGCTAAGATTTTCTTTTTGCCTTTTATTAGAGTCTTGAAGTTCTGTAGTAAATGAACTTTTTTTCTCTAGTGGATCTCTTTTGGTTGTTTTTTGTTTGTTTGTTTTAGTTTGACTGGTTGGTTCAGTTGTTTGTTTGTTTGTTTGCTTGCTTGCTTGCTTATTTCAGTCCAAATGAATGCAACTGAAAAATTAAACTTTGCTTGATTTGGAGCAAAGGAGGCAGGAGAAATGAGATCTCATGTAACCTGTTTATTTCTCTGTGAAAGCAATACAATATTTCTTCCTATAATTTCAAAGCTTGCCTAAAATTTGATGAAATCTTTGTCAAATATAAGATGATCTTCGGTCTCCAAATAGAATATACAGCTATGATTTTGCAAAGTTGGAGGCAGGTCCCCAAGAACTGCTGAATATGACGGTGTTAAGCACTCATGATTCTGTTGTCAGTTTTTGTGTTTGCTCACAGTGTGCCCAAAATTTGGCATTGGATCAATTTTCTTTTATATTGCCTATTTGTAGAAGTGAAAGCCACCTCCTTGGTGACAAGACCCACTGCTGGGGGCTGTGTGAAAATAAAGAAGTTGAATGGAAGACTAGAAATGAGTCTTACTTCTAAGGGCTGGAGTTTGGGGGTGGAGATTTTTTGCTTTTTGTATGAGTTTCAGATGCAAACTGATGGAGTTCATGTGGTGGCAAGCACTGCTGAATCAGGAGAAACTCAGATATAAAAATCTCCCCGCGAGTTTTGGATCTTCGTCCTTATGGGAACAGGAGACACAAGTAGTATGATGAAACACAGTGTGATTTGCTGTGGCTGGGGTTTTGGATAGATTTCCAGTAACCTGCCTGTGTTCACTGGTGCCTCTCTTGGGAGATGTCAGGGGCTGAGACCTCCCAGCCTCTGGGCTTAGTTCTGTTGCCCTACTTTTCTAATGGAGAGGTGCTAATAACTGTGAAAAGTGTCTTTTTAGATTATATATGAACAAGTGTGTTGAGAGACTAGGGAAATCAATGAAAGATCACCACATCTCTCTGTGACTAGCTCACGATTTACGGCATGTTCAGTGAACGAAGCACTTCTGGAAGCCAGTTTCTCTAGGCACCCTACAAAAACGTTCAGTTTAGCCATTCTGCATTTGCAGGGTGCATCTAGTGGTGGTGTTCTTCTATGACTTAACTCTTAATGTGGTTGATGTCATCAATCCGGTCTGAAGATAAGTGGAGGTGTTTGTAGAAGAAAGCAGAACCAATAGAGCAAACCCTTATGCTCTGTCACCATTCTGCACTTTTCTCTTAATTAACTTTTTTTGCAGGCAATTTCTCCAGGAGCAATGTTTCAGTGACAAACTCCGTTCCCAGGTGGGAGATAGGCACAATGACTAATGTTTGAAGAAATAACTCTTATTAAATTACTTGCACTTGGTAGATCAGCATCAGAGAGGCAGTGCAGAGGAGGAAGACAGAAGAAAATCATGCAGAAGCTGATTTCAAAGAAAAGTTACCGGGATTATCCTGATTTGACCTGGGCTTTTTTCTCATTGACTGTCTATGGAATTAAGGTTGGAAGGCCAGATTATTTAATGAAGTTTCTATATTTGGGTGATGTGAATATCCACCAAGAGAAGAATATGAAAAATTGCGTGCTGCCTCAGCCAGTATGTAAAGTTCCTATTAACCCAAAAGACAATCTGTATTGTAGCAGACATCTGTTTTCCCTGTTGTAGCTTAGCATCAAGATCAAAAAAAGGGGCCGTGGAGATGCAGTAAAACGCAAATAAGGCCTGTTTGCAATTGTGCTTGTGTATCTTTGACAAAACAGAGGCAGATTAACAATCTTGCAGCTTCTACATCATGTACATTACCTAGCCTAGGAAAGAGGCAAGCTGACAATCGAGCTTCAAAAATTATTACTTTAGTTTTGCAGAAGCTGACCAGTGACTCGGAATTTGAGAGGTACATTTGGAAGAAACAAGGAAAACCAAAGTATCCTGTGATAGCCATTTCCCAGAATCTTCTTTCTGAAAGAGACAGGAGAGATGATTTTGAAATCACCTCCACCATGGATTTCTATTGGAAGGCTGAGTGCTGACAGGATGCTGGGGCCTCTAATGACACCATTTGGTCACTGATTATTTGTAGGTTGGGGCTTAGTGGGTGGCATCGAGCTCTCTGTGAACTTTTTCGTCTTCTTGTTGCTTTTGGCTGTTTTCTTCCTTTTTTCTTTTCTTCTTCTTTCTTTTTTTTCTCGTGTCCCCTGGAGTGGCCGGGAAAGGGTGGTGGTGGGAGGACACAGCATTCACAGCTAGCCTGAGACACAGGCCAGTTTATTTACTTAAACAACAAACATCCAGCATGCCAGGAGAGCAGTGACAGAGGGCAGTTCCTGAATGGGATGAGGCAGTATGTCTTCTAAAGCGCCCACCCACGTCGCCTGAAAGGGTTTAGCGGTGCTGACTCCTTGTGAGGAAATAACAGCTTGTGTGTTCAGAAACGTCACAGGCAACCCAGCAATGTGTGTGATGTGAGGATCTCACAAGCTGTCTGCAAATGACCAGAGGCAAAACTCTGCTTATTTTCCCTTTATTTCCTTCACAGCTCTGCGTACCCCTCCCCCGGCCCTCTTTTTGGGGCTGTCATTCTTCTCATCATACTGCATGCAGCTGGCATTAAGCAGCAGAGCACATTCTCCATCAGATGGACAGAGAAGGGGGTTATATAAACAAACAGAACAACAAGAACATTTCTAGGAGCAACATCAAACCTGACCTTTTGTTTTATGGCAAAAAGTAACAAAGATGTTCTTGGGAAAACAGCTTAGCTGAGAGAGAAAAAACACGAACCCTTGAACTGTTGTGCCTGTGAGGAGCTGACCAAGCAGTGATTTGCTTTCTTACCAGGGCTCTGAACTCTGCTGGACTATAAAAATGTACATTGTCGTTGTCATTCTGTAAAGCTTGGTAACCTCAGAACTCAGCTGAAATAAAGCAAAACAAACCTTTTGCTATCTGTTGTTTTTCTAGCAATCCTGGAGTTGGATTTTTGCTGACAACTCGTCAGCATGGCAATGTGTGACACCAGTGCTCTGTGATCTCTGCTGCTCGCCTGCTGCTTTTCCAGATTGAAGCAAAGGTGCTGACTTTGACCTACAAAGCCCTCGATGGCTTCGGGCTTTCGTACTAGATTTTCTCTCTCTAAAAGCTGTGACCAGCAGAGGGGCCCCAGATGCTGTGTTTAAAAGAGAGTTATGAGGCAGATTTCTCATTAAGGATGCCTCATGGATGGCATGAGCTCTCCCATACGCACTCCAAAATATTCTCAAGAATCCTGATCGTGTGAAATGTTTGCGTAAGAGCAAGCCATTTCCTCTGGCTCTTGTCAAAACTCTAATGCACCCTTGAAAGAGGACCAGGGAATCCCAAGATTTCATCCTTGGTCTTCTAAATGCCAGCTCAGAAACTCTGTTAGAGGGTTTTTTTAGCTACTTGGGTACTGGTAACGCAGTACCAACTTTCCTTCAGTTTCAGTGGCATTTGAGAGGTTCACTACCTCAGTTAAAGGGAGCAAAATAATTTCATCTTAATTTGGTTGCTTAAAACTTTATTTCAACATTTATCATCTAATTAATGAGTACTTATCACTTAACACTGCTGCATCTAAGCTTCAGTTAATATGAACTATTAGACTGGACTTCATGAGCAGTCAGTGGGGAGGATTTTTTTGCGTGCTGTCTAGACACTGCCATGGAGGACCCAGGCTACAGAACTCCCTCTTTCTCTTCACTGATTAGAGAAAGTGTCAGTGAATACTCAAGTGCATCTGAAACTCAGTTACCTAAATACACTTAAATAGATAGATGGTGGTCACATCCGAACTGGGTTTTTTTCATTCCCTTTTAACTAAAATACCTTTCTGTGATGCATATTCTTTCCCAAACTGTTTATGACTTCTTACTAGCACTGGGTTCTTTTCATCCACAACTCTCAAGTTGGGATCAACAACAGTGGTTAGCTCTACCCACACTACATCTAGATAGCTTTCTGGATTTGGACTTTACTATCCTAAATTACAGTTTATCTCATCCACTCTTGCCTGGCTAGCCTCGGCATTATACAAAATCACATGCAGACACCCTCTTCTAGAAAATAAAAGCTCATTCTCAAAATATACGTTCTTGGACCATTTTGAAATCTCGTAGAGCACAGAAGCAGCACTCACCTGCACTCCATGTTTTTAGGGGACCAATGAAATCATGTTCTGAATAGTGTAACAGTACAGCTTACCCGACTTCTCTGAGAAGGGCACTCCTCTCCCTGCTTTTCCCACAAAACACTGTAGCAAGCTTGTAAATACTTGGTACATCTGCAGCAAGCTTCACAGATAATTCATGCAATACTCACAGTTTAACAGGGGGTGAATGATGTATTCAGAACAAGGAAGGCCAGATTTCTGTGCCTATGCACATCTGCAGTTGTGGACCTATGTCCTTACATGTGAGAATGACAACTCTAAGTAAATTAAATTAAATTATTTGAATAAATAGGAAAGCTAACCTCCAGAACTAAAGACAGACAGAGCTGATTTTCTGCACTTTGATGAGACCGTCAAATCACATAACCATATGATAATTTGTGAAATGTACCTATCATATCCACAGAAGTCTCTGGCTGAATGAAACTGGTCAAAAATGTACTCTGCTTCTTGCATCTAGCTCTTCCAGAAAAGAACTTGAAATACAGTGTCCTTCCTTTCTGTGTGGACCATAAAAGGTAGCTTGTCTCTTCTGGTGAAACCGAGGTTTATCAGCAGACAATCTCACTTGGCCACGTCATTGAATACCATTTCATGGACTGTTAACTGTGCTAGAGCTCCCGGCTCATGCCTGGTTTTACCATCAATCAACTTGCCTGTTCTGTAGTCTCCATGCTGATCATATGCATAACTAAACAGTCTGCCTAAGAGATGTAACCCTGCACTCCTCCCTACGCACAGCCCCATGTATTGAGAGATGAGATCTCAGCTAACAGGCCATTTTGAGTTTGTGCTTCCTCTGTTGCTGTTTGCCGTGTGTGGATACTGAGCCTCACACAGCGCCACTGAAGCACCAATCTATTGCTAAATGCAGTCTTAGGAAAAACGGGCAAGGGGCATTTATAAACGTTGCTACCTCCTTTTGGGTCTCTGAAAACCTTTGCCTTGCCCGTTACACCATGCAATCATATGCTTGACCTTGGACTGCAGTAAATATGTGCTGCAGTGCCTCATTAATAACCTGTAGCACAGCCAGTCCCTGGTGTAATTTTAACTGGAGAATCACACTGTCCCTGAAAAACAGAGGAGAGGCTAGTTCAGATTTTTGAACAGACATTTCTACTGTACTGTACTGCACCAAGGGAGAAGAAATGGTCTCGTAATGACCAAATCTGAACAATTACTTTTAGGCCTATATTTTAATTAGCAAATTTTGGCCCATTTCAAAGTCATCAGTAGGAATCATTTTTGTTCACAGGCTTCAAGTGAGTAGCAAACCTCTAAGCTCGTATCATCTGTGGCACACATGTTTGTTGTGCCAAGAGTGTCAACCCTTCATCTACACCTGTCCTCCAAGAGGAAAGAGATAGGAAGCATATGTGAGTTATTGTGCATGGTGGTACTTGGTCAAAAGTTGGACTTGATGATCTTGGAGGGTTTTTCCAACCATGATTCTATAGTTCTGGCACTCAAAATTTGTTTACAGTCCAATAAGCTGTTGCCTTCTGCCCACACCAGCCAGGAGGGACAGAGCTTCAGGGAAAATGTTTTATGAACAGGCGTTTTTCTCCAAAGTTTCTCTGAATGTTTTTTGGTACAGCTCCACCACTGGACCTCTGCAGACTGTGTTTCAGCTCAGTTTGTGGGATAATATGCAGCCCAAATTACCTAAACCACATGACTTGTTTTGGAGCTAGCGTGGAAAATCTTGACTTCAAAACAGTAGAGTAGATACAGACATAAATGATGAACAGCTCTCCCACATGATAAGGATACCCTTAATGCCTTAATCCTAAAATATATGGAAGAAAATGAAGCAACATCGTATTAATATGTTCAAACTGCCACTCAAGCATGTGAATATATGAATGTAATTATGACCTGCCAGCTCTTGTTCTGAATATTTTTGTGTGGTGGGAAGTCTGCTGAAATCTTTGTGGAATGCAGATACACTCCAATCATCCAAGTAGCTCCAGGACAGTCCACGAGTCGTGATTTCAAATAAATTAATGTATTCTCTGAGTTTTAGAACTGAAGGATGTGTCTGACATCTGGATAATCTGAAATTTGGTTACAAAAAAGGTGACCCATATGAGATTACCAGAATCCTGTATTTAAACTATCTCTATTATGGCTTTATAGTATTATCAAATTCAGACTCTTGAAGTCAGAGATACAATCCAATCGTGCCAACTATCTGCCAGAAGAGAGAGAGGCTGTTTTCTGCTGAGAGATGTCCCACTTATATTGATTTTGCATTCAGGATTGAAAGTTTTAGGCAGACGCTGGCTATCACTGGCTTCACTACAATTCTCAGAGCAATTATTGCACACATGAAACTTCTCCAAAGGGGGAACTACCGTATTGTAAGTGATGCAGGATTTTTTTTCTAGGGAAATACTACTTCAAAGGAATAAATGAATTGTAATAATATTCTACCATAGCTTTAAAATACATTAAATCTAAATAAATCTAGAAATAAGTTCAGTTAGAGAGAGAGGAACTGCGTTTTATTAGTTTGGAGTTAGTTTTGATAATGTTTGCTTTGTAAAAGTGAGCTGGAATTCATGTTGAACATGTTGAGTTGTTTTAGCCCCACAGAGAAAAACAAAAGTTTTACTCGACATCCTAAATAAAAAGTTAGGAAGTTTGGTTTCACATTTTGAGGTGACATGCTGTTTAGAAATGGACCCATCTTTATTTTACAAGAGAGAAAAAAATCTCTGAATGAAACTCTGCATTGTAGGGTTAAACAAAATGCCTTGTACATTCTCTCCAACAACAGTTTTACAGCTTCCTGGTTTGTCTGTAATTGAAAATCCAACTGATCTTCCATGTAAACTTTCAGGGGATGTAGTTTTTTAAGGAAATCTGAAATTTGTTCTCAGGGGCACATCTTTCCAGAGCACTGCAGCAGTGATGAATGCATGGCACAGTAGCATGACAATGAACCTCCAATTGCACTCTTGGCGAGAGACAAGAAGCTGTGGCACACAATCCACTGCAGATGCCCTCTCAGTTGGAGAAAGCAAGGCAACTGATGAGCTTAGGCTTCATGAATTGTAAATATGTTTCATCTCCACTGTATTTCTAAGTTACTGACCCTTAGATGAGGAGAACAGAATCGAGACTAAAAGAATTTATGTTATTTTTATTTTGTGCTGAAACAAACACAAGAAATTCAATAGGCTGTGTGTTAATTTGTCATAGTGTTCATTAGATAAATAAATAGCACTGACATTAATCACCACATGAGACTGCAAACCATTGATCTGCTTCTGGAAGCTCAGATAGTCCTCTTTTATACTGCTACTTTACTGTGAAACCACTTACAGGTTTAATAAGTGGGACTCCTGTCTACATCTCAATTAAAAAAACCCTATAATAGGCAATGCCTCGCCCCCACAAACTGCTTTAAAAAATTATCTCTTATGTGTCCTGTCTAATAGACACAATAACGGAAGCCTGTGAAAAACATGACAAAATTGCACACAAGGAAGACCCACCACAACAGAGCACATTGAACAGCTGCTAAACCTATAGAAGTCAGATTGTTTCCTGCACTGACTGTTTGAGCATCTGATCTTATTGAAGCCAGGATGATTTGGAACAGCTCAGAGAGGAACAATTGGCTGAAGAGACCTTTATATGGAAAACCATTGTTCAGTTAAGTTTTATGACTTCACAGCTATTAAACTAGAGAAATTTTAACAGAGAAAATTTCATTTGAGGTTTCTTTATGAAGTGAGTAAGCTGAGTTCCCCATTTCTTCACAGATTAGGCTCTGTTCTAAGAAGATCTCTCATCTTTCTTCTACTGGAAAAAACAAAAAGCATAGTCTGGATTTAGCAGTGCAAGCCCCTCATCCTGAATGAATCTCGCCTACCTAGAAAGAGGAGGAAGAATTGTCAGCACTTCTATTGCTAATGTTGTGATGGATTTTAGAGAAGCCTGCTGATGGTGACCAGAGTTTCTATTCTGGGTAATAACTACATTATCAGGAATTCCCTCTCTATTGGCCACGACATTTGCCATCAAGAAGTTTTCCTTTACCTCTCTGTCATTCCAACAGCAGCATAGAAGGAGCAACTAATGACTACCATTTCATCTGAAGTCTTGTCCTGCATGGCACTCAGTTGTTCAGAGGTGAAGGATCTTTCACCAGGCTCAAAAAGGGGAGAAGACATGGCCTATCAAAACACACTATCACATGTGTTCATGTGTTCTGTTGGCTCGCCCCACTGCTGAAGAAAGGTTACAATCTGTGGCAGGGCTTTCTTCAATGGCTCATTCCCAGACGACAATCCAGCAGTTAAATCTGCACAATACCCTGTCCGTAGTAGCACTCATTTAGCTTCTCTGATGCAGTCACACTTGACCTGGAGTACATGGAGGGCAAAGGAGATACCAAAATATGTAGACTTCAAAAGTACCCTTATTATGTTCCAAAGCCATATTAAAATCCACTGTAATCCTCCTTGCCAGGACCTTTCTGCCAGACCATCACTCATGGTCCTTGTAATCCATTCTTATAAACCTGGAGAACTATGTTTCATCTCTTGTTAGATGTTAAATGCCGTTTCTAAAATGCTGATATATGTCAGGGCCCACCCAGGACACTATCTGATGAGAAACTACAGTGTAACTTTTTCTTATACCTTCAAAACATATCTGAATTGAGAACGAGACTCTTATGCTTCCACAAGCATAAATGTATTCTGAACTACCATGTTCCAATGCCACAGATTGTTCTTAGTGCTGTCTTCTTTCCTGGTACCAGAGGCTTTTGCCTGATTATATGCCCTTTATGCTTCACTCTGTTGTTTTGTTTTCTTTCCCTGACTCAAGGAAACCTCATGTTGATTAGACTAAGTCAAGTTCAAAGCAGAGGACATGAGCAAGCCCAACAAAGTGAAGACACTTTCCATGATACTTTAATATCCTAAAGCTTAACGCTTTGTAAATTGTGTCTTTGCAGGATTTATTCTCCCCATTTTTTCCAGTGTTTGTGTTTGATAGCAAAAGCTAATTGTCTCAAAAGAAAAAAGCTGCATCTTGAAAGGCAACAATTGCTCCCTATGTGGCAGTGCACTCCCAGAAGTACAAATTGATGACAGTGCCACCACACAGACTGCTGGGGGTAGGGGAAGGGCAGCCAGACACACACCTCAGGATAAATGCCATTTATCTGTCATTCTGTTGTGAAGCAGCAGGCAGAATCTTGTCTTGACAAGATTGCAGAGAAATGACAGGTCCTTTGGCACTCTCTTTTTTGGTTGGTTTGGTTTTTTTTCCAAATCATGCACATATTTAGAGTAACACCATAGAAAATCTTTGAAAAAGCTATGAGCTGATTTCCTTTCCCTGGCATTTGAATTTCTGTGTTCTAGCAGCAGAGTGGAAATCTCAGAGAAACCCACCTGCAATGCCCTGGCACTGTGCTGTGTGGGGAAACTCCCTAATACTGCCTAATACTGGGAGCAGGGGCAGCTACAGCATCTTTCCTGTACACTTGCGCTAGATCTGCAGTTGCAGCTCATGTCAGTTTGAATTTTGAATGTGATAGGTACTGCCACGGTTATTGTGCTTGATGTGTGGTCTAAAAGGGAAAAGGCACTTCCTTGGGGGACAGAAGCACAGTGACACATGCTTCAAGCAAGACAACTTGGGGCTGCTGTAGTGTCATCTCACTTCTGTAAACAGGGGGAAGCTGCTTTATTTGGATCATTTATGACTTCATTCTTTTCAGAATTTTATTTTAAGGTACTTTCTCTGTTTGTGTTGTGACAGCCTTTGAAAAGGAGTATGAGTTTTACAACTTAACAGAGTACCAGGAACATGAATGGTGCCAAAAACATAGGAGAAGCATATTGTCCCCACAGCTTATCATAGAATCTAAGGTATTATTACAGCAGCAGTGAACAGATGAGTTCCAAAGATTAGCAGTCCATCTCTTTCTTCAATGTTGTTATCTAGAGGCTCAACACATATTTGATAAGCAAATATTTTATCCAGAAGTATTTCTTTAATTAGACTAAAATAATTGTCACAATTCCAAAACCTTACGGAACAATACTGAAATTTTAAAAGAAATGGTGGGAGAAAGGCAAGTGTGTAAGTATTGCAGCACCACTGTGGCCAGGTGCATGAGAATATTTATTACTTTATAACAGCTGAAAATAATAGTGAATATGCAAACTGTGTACATGAATAATACTGTGTCTACTTGGTAATAAAAACCAAACAGCATTATAAATGACCCGACAGCCTCAGAGCACTCGTGTCATGCATGTGTGTCTGTGTGGGGAGATACACCATGTGTTTCACACACACTTTATTTACATGAATGCTAAAATGTCTAGTTCCCCCAGAAGTGGAAAAGGACTTACACGGCCCTGAGGGTGCTTGGGCTTAGCCCAGCGTAACACCGACCTCCAAGCCTAGATGTAGCTTTCCCTACATCAGTGCTACACGTGGTGCTGCTGGAACCACTGGGAAGTCACCCCAGCAGGGTGAAAGCAGCTTACCAGTGCCTAGAGGAACTCTGCTTTCCTCTTGATTTATATTGCCACATTCAGCAAAGAAAGTATTTTCTGAAGGTGAAATTAGCTGAATTCCACTTTTGTGTATGCAAGCTGTGCCTCTTTGGCCAGGTACCTGGCCAGATAACTTGACGATTGGTGGAATTAGGGGCAACACCTTATCCCTAGAGGGGCTGACCTAATGTGTCACCTCACATCAAATCACATGGCACAGTTTCACGTTGCTCAAGGCCAGGGTCAGCAGCACAGTGTTTGAGTACCAGGGACAAAGAGTTGTCCTGTAAGAAAGAGGACAAGGGATGCTTCATTTGGTTGCCATTCCCAGAGAGAGGCAGGCAAGAATGCCCAGACCATAACAGAAGCATCTCAAATCCTTTAAGAGGTTGTAGGCACTCTGCACTGCTTCCCTGGGGAGGGAATAAACATCCTACAACAGAAATTAAGTTTTCATAAGATGGTTGATGGAGAAAAATGAGAAGGCCAAATGCAGGAACAGCATTAAAGCAGGAAATAGCCATCTCCAGCATAGGCACGGATGCACTAGCTGGATGTGCCACAGTTTAAAATAGGGTGTGAAAGTGCACTGAATAAGCAGTTGTCACTTGCTGTGTTTGTGAGCACTCCCCCCATATCAGACATATCAGACAGTGCTGGGTGGCCCTTCTTTTGCAGAAAAGGTAGAAAATTACTTCACATTTAAATGGGATTGAGAATATGCCCACTGCTGGAATTACATGGCACCTGGGGAGCCAGAGGCTGTCTCTATAGAGTCATTAAGAAGCTGTTAAGAAAAGAGAACTTGTTGCTGATGTTAAGCAGAGGTTTGCATGTCGATCAGAGAATATATGAAAGTGTTATATCTAAAAATTAAACAAAATTTTGAAAATACATTGATTTTCATTTTTACTGTGAAGTCTGTAATATTACAGAATGTAAAAGAAAAAGGTGAGATGGCTGACAGCTTATCCCCAAAAACTCCAAAAGCAACATCTGAAATTTTCAAATAAGAAACAAGTATCTGTGATTGTTGCTCACAGGCATATGAATTCATTATACCAAGGAATGTTGTGTTGATGTAGCCGTGACACAAGGTACAAGGATAAAAGTAGACAGTGTTTGTCAGGAGAGGCAATATTTTTTTTTTGCATTAGAACCTGAAGGAGGGCATACGTGTCTGTAAGATTTCCTGTTTTATCCAAGTATGACCCTCAATCTAACAAAGGACTATCATACCTGAAAAGTCTTGCTTTACTGTTATTAAAACATGAAGTTTACTTTCTTTTTGCCAGACTTGCTTACACTTAGGAAAAAAAATTAAAAAGTTGTTTGTGTGCAACATTAATACTCTCTCTCAACAGGCAGGGGGGAGGGAGAGCAGCAAGGAGAGAAGATGTTCTGCTGTGACATCTTTTTCTCCTAACAAACCATCACAAGTAATTTACTAGCAATGGTTTTTTTCTGGACTGAAACTGCTAGAAACAAACTAAAACAATAGGTTCAGAGTACAGCATGAACAGTTGTTCATGTGCTTGCCATATGCCTATGTTGCAAGCACAGCCAGATCCACACAGTTATTCAATATTGAAAGAATATTATTCAACTTTTACTGAAATTCTCTGTGATTTCATCAGTAAAATGGGTTTCTGTAATCCAGATGGGATCAGTGACACAGTTTAATAACAGAGGCAACTCTGGAAATTAAGGTGATTATCAATATATGGGCCACCCACTCTGTGCCATTGATGGGAATCTGCCAAACAGAACAGGAAGAGAAACTGGCATCTACTGTGTATCAGCAGCGGAGATATTTTGTTACATTATTTATTGATCTATTTATTGATTTATGATGTGGGTGGAGCTTTGGGAGAAGAAAGCTGTCTTTTAAAGCCTAGATCTATAAAATCAGCATGTGAAGATAGTTAGACAGTGTTCTGCAAACATTTGTCTCAGAAACCAAGAGCTTCTGCTGGTTTGGTTTTTCTTTTGGTACAAAATTAAACCTTAAACATTCTTCCTTTCAAAACTATTCCTGCTCTGAAAAAAAGGCAGAATGTGCTTTGTTTATCCATTCTGAGTAACTCACATGGGTGCAAGTGGTTAAGTGTGATATACATATAACATCTTCAGAAGCTTTTAGTCATTGCAGTCTGGAGAACTTCCTTACAAAAAATTCTCAGGCTTTAATTAAAACTGTGGTATGTGGGCTGTAATACATTATCTTGCAGGAAAACAGCCCCAGAAGACCGGCTGGAAGAAACACATTTAAAACTCAGGTGCACATAACCTCCAACTCATTCCCATCATGTGACTGAAGTCATGCTTGCATCACACACCAAAATCACGGAGAAGGAGAGAGAAGAAATGGGATTGGTGTTGGTTTTGCCCTCTGATGGGCACACATTTCAAGCCTTGCAGCAGTAAGGAGTTTTAGGAATAAGAGTGAGCTGCTGGAACAACTCCACAAACCTGCAGACATGTGGAGAAGCAATGGGACAGTCGGAATGGGACAAAATTGAAGTGTTTATAGAATTTCATTGCTTTTAAAGCGCAGGAGCCAAAACCAAATGACTTGCCTGTTGCTGCTTTCTCAATTTCCCCTCTACAGCAGCTCCCTCCACTTGCCTTTGGGCATTACGCATTCACCTCACAAGCCAATTTCCGTCTTCATGCCTACAGTTTTTGGTCTCCTGGGTCTTCGTTCTAGTCCCTCAACTGTGACACATTCCTAATCTTTCAGTCTGCAGCTGTCATCCTTTGCTTGTCTCACTGGAGGTTATGTCCAGAGCCCACACCTTGCAGCCATTTCTCCAAGCTTATTTTGCCACCAGTATCATTTCTCCTGTAAATCTCCCATCCCTTTCCCTAGACATCTCATCTCTAGGTTTCTTTCTTCTCTACTTCATGCCTTCCTAACATGCATACCTTTATTCAGCAAAAGGCTGTCTTTCCAGGTGAGCCAGATATTTTGCCTCTGTAAAATACACTAGAGAAGAGAGAAACTAAGTAAAGAATGGCCTGTGATTGGAGTTACAAAGTATTCAACTCTTGCTAGTAAAACAGGTTCATTGCTCTTCATCTTAAAGGGGTTTTAGTTTTCACAGATACTGGTCCCATCTAAGGACCAAAACAAATTAAAGAAGTCAAGAAACCAATTCACAGCATGACCTATCTATATACCAGAGATCAGTGAAAGAATCAGACACAGCACAAGCTGCAACAAGCCCTGGAGTAGCCCACTGAGATGAACTACTTCAGTTGTTTAAACTGAGTTGGATTCTTCTCTCTAAAATATCAGGGAATCAGTATTTACTTGTTTAAAACAGATATTATGCTTTCAGATAACTTGAAATGGCTGAATTTACAAGTTTTACTTGTCTCATAACTTTCACATAGGCTCAGAACTTCATTTACATCTACAGAAGGTCAGTCCTGGACTCTACAATTCAAGGTGATTTAGATTTAAGAATGCTTTAAAAATGGTGCTGTGAAGTCTGTGTGTGACTGTCTGGCTTTGCTGCTGAGGGTGGCATGAAGCCTGGCTCCATGGCCCTTCTGGTTCCTGACCACGCCCAAAAAGCCTCCAGGCAACTTGCAGCTGCCAGTCTGCCAAGGAACTCCACTGTCTGGCTGCCAATGCTTAAATTCAGTTTCTTTTCCAGCCCTCTTTTATTTCCCCCACTCTCACATGCACACTCAAGTCCCTCTGTCACTGTATGTGAAGGAGAATACTATTCTGATGATACCTGAAATATTTCCATCCTGTTTGAAGTGAACTATTTACTATAATCTTAAATCATCAGTGCTGCTCAGCACAGGCTGGAGAGTAGGGGGTGGACTGGATTAGAAAGGAGATGCAAGTGAAAACTCAAGATGGAATGAAAAGGGGGCCTAAGTACTCAGTTACACTTTCTCGCTAAACCTTATTGTTCAAAGCTGAGATAAAACAAAAGGCAGACAAACGATGAAATTTGAGTGACAGATTAAAGCAGCCTTATATGCTGTAAATGTTAGAGTAATACAACAATCTATATGTGTAACAAAGAGGGCAATACAACCGCCTTTGATCAGCGAGAAGATATATAACATTCTTCTGTGTTCTTCAAAGGCAAAAAGACGTTTTATTTACCTAATGTCACTTATATAATTGTTTGCTCTACCAGAGCAAGATCTAGAAGTATTTCTGCTTGTGTGGAGCACAGTGAAAGATAAGAGCCCATAAAGCAGTCAGATGATCTGACTCCCAACCATATGTTAGCCCGTGGGTAGGAACGGAACAACACAGGGGATTTAGACCAAAGTCTGCAAGCAGAGCAGACATAAACCAGAACCAGGTGCGCCCCATGGGCTGATCTTCTGTGGTGTTGATCCTTCTTCAATACTGTGTTGACATCAGCGGGCTTTTGGTGTGAGCATGCCCAGTCGGCTGTTTCGGAAGTTATTAATGTGGACGGCATGCCGTTGAGAGGTGTACAAAAGGCAGGACTTTCTGCTGGATTGTCAGACCTTCCAGCTAAGTGTGGAGCTGCAGCATGCTGTGGTCTGTGTATGGCTGAGGTCAGAACAGAGATCACTGATGCCTTTATCTGAGTTTCACTGAGTTCTGTGAGCTCGAAATCAGCATTTTATTTTGCTTTTGTTTCTCCTTAAAAAAACCCATACAAATAAAAACCCCTCAGTATATATCTTGGATAGAGTAGCTGAGTGAGTGTACAAAGCCTGCAATGCCATTAGAAGAAACGAAACAGGAGAAAAATAGTAGCCAAATCTGTCAGGATTTTATTTTGTGGTCATAGTGCCCCCCGGAGGTATCTGTTCAGATAGCTGCATGGCTCCCTATAATTTTCAAGCTTTCTTTATTTAAACAGCAATGTATACAAAGCCTAAAGGTCTAATTTGTTCTCTCAGCCCTTGTTCTGCTTTTTATACACCTCAGTGTGCTCCTGAGCAACCTTGTTTTCTGTAGGTTTTAGCAACACACGATTGCTATTCTCCACACACAAGCTGGTGTTGCGCTGCTGACTGTGTTTTGGTTACACGCTCTCACAGCACCTCTCAGTGGTGAGGCCAACTCTTGGTTTGCTGCTTCTCAGGAGGCAGTTTCAGCCACCAGGCAATGCTTCTGTTTTCCAGTATGACACAAGAAAGACAGTTCCTTATGCCAGCAGCACAAAGGCATCTCTGCGTCACTCACCTCCCTCACCCTGCTCAGCTCCCAGCAGAGCAAGTCCTTGCTGTGCCTGTTTCAGGAGTGAGGCCAATCTACATCTTGTTCCCCGACATTGACTCAGTCGTTCTGGCATACCTAAGCATTTAAAATCTGATATTTTGATCTCTTAGTTTCAATAATAGCACTTCAATGTTCAGTAAGAGGTATCAATTGGTCTGATTAACTCAGTCAGGTCACTTTCCTGCACAAAATTTGTGCTGTTTTAAAACCCCTATTAGGACTGAGTGTCTAAATAAGATGGATTACAACACTATACTTTTACTTGAAGCACAATATCTAGTATCAGTAGTAGATGTCTGGTTTTATGCAGATTCATTCTGTCTCAGTAGGGATTGAGCCAAAGCCACTGAGGTCACTGGAAGTCTTTTCCTGCTTACTTTCCATGCTGACAGATCAGTTCTTTACAAAGCACACTTGTAGAAGTTAGCCTACCCTGGACAGGAAAATTCAAGCATTAATCCTAATGTAGGCTGCATCTATTTTCTTCAAGAAACCATTTTAGGCTGTACAATCTGTAGGGAAAGGATTAAGCTTTCCAGCACTTGCAGTGTTACCATATTCTAAGCCGTTAAACAGCAGTAATACTAACCAGCTGTCCCTATGCCTGCAATAAGTCTTCCCAAAAAAGCGGCTTCGCACTGTAGTATATCTGATGTGGGATAAATGTTCGTGTCCGTCACGGAGGGACACTTTGCCGCAAAGGTTTTAATAATCACAGACCGCCTACTGAGCCCTGTACCAGCATCAGTCCTCAGCCCAGATCATTCCCCTTCTATTGCTACAGCTCAGGCACTGGAGACAGCCATCTTCCCTTCTCTCTCTCACCCCAAATAGGCTTAGTCTACATCAGAACAGCTGCTTTTGACTTCTTCCTTTCCTTTGCCAAGTATTTTTGCAAAATACATTTTTATCGTTGTTTCTTTCCACTATTTACTTCTATAGTAAATTCTAGGTCAATGTCTATTTGAAGACAGTGAAAAGAACTTTGATGTTTATTTAATTTTCATTGACCTTTTCACTGAAGGTATTTCCCCAGCATAAACTCACACTGCGCTCACAACGTAACAAAGTCTTGCAGCAGGAGGGCATCTCCTCCTAGGTTGCAGTGTTTCAGCAAAGTCTCTCATTGTATTGAAACAGGCCTTTAGTGTCTTGAACAGCAGCAAGCACAATTGTTTGGCTGCACAGATTTTCCAAAAGGTTCCCTGGGAATGGCCAATAGATTTTTAATCTGTTCATAGGGAGTAACAATCCTAGTTGCCTCGATACTTCGGGGTAGTACAAACTCCAGTAGGTCATCCTCCCGCAGATTTTATACTCTCCCTTTGAGCTAGCAAAGCTATCGAGATGGGACTTTGGTGTATAAAGCTGTGTTTGACCTTGCTCCCCACTCACTCACTCCTGGACCATTCAACTCGGAAGTTTGCAGAGTAGCGGAGGAAAAAGAAGGGGAGAGAGGAATGTAATAGCCCTCTTGGGCCAGCTTCCTTTTCTGTGCTTTTCTTCACCAGGCAAGTAGCCAGGAATGCTAACAAGCCTTTTTTTTCGTGTACCTTTATTTTTGGCAACAACAACAACAAAAACCCACAACCCGCCAAACTTCAAAAAACTGTCATAACCAAACCAAACTGCAAAAAAAACCCCCAAACAAAAAACCCCAACCAAACCCACTAAAATCAAAACCCCAAAACATTGTGAAGAGGCAGAACTGTTTTACAGGTGGTCTACTTTTTGGTGTGAATGCTTCAGTTTTTCAAGACAAATGCCCAGATACAGTAAGATTTGAAAAAATGGAAAAGTTTAGATCACTTTAATTTAAAATATGCTTTATGTAACATTTCAGTCACTCTTGGTTTTAATCATTTCTGAAAGGTTAAAATACACCAAAATCAATGTAGAAGACTTTAGTCAGAAGTGTATTTTGCTATCACTCTCTCAATTCGCTCAGTAAGCTGGACAGCAATTTCAATGTAGATCACACATACTGTTCTAAAATGGTGACCTGAATGTGTAAGTGTGGATGCTAGTATTCAACTTTAATATCCAGGACTGTAAATGGGACTTAGAAAGCTCTCATTGTCCTGCAGCTGTCCCAGGAGATGCAAGGGGATGTCAAAGGGCAGTTTATACCACGTCTGCCATGCTACTGCTGCAACCGCAGTGACTGATGGTCTGCCTCACTTTGGAAAATTCTGGGTTGTAGTGTTGAACTCTGCCTTTGCCTTCAGAAACCCGTATGTACCAGGATATATACTACTGTGGCTTAAATACCATGCAGAAGGCCTGCAAGTAGGCTCTTAACCAAAAATTATCTTTAAAAAGGAAGAGGGCAGGAGGAAAGACAACTGTCCCTTTACGCATGTTATGATTAATCTCGGATTCTTGAAATGCCATAACACTGGAAAGATCAAAGGACAGAGCAGGATAGTCAAGAAACTATTTGAAGACTCTTCGTCTTTATTCTGTGTTTTAGGAGGACTGACATTTCTGAAGTGCATACTGCAGTCACTGTCAAGGCCGATCCCATCAGCTGCTCCCTCAGCAAAGCGCTCCTCACTCGTAAAGCTCTTTCGTGCAGCTACCACGTTCTGGGATATCATAAATAAATTTTTCAGGCAAGTTGCCATATCAAACTCTTTTTCTTGTGGGTGGTCCTTGAGAAAAGTAGAGCCCTGTCTGTATTACCAGTCTTGATAACAGACTGTTTACAACATTAGGATTCAATGGTTTAGATTTTTTCCCTTGCTGTAAATTACTTGTCTAGACAGACTAGAAGCTCCAATCTTTGTGAAAGTAAGGCTTTGACTCAACTGCTGATGTAATCTACTTATTGAATACAACATATTGTTAAAGGCAATCCTGCACTGCATAGTTCCTGTTTTCCTTAATCTAGTAGTCTTGCAGACTGACTAACTGGAGTGATTTTTTTCTGGAGTAATTTTCTTCTTTGCCTGAGCATGTGACTAATGCAATAGCCAAAATCTGTGTGAGTCAAAGATTTGCAGTTTGCATCCCACAGATGTAAATTGTTTTAGCTTTACTCTAAAAATAGTGATTTAGGGAACAAAACCCCAATGAAACAAACAGAAAAATAATCAAAAGTAAAAAAAACCCCAAAAACCTCAAAACAAACAAACACACACAAAAAAACCCTACCAAAAAAACAACCAACCAAACAAGGAAAAGCAGGGCAATGTAACCACTGCGAGCGTGTGAAAGAAAGTGAGATCCTTTAAATATTTTGCTTTGTGCACTACACTGTATTTCTGACGCAATTTCTTTTTTCGACGAGTCCAGTGCTCTTCCTTCTATCTCTCTTCTGCTCCATCATTCCTCGGAACAACAGGCTAGGTTTAGTTCCTTGCAGAAAAATCAGGAAACAAGCCCTCTTTGGGAACAACTGTAGCTACAGCACACTCTTGGAGGGCCTGCCAGCCCGTGCCGTTCACTTAATGCTTTTGCAGTGCCTTTAGTTGGGTGATTGTCTCACATCCCCAAACAAAATTGTGGCTCAAGATCCCTGGCACTCAGCCCATAAGGAAGATGGTCATGACCAGAGGCCTTCTTCCGTGAAAGTGCCAGATCTGAGGGGAACTGGAGCTGATGGTGGTCTTCCTGGTGGCCTGCCCTCATTGCAACAGGGTCCACATCGAGTTTTCAGGACTTTTTCTAGTGCATGACTCTGGTTGAGGCCAAAACTGGCATACTGTGTGCAGACAGTTGCTGAAGCAGCCCTAAGAAGCAGAAGATGGCCAGATGGAATTCCTCTTCTGGCTGAAGAGATCATAAAATTTCCCAGGATCCTGTCACTTGGGACCATTACTGGTCAGTGACATAGCAAAAGGGATCAAGTACACCCTCAGCAAGTCTGTGGATTGCACCAAGCTGAGTGGTACAGTCAACACACTTGAAGGAAGGGACCCTGACAGGCTTGGGTGGGCAAATGTGAACCTCAAGAAGGGCAGCAAGGCCAAGTGCAGGGTCCTGTACCTAGATTTGGGCAATTTCCTATATCAGTACAGACTGAGAGATAAATGGATTGAGAACAGCCCTGTGGAGGACTTGGAGATGCTAGAAGATGAAAGGAATTACATATGGGCTGGCAATGTGTGCTTGCATCCCAGAAAGCCAGCCATACTCTGGGCAGCATCAAAAGAAGTATGAACAGCAGGGTGAGGGAGGGGATTCTGTCCTCTGTTCTCATGAGAGCAGAGGAGCAGTGCACCCAGAATGCTGCATCCAGCTCTGGAGCCTGCAGCAGGAGAAAGACACGAACCTGTTAGAGCAGGTCCCGAGAAGAGCCACAGTAATAGTCAGAGGGCTGGAGCATGTCTCCTAGAAAGATAGGCTTAGAGAGTTGGGGTTGTTCAGTCTGGAGAAAAGAAGGCTTCAGGGAAACCTCATTGCATCCTTCCAATAGATACAAGAGTCTAATAAGAGAGAGACTTTTTATCACCATCCATAGTGACAGGACAAAGGGTATTAGTTTTACACTGAAAGAGGGTAGACTAACGTTGTATATAAGGAATAGTTTCTTCACTGTGGGGTTCGTGAAACACTGGAACAGGTTGCCCAGAGAAGCGTTGGATGTCCCAACGCTGAAAGTGTTTGAAGCCAGGCTGGATGGGGTCCTGAGCAACTTATTCTAGTTGAAGGTGCCTCTGCCCATGACAGAGGTATTGGAGTAGATGATCTTTGAAGTTTTTTCCCAGCTGAAACCATTCTGTAATTCCCTGACCCTGGAAAAAGGAGGCATCCATCAAGGCATGGATGGCAGCTTTTCATCAGACTCCCAGGTGGAGTCAGGATGTAAGCACATAAGCACAGCAAAGTTTGGCTCTTTGGCTCTAGGTGGATAGCCATTATTTTTGTTACTTAATTTGAAGACATTTGAATTTCTGAGTCATGCGTCTCCTTAGAAGGCACAGACTCCACGGACAGTGGGGCTGAGGAGAGGTGAACAACTCCCTGCAGCGCTACAGGCTGGGGACAGAGTGGCTGGACAGTGTCCAGGCAAAAGGGGTCTGGGGTACTGGTCGACAGCCGAGTGAACATGAGACAGCATGTGCCCAGGTGGCCAAGAAGGCCAATGGCATCCTGGCCTGTATCAGGAATAATGTGGCCAGCAGGACCAGGGAAGACATTCTTCCCCTGAACTCAGCACTGGTGAGGCTGCACCTTGAGTTCTGTGTCCAGTTCTGGGCCTCTCAATTTAGGAAGGATGTCAAAATGTTTGAATGCATACAGGGAAGGGCAACAAGGCTGCTGAAGGTCTTGGAGCTCAAACCCTATGAAGAACGGCTGCAGGAGCTGGGGTTGTTTAGCCTGGAGAAAAGGAGGCTCAGAGGAGACCATATGACTCTCTACAACTACCTGAAAGGAGGTTGCAGGCAGGTGGGGGTCAGCCTCTTCTCCCAGGCGACCACTGACAGAACGGGAGGACACAGTCCTAAGCTGTGCCAAGGGAAGTCGAGGTTAGATGTCAGAAAAAAATTCTTACTGAAAAAGTGATTGGGCACTGGAATCATCTGCCCAGGGATGTGGTGGACTCACGGCCCCTGGATGTGTTTAGAAAAGACTCGACGTGGCACTCAGTGCCATGGTTTAGCTGATGAGGGGGTGTTAGGTCATAGGTTGGACTAGATGATCTTAAAGGTCTTTTCCAACCTAGTTCATTCTGTGATTCTGTGATTCTGTGACCAGTGTTTATCTTGAGGTGATCCTCCTTCCTCACGGTGGCTTGGGGCAGGTGCTTCACCTCTCTGCACCTCTTCTTCCCACTCTGTAAACAGGGGTAATACTGAATCCTTCCACAAAGGGCCACTGTTCCAGTGTGCAGGCGGTTCTGTGGTTATTAGCAGTGTTTTATCACAAAAGAGGAAGTCCCATGCTATGGGTTCTGCGGGAAAAGCAGAAGGTCTGACTTGCTGGTCTGCTCCTCCACCTTCTCCCTAAGTATGGAGTACTGGGAAGAACTGCCATTTTCCCTTCTGTTTCCATTTCGCTATCACCCAGGTCCAAGCTTAGCAGCAAGAGCAGATATTATAATTTTTGAGTTGTTTGTCCAGCATTCAGAGAGAAGATGTGGCCTACAAAATGAAGAGGAAGGTATGATTGCTTCTCTTCCAAGCGTATACACTGGTGGCTAATCCATTCACTAGCTTCTCTGAAAAGCCAATGGAGGAGAAACCTCTTTTTGCAGACCTAGGTTAATTTATCATTAGAGAGATGGCTACTAATTTATCATTAGAAGATTGGAAGTCAGCAAGATCCAGCCTACTATTGCGCAAATAGAATCACAGAATCATAGAATCCTAGAATATGCTGAGTTGGACAGGACTGATGAGAATTATTGAGTCCAGCTCCTGGCCTTGCACAGGACACCCCATGAATCACACCATGTGCCTGAACCAAAAGGTCAAACATGGATGCTTTACAGACTGACCATGCAGGAGTAGCAAGTAGTAGTATCCTTCTGTTCATCAAGAGAAACAAATCGACTCCAAGCTGATTGCTCAGCTCAACAGCCTGCAAGACCCACGTAGAATGCACAACCATAAACCAGTGCGAGACAAGAAATATGGAATTGTCATTTGTCACAGATTACAGGACTTGCAAACCTTGGAAACCAAGCCTCTTACTCACTAACCTCTGTCTGTGCCAGTGGTACTTCTGTGTTACTAGGTTCCCTGTATGTCAGACAAACATTCTATTCCAGTGACAAACAATTGTCATTGTAGGAAGGGTGAAAGCATGTTCTTTAACATGAGCTAGGCAACTCATGTGAAAATCAGAGGGAAAATAAGGGAGTTTGTAGCTGTATTGTTGGGATCGTGACGAGCTGCAGGCAAGGGAGTCCTCAGGTTTGCTGCTGCTGTGACTGAATGCCTAAGTGACCCCCACTGACTCAAGCAGAGTAGGAGCAGCCACTGCTCTGTAGGAGTTGCTTCACCCTGCAGGGACTGCTAACATGTGTAAATCGAACATGCAAAGAGCTGCCTGTGGACAAGGCCTCAGTACGTGTTTGGAGTGGTGAACTGGGAAAGAGACATGTAATGCATTTCATGCTGTATCTGAGAATGAATTGACTGAGCATATACATACATGGAGAAATAGGCACTTCTACTCACAACAAACACAAACCCTACATTCCACACTCGGGCCTCCTATTCAATGTGTATTTCCCCAAGGAATTTCAACAGCTTTTGGTGTACACGTAACATGTAACATATCTTGTATTCTGTATTTATTTGCTGCACAGCTGCACAAATATCACACTTAGAAGAATATAGTTTAATCACTTGAAAACATAGTCTTTATGGAGTGATGAACAAAACATTTCTATTCCTTGCTTTTCAAACCAGCAGTGCTGAAATGTCCAGCACACATGTCTCATTTTTATTTCCAGATGTTTTCTACATTGGGTGATAATATTCAAATAGTAGCTTTATTTCCAGTTCTGACATGAAAGAGCATGAGTGTATCAGCAGCTTCACTGAGTTCAATGGCTGAACCAACTCATAGGAGCCCATGTGAGTAAAGTGATTTTTTTATGACTACTTGCAGATCTGGGTCAAATCTTATACTGCAGGAAAGATACATATCATTTTATGTATTGCAATTTTCATTATTTCAGTTCAGAGACCTCAGCTGAATCCTTAGTTGTTCTTTTGAGATTTATAACAACAAGTTTAGGAGACATGTGCAGAAAGCTGGGTAGTAAATGGCACTATAAGTCTATGGTGTGCTGTCCATAGATGTCATTCGCTTCAATGCAGCAGAGAGGAACTTCTGGAGCCAGCAGGATACATTTCGTGATTTCTCTCGCTTCCATGTGGCAAAGATTACAGAGACTCTCCCTCACATTTGGCAAAATTCTCAATAATTTACTAACAATGTCCTTGCTATCTTCATGTTGTTTTACAAATACTTTTTGAAACGCAGAAGTTAAATAAACATGCAAAATTAAAAGACACATGAAAATTATTGATTTTTAATGAACAGAAATGCATCTGATTAAATAGCATAGACTAGACTAGCCTAGGATAGGATAGTTCAGTTGGAAAGGACTTACAGAGATCATTTAGTTTAGCTGACCACTTCAGGGCTGACTAGGAGTTGAAGGCAATTATGAAGGGCATTGGCCAGATGCACTGACAGGCATGGGGCATCAACCACCTTTCTAGGAAGCCTGTGAGTGTTTCACCATTCTATCCAGACCAGAGAGAAGACATGAGCACCTCAGTCTGCATGTCCCCCCCTAAGATAGCTGTACCGAGCAGTGAGGTCACCCCTCAGCCTCCTTCTCTCCAAACTAGACAAACCAGAGCCCTCAGCCGCTCCTCACAGGATGTGCCTTCCAGCCCTCCCACCAGCTCTGCTGTCCTCCTCTGGACCATTCAAGGACCTTTCCGTCCCTCTCATACTGCGGGGCCCTGCACAGCACACAGGACTCAGGGTGAGGCCGCACCACGGCTGAATCCAGCGGGATGATCCCATCCCAGCTGGTGCTGCTGTGCCTGATGCAGCCGGGATGGGGTTTGTCCTCCTGGCTGCCCGGGCACACACTGCTGACTCACACTGAGCTGCTGCCCGCCAGCACCCCCAGATCCCTTTCTGCAGGGCTGCTCTCCACACACTCCTCTCCCAGCTTACACTTGTGCCCAGCTTTACTGCATCCCAGGGGCAGAATCTGTATTTGTTCTTGTTAAATTTCATGCCACTGATAATTACCCAGTGCTCCAATCTATCCAGATCCCTCTGTAAGGCTCTTGTGCCTTGAGAGAGTCAGCACCACCTCTCAGTTTGGTATTGTGAGCACACTTGCTAATGGTGCATCCAACTCCTGCATTCAGATCATTGATAAACTTGTTGAACAGAACCTGTCCTACAACCAAGCCCTGAGGAATACCACTGGTGACTATGCAGCAGGCAGATGTAGCCCTACCCACTAAAACCCCTGCAGCCCTGACGTTCAGCCAGTCCTTCTTCCAGAACACTGTGTACCTGATCATCAGAACTGCTTTTCCAGAAGGACACTGTGAGGGACAGTATCAAAAATCCTACTAAAATCTTACTAAATATTACTAAAATCAAGAAAAGCTACAGCTACCACCTTCCCTTCATCCACTAGGCAAACAACCTTATTGTAGAAGGGTATCAAATTAATTAGGCAGGACTTTCCATCTATGAACCCACGATGACTGCATGGTGATTGCACTGTCCTTGAAACACCTTTTAATAGCACCCGATTTGATTTCACAGGCATTGAGTCAAAACAGTTGTCTTCTGGATTCATTCAACAGTGTAGAATTACTGTGTATCCTTTTCCTATGTTGTTGCCTCTTACATCCCATATTGGATACTGCAGAGCCATTCACAGGCCCTGGATAGAAATACATTTTTTTATCACTACAGACATCCCAAATTTCAGTGTGTACTTTACATTCTGACAGATTTCTTTTTTCCTTCTTGTAAGTTTCCTTGACTTTTCCAAAGAAACAAAAGACACAAAACACCCACTGAAAGCGTGAAAATACACAGTTAACAAGTTGGAAATGAAGCAAATTATTGTTTTATTCATAAACATCAAACAAGCACAATTATTTGTGACCTCCAAGAGTATGTTAAAATAGTAATACTAATTTCTTAGAGCATATATGAGGCTCAAAAAAGTCACTGGAATAGCTCTAGCAAATGTTATACTCTTTGGGAAGGGACAGGAATTAATTTACTTAAAAGATTTGTCAGATCAAGTCACATCACTTGATAGGTCACTCAAATGGACGTATGGCTCAAACTCATTTGAATCACACATAGAGAGACTCTGTAAAGTGCATCTTTCTGGGGTTTCCAGTAGCACATCTTGTGATAAGAATGACTCTGTTAGGGGTTTCTGCACCTCTGCCTGAGATAGCCAGTAAATGCATGCAGGACTGCTTCTGGAAGTCTGTCTCTGGAGAATACCATAAAGCAACAAACTGCAGGATACAAGCCTTCAGAACAACCACGCAAAAACAATACAAAGGCAAAAGGTTATAGAAAACTCCTGAAAGAGATTAGCTGAGTGTTCAGAAAGGACGTAGCCTTAAATGCAAAAGCTTCTACTTCAGGCTTTCAGTAACTACATTTCTCTTAGAGGAAAATATTAATTCCTCTGTTTTCAGCAAATCTGTTGCCTTCCTTGTACTTGCATTTAATGCTCATCATTAACAGCTGTGGTGTATAAATATTTATGCTATTTTGTTAGCATAGGATCCAAGGAAATGATGTTTCTGTGATAGTACATTCTGGTTTTATGTCCTTCCTCTCCCCCACTAATAACTTTTGAAATTGCTGGCCAATTTTTGTGAAGGAGTAGAGGTCTTGGAAAATTCCTTAACAGGGTCATGAAAACAGGCAGCTGGAGAGAGGATAAAGACTAACCAGGCATCAAACTGAGCTCAGCTCAAGGATCATAAGCAGAGAAAACCATCCTGTGCTGTTACCACTACACTTTACTTGTGTATTCCTCTCTTCATATTTTACTGGTGCCATATTAGCTTTAACAAACCATTCTCTCTTTCTCATTTGATGTCCAAGGTCTATGAAAACAGTGAAAAGAACAGGCTGAGCCCAGACAAACTTGGCTGAAGTCTTTGGAACTCATTTACACACAACCAAATTCAATCAGAATTTAATGGGCAAAACATTCAAAAATCTCATCTCCAAAGGTGACATACTCCGCGATTCAGTAACAAACTCTTCTGCTATCTTTGTAATAACACCAGGGTTTTGGTACATTGTCATTGGAGCAGAAACACGACAAGGAATCACTACCTAAAATAATAAATAATAAATAATAATAACAACAACAGTGTAATGCCACCTAATACTTACATAAGTACTCTGCAGAATCCTCCAGCATCTGACACATTTTAACAGATATTTGCAATGGATTAGGGCACTAAGTGGAATAAGTGATAGTACTGTAGTGAAATAAGGAAAAAAGCTGCATAGAGGGAGGAGACAGAACTTTGGCAGAGCCACCCAGCAGTTCCCTGAGGACAGCTGCATGATACAGGTTTAGGCATCTCAAATATTCTTCAAGAATTTGCTAAAATGAAGGCTAATATGGTAAGATACAGCACCACCTGTATGATAATTATCTTCACCTTATACTCTGCTTGTAGTGTTTATAAAAGTGCTCATAAAAGCCTAGAGTATAACCAAACCAAACCAAACAAACCATTAGCATAGGAAACGAAGTACTTTCACTAAAATTTTAACAAACAAACAAACCAAAACAAAACCCAAGCCAAAACAAAAGAAACCCCAAAATTAAAAGATACCTGAGAATGAAAAAAGACAACAAAACATCATAATACTACCAATGTACCATATCATTCTGAAATGATGTTAAGTAAACACTTTTAAGGATCTAAAACTATCTGGTTTGAATGTAGTTCAAATTTTGAGCAATGAGGAATTTATGTTAAAAAGAGAAAAAGGAAATAGAAAGCTAGACTTTCTTACCAACAACAGCTCTTTTTTTTTTAACCAATCTACACTTTAGCTATGGTCAAGCAAATATTGTAAAAATTTTTCATTTGAAGGAAACCTGAACTGATCAAGTTGCTTATGGAGTTTTACTTAAAATCATTCATTCCTCATTTTTGTAAGTTCCAGGATTCAAATTCAGAGCAAAAATTTAAGGTGAAATACATGAAGTCAGGCAACTCACCACCCACCTACCAGAAATTTTATTCTTGGTTCCATAAGCAAAACCTAGCACTTTTGTGCATCTACATGTTAAGTAAACTATCCAAGTGAGTCTAGTAAAATTCATCACTTCCCAGAATGAGCACAGATTGGGAGCACTGGTGTAATACTATTTAATCAGAGGCGAAAGCATTCCAGGGGTCAGACACACCCTGAGCTGGATTTCATTTACATAGTTTTACTGATTCTCAGTTCTCAGCTAGTGCTAATTTACATTACTTCATTATTTCAGTGGAGCAACACTATTTATATACTGATCATTTGTTAGCCTGATACAATGCTTTGGTAAACACTTAATGGGGATTTCTTCATAAAGCAATATGAGAGATTTACCTTAGTAGCTGAGTACATTGTATATAATGGACAAGGGAAAGGACTCAGGCCAGAGGACAGATTCAGAATTAGACCTTTCTGTCTGAAATTTAGTTTAAACAGCTACATTCAGTTTACACTTTACAGGATTACAGTAAAAGGCTGCATGAGTGGAAAACGTTTTTTTCCCCCAGAAGGCATAGCTCTCCCATTATGCTATCAATTACACTTTCAAAAGACCCCCTTTTTACAGATGAGTTTGGTCTAAACTAGCTAGGAATAATGTCACAAGTGAAATTTAAATGCCTACTGCAATCACAACCATGGGAACATTGTACATGTAATTGTACCTCTAACAGAGAAAAAAATCTGTTAGAGGAAAGTTTTTATGCTCCTAAGTAATTGGTAGATCCCCTTTGCACTTTGGCCGGCACATCCTTTTTCCTGCTCCATGGATCTGTTGTTTTAGCTTCCCCATTCACAACTCCCTGCACATATCACTAAATCCCAACGCGTTTAGCAACAACCACGAATAAACAAAACAAAGCTAAATAAAAATTAAACAGTAAGAGGCAATTTTTTTTGCCAAAACTAAAAGCGTGTACTGGCTAAAATGCAGTATTTAACAGTGTTTTCTAGAAAATTCATCCGAAGATCGTAACTTCTAGTTTAAGGACCCCACGTCTGAAATACACATAGTATTAAAAGGAGAACAGGAATCCCTAATTGCATAGATGAATTAGTATCTCTGATTAGTAATATGGGTATTTCCAGAGCTTGAAAAGCATTATTCCAAGCCCAGCGACCACTCTTAGAAGAATAAGGTAATTCATTCAAGTGCTGTTTCTTGCCTGATTAGGCCCATCACACCCCATTTTATTTCTGCCACACATTTTTAACTGGACACAGACATATATTTGATTTCTGCCTTGTTCTACCATTGACTGACAATTTGTGGGAGTTCCCGTACATATACTCACACAGCACTAACCGCAGTAGAAGAAATCTTACTGATTGATAGACTGTAAAGTCCAGAAGTTAATAGTGAAAAAGCATAATTACCACTAAAGACACCGCATGTAGAAGCTAAAAGTAATTCAAAGTTATAGAAAAAATACCTTGGTTGCTTCTTTTCAAAATTATTTTTGTCATCTTTAAGACCTGTATTTTAAGAATTATTTCCATTCCCCATCTTCCCAATAGCATTTTGCAACTGATTTTATTTTAATCACGAGTTTTTCCACTTGATCAAGCCATACGTATACAACTTAAATAGCTAAAATATGGCACATTCAATATTTTGGAAAATATTTTAGAAATGCTAGTGGCCTGAAAATCATCTGAATTGCCAAAAAATTCCAAAGGTTAGCCTTCTAAGCAGAGAGAGTCCTATGTTTATCCAAAGCTTCACAACAGTTTCTGAATTTCATCATCCTTCAATATAGAATCATACCTGCAAGGAGAAAGTCAGCTCCACCATGTTCTTTTTGCATTTTCACTTTTGCCTACATCTGGATCAGAAATTACAGAAAATCATGAAGAGACATAAATTTTTTCTGCTACCAGAAAGAGCCTTAGGATCTTTTTTGAAGCTAATTATTTTCTTCTTTTTACATTCTTATTTTAGCAATAGACTTAATAATGTCTCTGATTTTTAAAGTGAAATTAAACACATTTTTTTAGGTCAGAAATCTGCTTTTCTTTGTGCATTTTAAGAGTATTATTGATAGTAAGCCTAAGTACCAAGGAAAAGTTGTACTTACACGATTAATCATCTCAGGACAGGCGTGTGACCTAATTTGTACATGGCAGTAGTGAAAAGTAGTGCAAATTAACAGTGCAGTTTAATTGAATACTTGATATTTCCCAATTTTTTTTCAATAGTGTCACTGTGCTCAGGAGGATAGTAGGAGCAGTGAGGGGTTCACAAAGCATGACAACACAGGTTGGTCACATCATCTTGGGTGAAGAGAAATTTCCAAATAAAGTGTAAAACATGGGAAAAGGTCCTTCTTTTGCGGTGCTGGAAATCCCACTGACATCTGTGGGAGCCAGGATATCTGGGCCTCAGGTATTACACTGCAAGAAATGTTGAACAGGATCTCAGCAGGAATCCAGAGAGGGAGAGGAAAGGAAAACCCAAAAAGATTTAAAGATTATTTGGACCTAACCATGAGGAATGCTGGTTAGGAGAATGCTTTCTTCTTTGTAATTTGGAGGAAAGTGAATATTGATGAAAGCCTGAAAAGGATGTGATTGCAGCAGTGGGGAAAGGAATCCCCAGGCACTGCGAAAACAAAAGAGGTTGATTATGAGGTATGTGTAAGGTGGGAAATGATAAAGAGGAAAACCTTTTTTATCCACACTGAGAGGGTACAACATGGCACGTATATATAGATATATAGCATTCAGATATTGTAGATATTTCTGTTCTTTTGACATATAAATAGAATAAATCCTAGGAGCAGAAAATGTCACGAAGCTACTTACAGAATTTGCTTCAATTGCTTGATATTATGTGATTTACTATCTTAAGTCATTTAGCAGGAGTACAAATTTGGGATGTAAATTTTGCTAACCAGAGAAAGACAAACATCTGCTGTTAATTTCCATGTCATTTTGAGAAAGACATGAAAGGCATGAAAGCCAAGGTTGAGATCTTCTGCTCATGTTCATGTTAACATGCTGCTTGCAAACAGCAGAGCAATACAAATCTTAATCAGAGTTGAAAAGCATGAAATACTAAATGTTCTTGGAAGGGAAGTAGCCAACCAAAATTAGCACCAAGGGGTAACAATACAGAATTGAGAGGCGGTTCCTGGAGTTTACATCCTGCATTGATACAAAAACATTTTGGCAGAAGAGAATTGTGACAAAAAAAGAAAGTGCAGTGCTAAAATTCAAACTGCAGCTTTACCTGTCTTGAAAACTTTAATTCTGAAGAGAATCTCCCTGTACACCAAAACAAAAACAATTTTCAAAATGTTACAGCTGTTTCAGCTGTAGTGCAAGGATGTGTTTCAACTGAAAAACTGTGTCAAAAAGTTTCCAGTCAGCTCTGATCAAAATATTTCACAGGCAATAGAAACAGCTGGGTTCCTTAAATTAATACTGACATTCCTGCTGAAAATCACTATCTGCTGATGAATTAAATGAAAATACACAGAAAAGCTAGTTGGTCACTGTAACGTGGGACTGATTTTTTTCCAATGAAATACATTACAGACCCAGTACAGAGGGGAATGTGTCACACACCTACCTGTAACAGAAATAACGTTGCAGTTGACAAGGTCCTGCAGGAAGCAACAAAACCGTAAATTCATCCTTAACTCAGAGTTTGAGGGAAGCAGCCTGCTTGAGGCTCTCTGATTTGGAAGAGATGATGACATAAAAACTGAATGAATCCTGAGAGAGGTGCTAGCAAGATACACACTTAAAAATTCCAGCTTTTTCAGTGCAAGTGATACAGGGGTAAATAATTATAAAGCAATAGAGAACTTGACCACATCCTTAATCTTGTCATCCTATTCAACCTGTGTAAATTAATTCCCCCTACAAAGTAAACTGTGTTTAAATGAGGTTTCTTTTTTCTTTCTTCCTTTTTCTTTTTTTTTTTTTTTTAATTTGGTGTGTTTGTTTGTATATTTCCACATACTTAAGCAACGGTGTTCCAAAAAAGTAAGTTTTAATAATACTAACAAGAACCCAGTATTTTCAGCTGTGGCTGTGAATAGACTGGACCCCATTACACTACAAGCCAGCAGGGAATCCGGGGGTCTGCTAATCCCTGCTTCAAGTAGGCCAGCTGTACTCTCACCTCTATTGCTGGATGCTTCCTGCAATTTAGCGAAATCTACCATTCTTTTTCTCTTTCAAGCTCTTCCAAGCATTAAAACCAAATCAAAATATGCTTCTTCAGGCCCAGTTAATTTCCAACCCAACTGAACAGTTAGTACTTGATTGTAGCAGGGGCAAAATCTGTGCCTTGTCCAATGAATTACAAATCCTCATTGTTATATTAGATGTTGAAATCCATAGAAGAGTCCTACCTCTTCTGTGTCTGGCCCATTAAGGAAATGGCATGGAAGAGGATTATGAGGCATTTCAACATCGTTAACTAGTCAGGGAAAATACAACGTTAAGAACCAAACCTAGACAAACTGCCTAGTTTGTCTAGTTAAACAAATTGCTTCTCCTGAAGACCCAGAAGATTTTGAGCTGCATGTGAAGAGAAACACTATTTAGCACCACGTCTTGTTCTCACTGAAGTCACCAGTACTGATGAGTGCTGACTCTGGGGAACAGAAAAACAGACTGTTGCTAAAGTTGTGTTTTGTTGCTGTTGTTTCATTTGTCTCACTATTAAAAGGATTATTTTCTTTAAAAATTAAAAAACCTTCCAAGACCCCATCTTTTCACTGTTGCTTCGTGAATCATAACAGATGATGAGCCACAAGCTCATTATGTATGCTGGGTTTTAAGCATCGGCTAATAAGTCGTTATGACACATCTTTTGTACAATGGTCTGTTTAATACACTACAGCCATAAAATACTTGTCAATTAACAGACCTTAATGACTGACCCAAAACACCAATATCCAAGTCTTTCAGATCTTTTTCAACGTTCTCATACACTGAATTTTTAGCAAAATCAGTTTGTATAACCTTCACCTTTTGATCAGTGGCCAGCTCTGTAACTAAATAAAAACCCCAAAACCAAAGAAAACCTAGTTTGTATCTATTGAGAGGGAGAGCTGTAATAAGTAATGAGAGAAATAACCAGATGTCTTGTTTAGTAACATCCACTGTACAGTAAGCAATTGTTTCAACTTTCTTACTCTAAGAAATAGTACAGCACAAGCATAACACTCTCAGTCTACCTGGTCGTTTTCGAGGAAATGGCCTGGCAAATACAGGATGAATTTATGCCCAGAAATCAATGGAATTTTTCTTATAAAATCTGAACAACATTTAGTCCTTCAGTAAGGTAAAACAAAACAAATTCAGAAATAAGCCACACAGGACTTCTTTTCCTGGTTATCATAATATTTATAGATTAACACTGTCAGCATACCTTAGACAAATGAATGTGGATGCCAGATCCTGTATGTAAGAACAGCTCTGTAGAACGGCTTAAAAGAATTTTGATGGATAAGATGAGCATTTTAACAAGTGGAATTTATCTTTTTAGACAGGAGAAGGGGTAAACAAGGCTGGATGTGATACAGCATTTTCTGCATTATTTTCAAAAATTCCTCACCTGTTTTGACATTTCCACTTCCATAGACTGAATCTTCTTCAGGATTTTGCAGCACTAAAAGGCATTTTAGGGAGGCTATAGCTTAAATTTTACAAGGTCAATTAGAAGGGAAAGGGAAATGTGTGTAATTTTTCCAATGTCATTGCTATGCAGGACTGGAGCCCAGCTGTACACTGCCATTTTTCTCAGCAGTTGATTTATAGCTGTTCATATTTTCAATGAAGTTTCATGAGGAAAAGAAGTAGAAACTCTTCTTTACTCATTTTTAAAGGCAAGGCTCCCCTTTAAAGGGGCCCAGTAAGTTCTCCTCTAACTAGATGTTCACATTGTAAATTTTTGCTATTAAACCTGCTTTCAAGTTTTATGGGCAACCTGAAATCCAGACGAAGTTTACTGAAAAAGTGACAGGCAAAGCTTGGAAATGTCAATAGAATATCGGATTGCAGGCTCTCTGTGAGTGGCAGGAATTCAGGTGCACACACATGGCAAAAAGTGCATAAGGCTTTTGGGAAAATGTCTCTGCTGGTTTGGATTCTGATTTTATCATACGGAAGACAGAAAGCATTGCCTTGAATAGGAATCAGACTTGCTGAATTATTACCCAGAAATTTTGTCTCATTCCTTGGTGCTTATTCAGTAAGAAGCGGCCTTGTGTCAGCTCCTGCAGGAGAGCAAGGATGCAGAAAGCCGGCTTTGGGTCCAGCAGGACAATTTGCAACAAATCAGAACCTCTGTTGGAGGATGAGATAAAATTGCTCCCTTCCAGCTGTTCCTCTTTGCCCCTCAAAGCTGTTTGCAAACTGCAAGTTTTGACCATCTTGTGCTACTCAAGTAATGCAGTTTGAGGAAACAGCAAGCACTCTGACTGCAGAGCTGAGATGTGGGTTGCATTTTGTGTGCAGTTTTAGAGGACATCTGTCTCCATGACAGAAGAAAGGAGGAAGGAGTGCCCTTTTCCTTGCCCTCTTTCTAAGTTGCAGTTCTGTGTATGAAAGGGACAAAACATCCTTTGAACCTTCAACCTATAAAAGCAACTCTAGTGGCAAATGACCCTGTCATGATCCCAGGCTGGGCGAACGGCGAAACTATAAATAAAAGGACATTGTGAGTGTAAATGCAGTGAGCGGGAAGGAACAGAGCAACAGCTGGAGCAGACACCTACAGTGACCTTCTGATTGAAGAGTTCTATAAACAAAATGAGATGGTCTTAAAAAGTGCAGTGATGTTGTGGCCATGTTTCTCGCTGGCAATCAGAAGGGCAGCCAAAACTAGAGCAATATAAAAATGAGGATCAAACAAGCCATTTGGACTTTCTCTGCAACTCCTTGTCTGTACAGAACTGTACCTCTGCAACCAGCACTGTCAGCCCACAAACAAGTACTCCAGATGTCTTTCCTCTGTCTCTTTTATGAATAAACCAATATATTAAAAAACAATAAAACTCTCATGCTGACAAATGAATTATCCAGGGATAGCTCTTCAGAAAATTATAACAATTCTGTAAAGCAGAGAGCCAAAATACAATTTCCGATGTTTTTTATATCTCTCCCTCTCTGTGACAAAGATTTATGATTGTCTTTGAAGACACAAGCCATTACACCTCTGTTTAAAGTCCTAAGTGTGCCAGAAGCAAAAAGCCTAGCTTTTCAAACACCAGCACAGGCTATTGCCTTTTTTTTCCCTTTTTTTTTTAATAGTGGAGAAAAAACTAATTCAAGGAAAATTAAAAGTGGAACCAAGTTGGTTAATTCAATGTGTTATAAGATGTATCGCTAAGGCTTATACATCTAACTCCTTCTGACCTCAGACCACTTGGGAATCTACTTGTCTGATAGGATAATGTGCTGCTTTTTGAAATTTACCAAAAAGATAATAAATCAGAATGAATCATGAAGTTTTTTAGGATATACAGCATTCCAGAATCACTCCCCTTCTATTTAGAATTTAGGGGGTTATGGAAATGTTCTGAAAACCAAGGTAGCAAAATGAATGCCCAAGTGGCACGAGAACTGATCTTTGTAGAAAAGATCTTTGTAGAAAAGCCCTTTTGAAGTACTACAGCAACATTTGAATACGAAGAGAGGAGCACTCAGTGTAAGATGGTGTTCATATTCCGTGGAAACTTGCAGATGGGAGAGCAAATTGAGAAGTTTACCTTAAAGGATCAGCAAGGCACAACAGACATTTTTAACAGCCTTTTAGACTGCAGAAAGGATGTGCAAAATGAGTTGTTTTATGCTAGTCACTGAACTCACTTTGTTACCTGCTTATTTCTTGGAGCAGGCAGGACAAGATGCAGAGGACATAGTAGAGCAGATTGGAAACTCAGCCTACAGCAGGGAGGACAGCTGAATGAATTAGCACCTTCACAGGTCTTTGTAGGAGCAAGGCATATTTTGTCCTGGGCTGTATGGGTTCCTTTTTTTATTCACTACTTTATATTAGCAGGCATAATTTCCGTATAGTTTCCTGCATCAACAATCCAAATTAGTTAACCGTATGCTTCGGTAATCTAAACTGATACAGCTGTATTTTTATTATATCTGAGGATTACACACCTTATTTTTCATTAAATAAAGATTTGTTTCTACCAAAAAAAACCCCAAAATCCCACCAAAAATATAAAAAAACCCCCCAAACCACAAACCAACCCCAAAACAACCAATCAAAACAAATAAACAGTGAAAATCTCTACCAAACCCTACAAACCCCAACCACACTTGTGATGAGGAATTTTATATTTCGCAGAAGTGGCTTTTTTGTTTGTTTGTCTATTTGGCTTTAACAACAAAATGCTCCAGATCCTGGTCATATAAACACATACTAAGGTATCATTTTGCAAATAGGACCTAGCTCTGCCTGTACAGCTTGCTTAGAAAATATAAGCAGAAGAAATGAAACATGACTGCAGTTAGTAGCATTCCATCATTTCTAATCCCCTGGTATTGTTGTTTGATCAATGTTTCACAACCACAGTACTAAATGTGTTGAATGAGCAGAGTATCTGGGGTAATGGCTCTGTCTGCCCTCCGTAACACCTAATTTGGTATCTTTTATCTCATTTTAAAAGAGCTTTCCAGTCTGAATGAATGGAAATCTGGTTTTCAATTCCAGTGTGTTTTTAGAGAAATGTTTTTCTTACTGTGGATTTCTGCCTGCTCCAGCTCTGAGTGCTGTTCTCAGGCACACCTGTGGCCCACAGAACTTGGAAAGACAAACACTGAGATCTCTGTAATTACGCACAGTTTAGGCTCTTTGAATTTATAGTATTAGTTTCCAAACAGATGTGGCAGTATAATTAGTTAAACAATACAATCAGTTTGAAAACGGAGCAAGTCTTCTCGATATGATGTCCAATAGACTGCAAAAAAAGGTGTGGTGTAGATGTTAAAAAAAAGGGAAACAAGAGTAATGTGTTCAGAGCTCCCTACTGATTTTAGTGCCTCCACATCAGATATGCTATGCCTTTCACTGCTGTATTTTTCTCTCTCTCCTTTTGTTTGTGCCATCTACTTAGATACTGATTTCCAACCTGACACAATAAATAACAGATGACTCACTCAGGACTTCAGCCAAAACCCGTTGAAAACAATAGAAAGATCTCACTGGGATTTGCCACCAATGTCAGCAAGCTGTGGGAAAGGCTATGACCACAACCAGGTAGAACAGTGTCAAAACCTCATCAGTGCAGCCTGACTTCTGGAGTCACACCACTCACCTCTGCGCACCTTGGATTACACGGATAACACTGCTGCTGCCACACAAGTGAAAAGCTATGGGTCTGTGCAGAAGGTGCAGGAGTGTTCGCAGGGTAGGCTATCCCAGCAGTACCTTTCAGGACAGGCAAGTCTGTCACTACCCTCAGCTAGGAAGGTGTCCAGTGGATGGTCTTGTAATCAGTCATAGTGTGGAGGAATTTACAGCTTTCCTCGTCGGACAACCCTTGCTTTCCAACAGAAAAAAAGTCTATCCAGCCCCCCTCAAAAAAAGAGAGGCATGCTGGATAGAAAATTTCTGGGTCCAATCCTTGATTTTGGTAGCTGCATGTTGAAAATTTGCAGACTTTTTCACTCAAGTCTGCCACATCCCTGATAGACGTGCTGCTCTCTCAGGTGAGTATCCTGGACCTGATACTCTGTTGGAGTCAGCTGCTAAGTCTCCTTAAAGGCAAGTCTTTCCAACTGAGGTATAGTCTTGGGGTGACACATACTTTTAAACATGTAAATCAAGGAATCTGCTGGATAGAAGCCATGTATAGATAAAGAGACAGTGGAAAGAATGATTTTCGTTATAGCAATCTGTGAAGTTAATGGGGGATAAAAACTCATTTGACTCCTAAATAAATTCTAACTGTCAATCTTAAAGTATTTATACAAGACATTCACCAGGATTAACGGTTAATTTCCTTTGAAGAAAAGAAAGGGAACATTAATTCTAAAGGCACTCTATCTAACTGTTTCATCAAGAGCCAAATGTAATTTAAAAGCCTTAAAAAAAACAACCAACCAACCAAAAAACAAACCTGGTACTTAGATTTCATTTTTAGTCCTCCTTTGCTGTGTTCCAAAAACTACTTTACAGGTAAACTATTTATCCATACTTACAGCTTTTAAGGGCAGATAAAGGCAGCAAAGAGCACACATACGCTCTTTTTTTAGCCCATTACACTCTTTGAAAGAAAGCATATATTTTTAGAGTGATCCACATCTAGAAGGGCTCAAAGGACACAGAAATATAAAGAAGTTTTTAGTATTGGAGCAATACCTGCAGGTACAGCTGTAGCAATATCCAGTACCCTGCTGTGCTAGATACTGTATCAAGAAAAAAGACCTGCAGATCCCTGTAAATGGAAAGATAAGTTTGAGACGACACCAAATTCAGTTTTTCAGAAGTCTCCTTATCATCACTATAGTTAAACCACTTCTTAGGTACAAGAGAGGAATATAAAAGTTGTTGGGAAACACTAAGGTGACAAGAATCTTCCCATTTTTTACAGTTTTGCAAAAACAGCAATAATGAATTTTTTAAATTGTTTTCATTCACCTGTCACTTGCCTAATGGATAAACAAGAGATATTAAAACCAGGCCAAACAATAATCAGTCTTCTACAGACTTCCAAAATATTTCCTTCACTGTATAATCTCGGACCCTTACAAGAAAAATATACTGGACAACAATTGAATCCCAATAACATGCACAAAAATAAATAATTGGAGCCAACTTCAAATGAATGAATGTCTTCAGGGAGTGAAAACCACATGACATTTCCCAGAAACACATTTTTATTTTTATTTTTATTTTTATTCGGGTTTGGGAGCCTAGACACGTTGCTGGCTTTCCAGTCATTTTACAACATCACCTTCCATCAACACTTTTTTTTTCCTGAGGAAGTACATTAAGCCTACTGAATTGAAGGCCCAAAAGCTAGAAAGTATTTGGACTTTATTAATTTTTATTTAATAGAAATAAAATCTGATGCAGGGTACATGGATAAATTTTAACTGTTTTTTTTCTTATTTTTTTAATTAGATGCAAACTTAAAAGAAAAAAAATAAAGAAATCAAAGAAAAACGGTGAATTCTGTGCATAAATACTGAAAATAGAGTCACACAATTATACATCCACAAAGATGTTGGCAATAGCTGGAATTTTATAGCTACAAAAACTATTTAACATAACGATCCACTTAGGATCAATTTGGTATTACCATCTGCAGAACAAATGCAGAACAAACAGAGAATGGTTTTCTCCTGTTTGTCTGAGGCCTCCCGTGCCCATCAGATTTTTAGGCAAAGCCAGAGAAAGGAACATGGCCCCAGTTTTTGAAATGAAGTTATTAACAAGGGGTAGCTGAGCTGAGTTGCGTGTATAAAGAAAGATAAAACTAAAACTAGAAAAATGCTCATGAGAGAAAGGAGAAAGAGACCTAAATTAGCCATCACAAAACATAAAGCTCATGTCACCCGAAAGAACTAGATTTGCTTAGAAGAAGAAACAACTGGCAAAGGCCACCCACTGAAGATCCGTTCATTTCCTCACCTGACTCCCTGCAACACTTTCTTCTTAAAACTATTTGAGGAAACAGTTTGTCCTGTTGGGTTCTCATGAAACAATGCAGAGAATGTTAAGAAATGAGGACCTTTGTTCAAAAATTTTCTCCATCAAGAGTAGAAGGGGATTACTCCCTGCTAAAGGCATCAGCAACAACCATTTGCATTTTCAGCTTTTCTCACAATTCTGTGCTTTTGGAGATACTCTGAAATAATTGATCAGTGCTCCAAAGACACCTGCACAGACTTGGGTGCTTTGGGGTTTCAAAAGCCTGCTTTAATTACTCCACTGGAAGCTCTCAAGAAGAGAACTATAATTGCCTACATATTGGTAGATTTTCCTTTTTCTTCAAGGAGTTTGACCCAAGGCAGTTTCAATCAGAGATATGGTCTCTGTTTCCAGGGTCACTTGCTCCTTTCAGTCACTTGGGGGTGTTTGGATAGGGATTGTTTTAATTTTTGCACCTCAAACTCAAGACCAAATATCAGCCATGTGATACATAAAATAAAAAAAGTTCTGCTTCACTGGGCTTCTCAGTATCCTGTCAGGTTTGTCTCTGTATTCCATTTGACAGAAAACCCCCTTCTAAAACCTAACTAAAAAAGGATTCCTACTGCTAAGGTTGCATTGTATTTCAGCTAAAAGCACATGTTTAGGGTAATCTTATAAAATTTTTACCTATCAGGTGAGAGGCATCTCTCTTGCTGCTGCGCACCAGACTAACCAGAAGTATAAGGCATTTCTCAAGGCAAAGGAGGCCATACACCTGACTAGTCTCTTTTGCTTCTTCACCCCCGTAGAAAAGGTGCATCCTCGTCAGAAATAGGGTTTGTAGGGCATTGTACATACCATGAGATACAAACAGACCCTCAAGCAAACAAAAAGAACTGTGCTTATAATTCCCTAGCCACCTGCAGGAAAGGTCAAATCTGGCCTAACATTTCAAACGACAGCAATTTTTAGTGTAGATGTCTTTAGCACAAAGAATTTTCCTGATATACAAAGACTTTGACGTTAAAGAATGGTGTTTCTCTTCACAGTAAAGAATAAGCACTCCCTCCCAGCACTGTGTGATGTGAAGCTGCATATGTTAGGAAATCCTGACTCCCAGTGGCAAAGGACTAAAATGCTCCTGAGACTCAATCTGCCAAAACGTAAGATCATTATTACCAACTCCAGCCATAACAAATCATGACAACTAAGCATTTAGAAATAGGGCTAATGATGAAGAAAATTCAAGCAGAATCAGCACTCTGGAATCCCAGGAATGTATGATTAAAAAGTTTAAACCTACATTAAATGAGTATTAAGTCCCTCTGCATTTTCTATCATGTTTTTACAGCTCAGTCTGAGTTGATTTTTTAAACAATAAAGCTTCACGAAAGGCAAGATAGGATTTAAAATTCAAACCATGCATGTGACTGCTACATTCACCTTGACAAATTCATTATATTCTACATGGGCCATTAGGTGTAATAATTTAAAATCCTTAATAATGCTTTGTGGAATCTGTAGCTGCCTACTGTAATTTTCTACCTCCTACAAAAAAAATCCTTCTCTCTTCTCTAGGACTGTCCTGATATGGTCTGTGTTTCAACTTTCATCTTTCTTTAACTGGGATTCAGAACTGTAGGGTCTCCGTGAATCAAAGACTCATTCATTCTCAGTATGATTCAAATATTTCAACCTTGGTTTTGGTCCAGCAGATCAGAACAGAGATGACAGGGCATAACGATCTTGCAATCTTTCTGCTAGCTCTGCATGCTCTGTAGAATGCAAGGAGAAAAGCAGTACTTCCACGAATAAATCCAAGATCAAGTGGAGAAAATAGAAACCTTTACAACCAGAGCAGCAAAACTCAGATTATATTTAACAGGTATTATACTGCTGGTAATACTACACAGAATTTCAGGAAAAGGAACAAATATTTAAGACTTGAGGAGCTCTTAAACTAACACATGAATGAAGTCTCGAATGAAGCCTGTCTCAAAATGGTCTGCTGAAACACTGATTGAACACGAGCACTGGCCTGACTTTTAAGAGAGTGATGAACCATTGGCAGTAACAGGAATAGCGATCACATGAGCGACAACACCCTGCTTATGCACTGACATCACATAAGAAGAGTGAAGAGGCCAAACCATAAATCTCAGAGTATGCCACAGCCTTGCCCATAAACCCAGTATGTCTGAGGTGCTATGTCAATAGCAGATGATAAAGCACATCTGTAGTTATTACACCATAAAAGCAGAACAAACAAGACTACAACAGTACCTGAAATGCTCATCTTTGAGTAGAGATGTGACAGACTAGCAGCAGGCTCACACATGACTTGTTTTTCTTTCTTCTTGTAAGTCTGTTGTGTTTAAACCCTATCAGCCCAAGAACTCAGGGACCAAGTGTAACAGAAGCTTGGCTTTTCAAGTAAGTATAGCAAACTAGATCCAAAATATCAGCACTCTGACATCACAACAGTCAATTAAAAGGTCAGGGTCTTCATCCTCAAGAAGGCCAGTCATTCAAAATCACTCGTCTACTCAAAATACAGGTAGAGCCTTCAGGGAAGCCTGGATATTCATTCAGAAGAGGATAAGCTCGAGTTGTATATGTGCTTGCCTCTCAACACAAGCTTGGGAAACTAAAGGTTTGTGTCCTGGTGTCAACTAAGCAGTATTCTGAGACTTCACAGCTGCCAGGTTCTTCACACAGCTCCAGGCAGCTTTTGAGCTTAAGAGACCTTGCAGAGTCCTGTATCTAGCCATAAACCTTGGAAACAAGAGTACTGAACCTGCAGCTGTTGCAGTCTCTCTCTGGACCTCAGTCTGCTGAGTTTTACCCAATGAACCACCTACTGGGATCTCCACATAAAACACTGAACATAGGAAACTGCATTCCACTAGCCTCCCAAAACACAAAAACTGCTCTCCTTAGAATCCTGTAGCATATGCTACCAAGTGTGGAGTCCTTAAATTAGTTGCAACTCATTATCAGCCCATGTCTGAGCTCAGAACATCAGAAAGAAATTCACCACTTGACGGCAGAACTAATACTCTAGAAGACTGTGCACATCAAAGAAGGCTTGCCTTCACATCAGCACATAATACCAGAGGAACCTACACCAGAAGAACATCAGAGAATTTTGTGCACTGAAATCAGAGCAGCAAGACAGCAGTGCTGAGCCAGAAACTCTGAAGACACACAAATATTAAAACAGCAGGATCAGATTTATTTATCCACAAGCCACACACTAGTATGTGCTTCGACCTCAGCCAGCAAGATGACGTGCCAAGCTATGAGCTCATGCGGTGTGGGCTTGGGATCTGGCCCACAGAGCAGTAGCTGAGCACAGCTTCAATCAAAGGGACCACCTGGAGAGGATGGTACATCTCAGCATGGAGAAAGATGACTCTCAGTCATCCCACAAATGCCAAAAATAATGAACAAATGTTCCACAAAATCTAGCCAAGTTTAAAAAAAAAGACAGTAGTTGGTTTACTCTTTCCTGTGGTATAATGCAGCCATTCATGTGTTATAGCTGGCCTTTTAATGGGATTTACTCTTGCATAACCTGTACAGCACAAAAGAAGCAGAACAATGACAGAGGCTCCAATCTAGACATTCACAGGTTCTTTCAGCTTTCACATGGATAAAATATCACCAGGCGCTCATACAGAAAATTAGTTCAGCAAGCTGCATAAACAGGGCAATTCACTCAGAGACATGATAATAATGTTTAGGCATTTCTGATAACTGCTATCCCTGTATTGATCCCATCCCATTCCCCCTGACCCACGTATTCATCAGACCCTTCCCATTTGCTTATTAGTACAGCAACTCAGTGAGTAGATGAGAGGCAGCATTTTCCTTTCTCTCCCATGGGATTGTTATCACAACTATGCCAAATATTAAACTCTAATACGTGGTATTGGTCTTTGAGCTTCCTACATTCAATGCTCTTTCAAAAGTAGTTATTGTATTGTCACTCACAGTAATGGAAGTCATAAGGTAGGTAGGTGTTTAAACAATGCACAATGAAAAGACTAGTGCAAACATCCTGTAAATCAACTCAAAAATCAATTTGTTTTCTTTTCCTGTGAAATATATTCTGTAATCTATATGACGGCATCACATCTAAACTCTTGCATACAGGCTCTGTAACTTTTGTTACAGGCTGTTCTTTGTCACCTGGTCACCTCAGCTCTGAAGACAGCAACTCATGATTCACAGATGTTTAGCTTCTAGAAAGGAAGACAGTATAGAAAGAAGACACCAAGGAGAGAATGTACTGCTCAGTCACAATCAGCAATAGCAAGCCTGGTACAACACAGTACAAGGCCAGCCTGCCCTCAGTGCTTACCATCACGGGTGAACAGGAAGGTACTGCTGTAGTGACTCTGCACAGTAGCTGCTATAGGGACAGCACAGAGATCTTCTTCCTCCTGCAGCCTCCTAGAGCTCCTGATTTTGAATTAAACCATTAGGATCCCTTATACTTCCCATAACTTGTAGCTTATATTAACTTATACAAGTTTCTCGCTTATTCGTTATTTCAGATATAACTTTCAAAATGTGTTTGCAAGTGTAAGGGCTAGAAAATTATATTTTGTGTGTTAATACTGGACCAGCCCACTGCAGATTAGCTATGAAACTGCGAAAAAAAGGGACAATTTAGGAGACTTCTTTCTCTGGACAGACAATAGGCCCTCTTCTGAATCGTTCATTTTAGTTCCCTGGTGTGATGAGACCACTGAGGCCCGAATGACTTTCCTCTGAAATGCAGCACTGGTTTCCTTTTAGAATCTGATTAATGCTATTCTGGCTATACAGGAGAGAAGAATTAGCACCATGTTTGTCACAGTTTGAATTCTTGAATTCTAGAATAATTTTACTAACTTTAAGACACTGATGGAGGGATAGCAATGGCCATTTTTTTAAGATAAAATGAAGGGTAGGTAATCTATTTTACCCGGAGGAATATGCTTTTCCAATCCCATCTCCTGCTCCTGTGACCATTGGAGAAAGCAAAAAGGATAGGGATTACATTTGGAGATAGATCTGGTTTAGCTTATTCTCTCTGAATTGTTTAATCTTCATCATCTGCATTTCTTGAACAATGAAACCTAAATGTCTCCACTGAAGAACAGAATCAATCTTCTAAATTTTCTTTTCCTTGTGACCTACACATGTCTTAGTTCATTCAGCACTTTCTGTCTCCAAAGCAAGTCTCTCACCAAGGTAGCCCATGTGGTACAGGAAGTAGTTATTGCTCTTATTTTCAGTGGTGTCAACAACCAGCAATAAGTCAATTGCCTAAGAGCTGGCATAATTTTCTTCCATATATGTATTTTCACAATTTCTGTTTTGTAAGCTTTATACTTATATGCTGGTGGCAGATATGGTAGAAGATAAAGACTAACTGGTGACTGAAGCTGATGCAACAGTTTCTCACACAAGATTTCTGTCTGTAAGGAAAGATCACAGCAAACTTGCCACCATCTATAAAATGCTCTTCCTTCAGAGCTGTACTACACAGTTTACTTTTGGATTTAGTCTTACTGGGAAAATAAACAAGTGCTGGCATTTGTAAAGCACCGTGAACTTTAAACATTATGCATATAAATACCAAAGAGGAACTACAGAAAGAAAAATCCTTATCACCTTAGAAATACAGAAGAAATAAGGTAGCAAAGCACCAAAGCAGTTCCAAAGTAAACCTGGTAAGTTTTAGAGCAAATGAAAAATTAGCCATTATAAAAAAAAAAGTAGATTAAGGACTTCTGCACTGCCAGAGGCACAGAAAGCAAGGTGTTTTTGAATGGTTAGGTGTTGCCAACAGAAGAGCAATTACTCTCTCATTTTGCAGGGAAATGAGATCCCTGTGAAGCAGCAGTGGATATTTAGCTTCCTAGCAGACCTGTAGATGAAAAGCAAAGAGTCTGCTGAGAAACAAGCTTTCACATGCCAACTTTAATTTTCACGATTCTCAGAATCTCATGTGCCACAAGACACAGGAAATTATCTGAGCCTTATGAATTTTACTGGGGCCAGAAGACTTTGTTTATAAAAAAATAGCATAAAGGTCCACTAAAGGAAACAAGTCTTGCAACGCTAAGTGGAAAGAAAGATTTTACACACGAAGTTCCACATGTTGCTCCTCATCTCATACACAGGAGGGAGGTCCTTGCCTCATTTAAATCAAAATGAGACCTATGCACTGCCTTAGAAGTATCTGCTATTAAGGCAGGTCTTCTTCAGGCAGGAATGGATTTAATTTATTAACCCACTACGAGATGTGGTATATTTAATATTTAATTATATATTTAATTCAGGTATTTTACAGATTTAATAAATTAATATATTTAGTCACATCAGGTCTAATGCAAGAAAAAGGAATCAAGCACAGGTCTACTGTTCAGGTCGTTTCTTAACAAGAAACTGCCATCAGCAACATTGGCAGCCAAGGAACTCAGGAACAGCAGCACCTGTTCATTCCTGCTTTATACTGATCATCAACAAGCTTAAGAAAAATATCAATGATCAATAGGAAGAAAAAGGTGCTTATTAAACTTTGTGTTATTTTATGAGAATGCATACCATCTTTTAAAAAGCACTGCAAATTTGCAGCCTTTGAAGATTTTAGACTAAAGTACATTTAGTTCATTACCAACATCATTAAGGATAGGTCAGCAATTTGGAAAAAAACACACTGGAGCAACATCACCAGGACCAAAAAAGTTGCTTTGAAAGCTGGAGAACATATGCTAGACATAAACTAGCAGCTTCACATACCAGCAAACTGAGGATCTAGGCAATGCTATTAAAATGAAAGCATTTGCAGCAGAGAGAAAATATCAGAAGCTGCAACAGGGAGAGAATTCACATCTACACACCAGGGTGTGAGCTGTTACCAGTCTGACTAGTTTTCTGTTCTCCCCGAGTACACAAAACCTTCAGGCTCATAAACCCAACGTTTTAGGAGAACAGAAAAAGGAAAGAAGCAAACCATATGTAGTGGACACTGTGCTTCACCCTGAAGGAGCAGGGTAAAGAAATGCAAGGAAAACCATTCCTGATTACTAATGTAACAATCCACCACTCAGTTACAAGTAGAAGATGAAGCAGTTTCCTTTACCTGCCCATTCTCTCACTGACTGAAAGAAAGCCTAAGGCAAAGAACTCCAGATATGTGGGGAAAGGTATTTCATAAATCTGATGCATTTTACCAGAGTCCAGAAACACATCAGATCCTCAACAAGACTGGGTAGCTGATGCTGGAACACTTCCATGGTGAGTGAAGGTAGTGAGCTTGTATGAATCAGACACTCTCCGCCTGGAAAACACCTCTTTCCAGTACACTGCTAGTCTCTGAGCCTTGGCAGAGAAGTGAGAAGATTAATCAAATCACGTGATTTCATTTTTCTAGGAAATGTCCAGGATTTAAATTAGAATAACATCACTACCTTACACCCAGATTTGTAAACTATTGAGAAAATCCAAACTAAACAATGATTTCTGATGTTGGCCTTAGAGGAAAGGTCTCACTCCTTTTCTGGAAACTACACAAATCCAAAAAACTAATTTTATAGTCATTATTTATCATTCATAGAGACCAAAGATAGGTCTAAACCAAACCTTTGAAAAAGAATACTCTGAACAGACATCAAAACTACTTCTTACAGTGAAGAGTTAAATTGTAGCCCAGACATTTCCAGCACAAATTCACACTGAAACCAGAAAAAAAGATTTATCATGTCACATTACTGACACCTTCAGACAGAAACCCACAATTGTGCTGACTCTTTATAAGTAAAGACAATGTCTGAATCACAAGAAAGGTAACACTAGCTTATCTTTAACAAGAAGATAAAAAATCATTACTGTCTTAGCTTAACAACAACCCAGTTTCCTCACACTAAAGCTCTCTTAATTTTCCCCTCATGCTTTACCTCATAAATAAGCCTGGTCAAATAAAAAAAAAGGTTTAAATATTACATTCACGAAGGTGTTTACAAACACTCACAAAAAACCCAAAGAATCACTCACTATTCAAGGAATACTTTAAATTTGAAGAGGTTTCACTGTTTTCCCACATGTAAAAATAATGGTGAATACCTCCTTTAAATTAATGTCCCCAAAATTTTAAAATATCCCTTCTATTTGATGGTGGAATCAAAACACAAACTTCCACAGCTGCCAGTCTTCTCTTCTGCACTTCCATGTTCCGTTTCCATTTTCTTTTCCTGTGGTTGGTAGTAAACCTTGGATATGTCTACAGAACTTCAAGGGCCTAGTATAAGTAAATTAGGCCAAGATACTGAGAAGAAAAATAAAAAATCTTACAAATGTGAAGAATTCTTCATTGACCCCAGTCTAAGTTTCTTTTCTGAGGTAAGTTTTTTTTGCCTCTCTGACTTCCAAAGGAATCATTGCAAGAGCTTTACACAGTGAATGGGTAGAAAGTTCCTTGGGTGACCACATTTTCTCACTTAATCTCACTTCACTATAGCCAGGTCACTGCTAAAAAATCCCCATAAAATTTAGAGCATGAACAGATCAATGTACAGGACAATATTGTTTTCTGGTCCAGTAATTATTTTTCTTTGTATGTTTCCTTGTAAATATGCCTGTAATGGTACAAATGTAATTTTTAAAACCTTAATTTCACTAACATGAAATCTGTATAAAAGTAAGCAGCTGTATCCTAACAAAAATCAGTTTTAAGTGCCTGTCTTATTAACTGAAAGACACAATTACTGAGGTTCTGGATGAAACAGCCATGCAATTTCCTAAATTCTAACATGACAGTTGTGCCTGGTTGAGCCCATATTTCCAGAGTTTTAATCAGCAAATTTACTGGAATCAATGGTATCTCAGATACAGAGGAAAATAGTAAGTGACTAAAGCTGAATTTCTTTGTGAAAGTATACAAGCACTTGCAAGTACTTCTAGATAGTACTTATTTTTTGTTATTCCTAAATTTATTTTTTAAATGATTCTGAGCAACACTGTCATAAAGACTATGACTATCAGGTCTGTATTTCAGGTGAGAAACCTAAGTCCGAAGCACTTCAAAAACACTACATGAAAAATAAATTAAATAAAATCACTTCCACTATGGTACAGAATGAACTAGAGAAACTACTTTAAGTACACTACAGCAGTTTATCATATAAAAAGCAAATATTTGGGTTGTGCATGTGCTTGGGACAATTATATGTGTCTTTCCACAGAAAAAACAACCCAAACAAAAAACCTGTTAAAACCTTTTTATTTATAAAAGGTACAGCAAAATATTAATGAATTTATGCATACATTAGGTGTTCTTTTGTGGGAACTACATGTTATTCAGCAGGTGCCATTGTGTGTTCATCAGTATTGCAATCAAATGGCACTAATACAAATTTCATAATTAATGAAGACCTTCCAATACCTTGTCTCATGGTATTGGAGAGTTAAGGTTCAGTAATTGGAATTGTGGAGGTAGAGATGATCTGAAGAAAGAGGACTCTTATAAAAGAATACACTCAAAAATATTGAAGGTTTTTTAAGCATAAAAGAAATCTTTAAAAACAGAAGATTACTCAAAAATACTTGTAGCAACACTTTCCTTCCACAGGTCTTCAGTAGACAGAAAAAAGTCACATTCTTAGCCAGGTGTGAGAAAATGCATAGCTCAAATTTCTCTTCTCACTTCGACTGTGCCTTTAAATGCCACTTCTAGTATCTGCAGTCACTGCTCCTCTTGCCATTCAAATCCATGCAGGCAGTGAGAAGCTCAGTCACTCCCTGAAGCTTTCGGTGTGAGTCACCCAAATGTTTCTTAGATCTAATCCAGACTGGTCATTCAGCTGCTACACACAGAGTAATGCTTTTCAGATTTTCTTAGCTGTATTTTAATTCAAGTGGCGATCAAACAAGTCATTAGACCACCCTGCTTCCATACCAAAGTCTTTCAAAATCTTCTTTTGATTTGATTATTTTCAAAAATCTTGGCTCATGCTTGCAGGGAATTGAGAACTTCAACAAGATTAATTACTCTGCTGTCTTCCAACACGTCAATGCTTCTGTCATGTTTTCAAAGGTTAACACTTTATCCTTAGAAATACAGGTAAGCATTATCAAGTATTTTCAAAGAAGGAAATATAGATACAGGGCATTATTGTCCCAGATGATAACTCAGACTATCACAGTCTGGGCCTCTTAACCACTGTACCAGCTGTGCCTACTGTAGTAATCCCCAGGCTTGTTATGATTCCTTGCTTAGAATTTAAAGCATAAACTAGTATCAGATAAGCTTTTACTGTATATATAAGACACGACAGGACACTAACCATTTCTCCTCATTCCAACACAAGTTGGTCTTCCATACATCTATGTTCCTCTTCCCTACTATGTTTGTACATAATAGCACCACTTCTCTGCAGCAAGGTAGTTATTATAGACAAAATGTCAGAGGAGGAGACTGTGATATAAAACCAAAAATGTACCTAAACAAAAATAGATTTACCTTTGTTGGTCTCGGCTCACAGACACACACACACAAACTTTAAATATTAAAAAATCCCCCGTCATTCGCCTACTCTCCTTGATCTGCTGCAAAGTTATGAGGGTTCACTTTTAACAACAGTGCCAGTTGCAGCAGAACACCATAGTGTGATTGAGGATGAGAAAAACACAGGGAGACAATGCCTACACAATGTACACTGAATACACACGGACATAACCTGAATTTTTTAGTTGACACTTACACAGGGAACAATCTGGGGCCACATATCCTCTTTACCCCATATGTTCTATATCACTTACCCAAGAGCAAATAAATGTGTGAAATCAACTTGAACCACTAGGATCTTTCATCTCTTCACTGATATCAAGGACTGCATATGGCATAAGGCAACGGTGAACCGAGCCTCATGATCTTTACAGGGAGTTTTGCCTCAAGAAACTAGAAGCAGTCACTGAAACAGAACTCACAGATCTTGTTGAAATAGCACCCAAGTACAGGTAAATGCAGAAATTTACAACTTGAGATTTGCTCATAGCATTCCTTCCTATAAAATGGCTTGCAGTGTAAAAAAAAAAAAGCTGGAATCATACTAGTTTACATGTAAAAAACATGTGTGCAAGAATATTTCTGAGCCAGTGAATTGTGTGCATGTCTGTGACAAATGAGGTAGATTTTTTTTGTAGTTACAAATATGTTCCAGCATATACTTATTTAAGGTCTTGGCAATCCTAAACAAACTTGTATCTTCAGTCTCTTTCAAGGCAGGCATTTCGTCTAACTCTTTGACACTGGAAGTGCATTCTCTTCATCCCCAGGTTGTGCAGGCTTGCTATTTCCTCTTAATGTTAAAAATGAGTATCTCAGTCCTCCTGCCATACTAAAGAAAAGAGAGTGAACAGTGGTGTCAGAGATATCTGATGTTACAGATGTCATTTTACAGGCACATACGTTTTCTTCCAAAGGGCTAAAGAACACTACCTATCATAAACTAGGAGTGCCTCAGAGCTATGCAAGCCATCTGAGAAGGCAGCCCCGAGCAGACAAAGATCAGCTACCAGTTGCTCGCACAGATTCATACACACAGATGTGACAGATCAAGCACAGAATGTAACAACTCACAAGTTAGAACCTATATTCAATGGGCACAACTCATTCAGTGTTCTCACTTCCCACACCACACTTGAGTTTTACTTGGAAGCCTCGCAGCTCAGAACTGCTGCTCATAACAAGAGAAAAAAGAACCAATTCAATTCCACACAGTAAAACTGCAAGCGTATTTCCACAATTAGGCCCTACCACAGTAAGATTTAATACCTGAAAACGGACATGAAAAGACATAACTAACTGCAATGAACTTTACATCCTGAGGCAATGCTTCTTCAGGCCAGTAGTTTCACAACAGCATCACCCAAATGAACTAAACCAAATGAAACATAAAACTAGAGCTCACTAAGAAATTTTCAGCTTTAATAAATAAAAGCTATTCAAGTTTCACTTACCAAATATTTAGCCCTACAAAGTTTAACATGGAGAATATGTAATCTCCACCAATCAACATTCCGATGTAAGCAATGGATATATTCTGAAAAGAAACAAAAGTCATGCATTTTTTTAAGTCAGATTTCATCTCCATGAATACAAGTGATATCAACTAATTCACTTTTCTAAGGAAATAACTATGCTGTGTTGCTGACCACTCTAAAATCAGCCTTTAAATTCATTTCATGGGATGTCACCCTTATGGATAATGTAGCAATGAAAAGAATAATAAAATCAGTATGTTTTCTAAATGCATATAATGCACTGAGAGTGACGAGTGACTTTCTGGGAAAAAAAACTAGCTATTTGATACTAGGTAAAATGGAGCTAAGGCCACCTTTGGAAATTTATTTCTTTATCATCTTTGGAATTCAAATCCCATTTCTTAAAAGTGGGTTTTGGGTTCTCCAGCATAAAAAGGATGCCTTGAAGTTACAATAAAATTACTTTATGATTACCTTAAGAGGGTTATCTGCTTACTTTTCCAACTAAACGTGCACTGAAATCACTTGGTACAGGTTCAAGACAGGCACAGTTTAAAGATTCTACCTCTCACCCACCTGTATTAAGTTTTGGAAAAATTGTCCCCTAAAGACAGACAGAAAGCCATAGGAGTTTGTAGAAGTTCACCAACACTTTGTTGCTTTCAAATGTTTTAGCAGCTAGCCTGGACAATGACATCAGTCTCTGCTTTCTCTACTGGAAACCGCTGCATCATAAACTGCTTCTCAACTTTAAAGCTGCTCAGAGTGTGTCAGACTATTACAGCTTAGAAAATAGAAATAGTCTTGCTCTGACTTAATGGTTTGATGCAGACATATAAAATTTAAAAGAACACTTTCAGGGCCACAGAATGAAAACTACTAGATTAATCTTGCAGCTTTCAAAAAACAAAAAAAATGTAGAAAGAGAAGTGCCATCCTCCTTTTGCAGATTTTGTTATGCTAAAGGTATCGTTTTCCTTAGTCATGGAAGGGAGCATTTTCAGGACTGTTATTCCTGTGCCCAAGCTAGTTTGAATTCTGAAAGTGTTTCGCGCACAGCTGCATAAATTTTATCTTTTACTAAAGCTCTTTCAGCTTTACAGCTCTGTGTTTCTCTCCAAACTGGCCTACAAAAAAAGTGTATGGGCAGTAACGGATGTTCCCAGACATCAGTCAAAAGCAGTCCCCATTAATACAAAGCAAGATGCACAGTTTTAGATTAAACTGGGTTAAAGAAAACAGACTGTAAGGACAATGGGTCCAGTTTTTAAGACATGCATGTTTTGCTGTTGATCAAATTGACTAGAATTTGTACAAACCAAAAGGAAATAGTCCGTTCAGCTAGAACACAAGTTCTCAAACAGAGGCTAAGGCACTTAAACATAAAGAACACTCTGTACTTCAGCTTAGTCATTATTCTGTACCTATGAAAGCCCTTTGTATCAGCTGCAAGGGAAATTAGTTTAGCCCGAAGTAAAAGCAGGTTAGTGCCTATCAGTTCACCTGGATTTGCATCAGGGCATCTTGACTAACACATAATAACCTAATACACAGTGGCAGGGGATAGTACCTGATGAAATGTGACTAAATGCACATCTTTTAATTAGAGTGGTTCGAGTTCCTCTTGTAGGAGAAATCAAAATAGATCAATACTAAGAATGCTTTCTAGGGCATACCTGACCTTCACTGCAAGACAACAGGGTCACTTTGCAGTGTAACCTTGTTTGGCACAAGCAGTGTCTGAGTATTAGCCCGCATTTTGAGTTTCCATCTCAAAATATAATCAAGATCACTGCTGAGCCAGTGATCTTTCCTGTCTATCTGATCATTTTTATTTCCCTCTTCTACTCCATAACTCACCTTGATGGCACCAACTACTGTTGTTGTGAGCGCAGAGTTGTAATGACTGCACAGGACAGTAGAATACATCAAGAGAAACCTAAATAAAGGAGAAAATTTTATAAATTCCTCTCAGGGAGCTCAGAAGTTTAACAACACATTGAGATGTTCAACATTTTCTAGATCAGTATTTTCCTGGGATCTATAATCCCACCTGTTTCAAACCCTAAAAAAAAGAACTTCTGTGAATCTCTATTTTAACTTAATGATGTGCATTATAGAGAATATTCAAAATATATGTTAAAATGTGCTACTTGAGCTCTAGCAGAGTCATTCCTTTTCTCTGTGCTTTTTATATGTCAGTATTTGAAGTTTGTTTCACCCCTTGGTTGCGACATGTGGAAGAGAAGAACAGGATGCAACTCATTCTTCCTTTAACTCTGCAGTTTCAACAGGAACAAAGCATTGTTTCATTACTTTTAAGTGTCCCACATTTTTCCAGCTGCTTTAAAGGATAAACACACTGAAACAGTGCCTATACTCAAGGACTTACATGCAATTAACTGCAAAAAAGTTAGATGGTTGGAAGAGACAGACAGAAGAGACAGTACAGAAAGCACAAAGTTAAATGTCATGTTGTTCAGCACTGTACTGTGAGGTCAAAAACACAGAAAGCACTGAACCGTTATTTACACCATTAGAAATAATTAAAAGTCGAGATATAACCCTGGGGAAAAACCATTTTCTTTGAACTTTAGCATAACTTATTAGTGAGTCTTACATTTGGGATTTGCAATTTGAAACAGTCATGAAAACATCCTGCTTGATTCCCCCGTGTCCTTACCCCAACAAACAGGAAAGAATAAACTGAAAGACAAATAAAAAATTTGTCCAGTGCTGGAAATGTGTTGCCTATTAAAAAAAACAAGAGAGAGAGAGAATTATGTGCTATATAATCAACCGTAAACACAGATAAAACGTACTTAATATGAAAATACGTAAATTCACAAAATACGTTTAATTCATACCAAAATTATGAACCACTTATATTAGTACTGGCAAGAGTATAATGCATCTAACTTGAGAGACAACAGGATGACAGCACCCATGATACCTAGACACATGTAACATGTAGAGGAGTGCAGATACACAAGTGCATGCTGTAAGCAATGAACATAAATGCAATACAGAAAACTCTGGTTTGGTATTTACTGACAGATGCTAACACTGTGAATAATAACTCACAATAAATAGTGTTGGTATGAGACAGACAGAAACAGCAAATACATAAATAATTTCCTCTAAATCTATTCTACACCACAGATTGATTCATGAGCAGCTTTCAAGGCCCAAGCCTGCATTTTTGAACATTTACTAAGGTCTCTCAACAACGCAAGTCAATGAAAAGGCTCAATTATCACTTTGAAGTCTCCTCCCTAGTGAAGTGCAGCAAAAAAACACACAGTGCCCCAGAAACAGTCACTAAGAAATATGTCACAGATTCTTTTCCATCTCTAGTAACTCCCGGACATGCCTCATTTTAATCTGGTTAGTTTACACTCGCTGCATAAGCACTGAATTCAGCTAAGGCTGAACACATCTCTGAGAAACAGAATAAAGGCTATCAGTCCATACTGCGCTGCAGCCAGTTGAGCCTCCACCATGTGAGGTAACAGGTAAGAGAGATCTTGAGCAGCTCTGCCCTGCTACAGTTGTGCTGGTGTGCAGCAAAAAACTGTAGAATAAAACAGAGAGCCATTCTGGGGCTTCCTTCCTCTTATATGGCATCGTGCTTTTCTGTCCTCACAGTCAGCCAGCTGGTGAAGGAGAAATCTCCGGAGTAACTGGGACACTCACTTACAAACGGCAATCTCTACAAGATTACAGAACTAGCTAGGGGAGCAGAAGCATGTCCCTATCACATAGACGTGGTACTGATGTTTTGACTTCTCAGCAAAAGACATGCTGGGATGGGTCAAGGCAAGATGCTCTGCCAGGGTGAAAACTGGTCTAAAAATCTGCTAAGTACAAGGGTTATCTACAATCATAAGTACAAGGGTTATCTACAATCATTTGCTGACTTGTCACTGGTATTCTTCCATTTTCTCTGTTTTCTTTGTGATTTGATTTCTGTGTGTCACATTAACACTAGTTATCTGCATCATTTAATAGGACTTCTATTATTAAGTGACCAAACCAGTGTGATGCACAGCAAGCACAACGTATTTCTCTAACAAATACTTATTCTTTTCAGGTAATTGAGCATTAAGTTGTTTGCAGCAAATCAGCCAGTGGGCACAACACACCCTTTATTTTTCCCAGGAAGTAAACCTAGCAACAAGGTAAACTTCTCTGACCAGGTCTCCCAAAATGTCTCCAACCCTGTGTGCTGGAAAAGGAGTTGAAACCTTACAGCTTTACAAACTTGGGCCCCTTTTCCAGATGGGCAGCTACTGCATTTTCCTGGCACAAGGTCATGCTGGACTGATGTCATAAAGATATTTCACATTCACAACAGATCTAATTCCACCACTTTCAGGTAATCATGATTTTTCTGCTTAAAGCAGAATTCTAAGAACACAGTGACAAAGTCATGTGAGTTCAAGGCATAACAACATATAACAAAGAAAATTGCAATGATTTATTACACTCTCCAAAGAATTTTCAGTGGCAAATGCCAAACATTTCTAGAAAGGAATATGAGTGACTAGACTCATTTTACTATTAAGAAAAAGGCACCTCAGCAAGTCTGTGAGGCAACCAGGAAAATCTTCTGGTCTGATACTTTATGTATCAGGACATACTGCCTATGGATACTGTATTAGGATTATCTGGGGAGAGTCTTGCTCTCATTCTATGACAATGTAAAATGTAGGTTACCAAACTAGACTGAGACTAAACAGAAATCTGTCCTGGACATCAGAATGAGAGAAGGACTGGAAATTGTCTGTATACTTGCAATCTCGTTTTAGAGCATGTGGCAAATCACACAGTGCAGCTGGATTCTCAACTAATTGTTCTAGCTGGGAGCCCCCAGACACACGTTAGTTCACAGACAAAGACTCAAATAAGGACTGTCACACAAGTTCAACTTCTCCTTAAGTGAATAATCATGAGTTCTTACCTGTGAAGGGCAAGTCCAACTCACACTTTTCAAGTATTAATCACTAACATGGAAGTAGGATTACCTCTTCAGAAACAAACAAAAAGCCCCACCCACTCCCCAAATGAAACCTGAACAAAATTACATTATTAGTCTGAGATATGCAATATTGCTACTTACCTGCTGAAAGTCTCCAGTAGAAAAGCTAATAATAACTGTTGGAATCACCATGAAACAAGCATTATAGAACAGGACACCGTATTTTCCCAACTCCTGTGAAAAACGAAACATGGTTTTTGGCATTAAAAGCCATTTGGGAGCAAAATACTACATATTACTCTGGCAATTCTTCTGACATTATTGTCAGTAAGTAAACAGAATAGAATACATCTCAGTTGAAAATACAACCGCAATCCTTGGATTCAGTGTTTTGTACTAAGCTGAATTTCCACTTCAATCACTTTGTCTGTGCACTCAGCAGAGTATTACTGCTCTGCTACACCTTGGACACCTTCTATACAACACCAGGAACTTCCAGAAGCACTGGTCTAAAACTGCTTTCTGTTGACTTCACGTAAGTCTCTGCCTGGCCAAGGAATTACCCAGTCCTTCTACTGCAAATCAACCATGGAAACACATAACAGGAAAATCAGTGAAGTCTGACTCGCAGATGGAGCTCTGTAATCACTGGTAATTGACGTAACTTTATGCACCTTGAGGGTTGCCATATATCCTGTGGGTTAACTTGCTTGACACAAAGGCAGAAAATTGGAACAATGAAAAAACAGCCTTCCCTTCGTCTAGATTCAGCCGTGCTACTGAGCAAATCTCTCCAGCCTATCTCTTATCCTGTATTCTGCAGAAAATTCTGAGGCTGCTAAGTGCTGCTCATAAAAATGCAGTCTGGAATTGACGTGATGTCTAAGATTATTAAAAGACATATATTTCTGCTGTACAGAGTGAACCACAGAAGTCAGACCTTTATCCAAAGCTACTGGTTGCCATGGCTCAGTATGTTTCGTGGCACTGAATGTGAAGAGCAGCCTGCCCAACATTTGCATAATATGTATCAAGATATCACCTAATTCCTTGGCATACCTGCCTTTGCTGCAGACTTTAGATAACCAAAAAACACTACAGTTACTGTGGTTATGACTCAGGCTGGACAGTTCTCTGTTTATGTTACATAAACCTCACATAAAGTGTGTTTCTAGTAAAAAAGACAACCTTCTTATATAAATATATATCAAATTTAGAGGTAAAATATTTGCTTATGGTTCGAATTTATTTTATTTTTTTAGTAAAGACTTGGGAGAAAAGAAAATACACTGTTTGTTTACCAAAGCCTGGCCAGAGATACAAATAACAATTTTTTCCCAGGCTGTTCTGTATGAAGAATGCATATATCAACAGAAATGTGAAAGTAAACAAAGTTATTTATTAGTTCATAATGGTAAGTACATTAAAGTCATATAATAAGTAGCCCACTGTTATCATATTGTCATAATGCTAAATTCAATCTAATCACCCCAGTTACCTTTGGATCGATTTTCTGCTTTGTATAAACTCCATTTGCTGCTGTGAAGATATCATTTAGCAACACAAATATGTAGCCCTCCAGATTGAAAGACAGATCAGACCTGAGAAAGAAATATTATATTGTAAATAAGCAAAAAACATGCAATGCATTGCATTACCTTGCTTACCTAGATGAACACTGTAAATGAGGATATGCAAATCCTGTGAACTCCAGCCAGTCACAGGTTTTGCTTCAAGCCTTCCCTGTAAGTAAAACTCCTTCACATTTCTCAAGTCACAGGACCATCACAAATGAGACACCAGAGAGTTCCTAGTACTCAGTGTGAAAGTGGCAGAAGATGTTCAGGTTTCATTCAGAGAAGAATTCCACTCATCGCAACCCTGACAACCAGTCCAATTATAACTGAATACACTTACCTATTTCTTTTAATACGAAAAGTAGTTAAGGAATAAAATCTAAGTGTTTTTTACAGTCAGACCAGACGTATTGTCATCCTTTCTGTTTTGGCTAGTTACCTCATAGATACAGACTAATTCGTTTAATAGGACATGGCTCTATCTGGATCACATCACGTGGAAACTATTTACCCTTGTTCATAGCAAAGCCAGGAAACAAACAAACAAAACATTACCTTTCCAGTTAGGTAAAGGAATGTTCAAACAGAAAACAGAGGACAACAGCATACGAGTGCTTTGTGAACTTTATCTCACAATGGAACTTATTTTTAAAAAAAAGTGGGTTTTTTTGTGGTTAAAAAAAAATAGACAATGCCCAACTCCATATTTCACAACCGAAATATCAGTCTTTCTATCCAGAACAAGAATATAATTTTCAAAGATTATTAAAATACACTGTTACCATGAAATAAAAGCAACATTCCTCACATAGTTTTAACTTGCTTCACTTAACTATCCTGCAAACATGGAAAACCTAGAGGTGGAAAAAGACATACCCAAAGACTACCAGCAGGAATTAGATTTTTTCCTTTGTATACCTGCACGTCCCAGTGATGTCACTAGAGAGATTTTCCAAATCAACTTTATCCAGAGTAAGTGATCTCACCTTAGGTTTACTTGGAACTAAACAAGGAAAAAATTCCTCCTGTTGTCCCTCCCCTCATAATACGGCTTTGTATAAAAAATTAAAACCTTACCCAGCGGCTATGAAAGCCCCAAGAATGATGGCAAATACGCTGACTATAATATTCAGTGGGTACCGTTTCCTGTAGATAAAAATTAAAACAGTTCACATTTTCATTATTTGAAGCAGAGATTAAATGGCTGTCTGCCTGAAAAGTTTCAAAGCAATTAATAATCACAGAACATTTAACAGGAGGGCAAAGTCTTGATAACCTTACAGAAACAACGTGCTTGCCCATGTGCCACGCTGTCAGACCTTGGCCCTGAGAACAGAGATTGAAAAAGCAGTGAGCACTCTGTCACCAGATAATTATAAAAGTAAAGATTAAAGGTTTAAAGTAACAGCACTGAACCAAACTAATTTAATGTGTATTGATATTCATGATAGACATATTTCAGTGTCTTCCAGCAGTCCCATAAAGGAAAACCACTGTACATCTCCCATGCAGTTTTTCATATCACCTTTGTTGAGGAAGATGCCATACAGTACACTGTCTGGATTATTTTCAAATAGATACTTATTTTGAACTCAAATTGAAACTTTGTACTTGAAAGGGAAAACATGGAGTTTATGACATTCTTCACTACATCAGTGCTGCCACAGAGTAGTGAAAAGCATACTGTAAAACTATTCTGGTTTCTATACCTACACTACTTTATTTGGAAGTATCTTAAGTACTCATTTTTCACACCATACTGCAATATACCTTGCACATACTCCCCCGGTCCTTATTCTGTCAAGACAGACTGAGAGACAAGATCCATCAAAACGAAATGTACAACACTCTTGAAGAAATGCTCCTGGAGAAATCAAGGAGTACATCTGTGGACCACTGTCCCAACAATAAAGCACTGAGCAGACTCTAGATAAATTAGGCTTTGATCATAATGACTCTCAAGAGTAACAATCCAAACCTCGACTGCTTTGAAAATCCTGACATAAGCCTGCATAGGTTCTCTAGAGTCCTTCCATTTTCAGCGCTGAGGAAATACACTGTATCAGTCTGTACCAATACAGCATCCTGCTCCCAAGCTTTCCTTTGGTTAGGATGTTGCTTGCACTCATAGTCCACACTGCTGTTCTCCAGCTGAGCACATATGATAATCTCACTGACTCACATTTCTTTTCACTTGCCTGTGGGAGTCTTCAGGCTAACAGAAGACACCAAGTTTTGCTTTCAGTGGAAGAACTTAAAATTACAAAAGAATTCCAGAGCATCCCCAAATGTGAATCACATTGATCAACTTAACGCTGCTTCAGCCAAAAGGAGATGACAGTTTACTTGGAGGCGTTTTGAAAGCTTTCCCCTGACCATGACTTGCCTAGGTTCAGCTTCAGCAAGCTGGTTTTCTCTTTGTGAGTTCATCTTGTGAGTCCAGCACCAGCCACCTGGATAGAACTGTGAAGTTCTAGACAAAGTATGATGTATTTGTACTCCTGTTCCTCCAACTCAGTGCAATTGAAACTAGAGATCCTGAGGATAACCTTCTTAGTTTCTCATGAAAAAAAACCATGGGTGTCTGTAAGCAAGGAATTCTCTGATATAACAACAGGTTGATACTCTTTTGCTTCATTAACCTGGTATGTTTTCAGACTTGACCCAGACAGCTACTCTACATAAGCAGACTGCCATGCTATCAGCACTGTTTGGAGACATAAGGATCTGTTTGTCTCAAGCAGTCTGCAGTTTAGGAGCCTCCAAGACAAGACACTAACATAACCACTGAAAGTGTCTGGGTTGTGTCTGCTGACCTGAAACCCATGCACCAGTCTAGAGAATGTGATGTGAAAATGAAGCCAGGCTGGTTTTTTTTCCTCTGTTCACTAAAATGTGTATATCTATGCCTTCAAAAAAGCTACATAAAATCACTTTCTTTGCTTTTCTCTATTTGTAAGTAAAAATCACTCATTCAATATTCTGATGAGATGACACAAGTAATCCATTTGATATGATCTAAAATAAAGGTATCTTAAATGAAGAAAAGAAAAAAAAAACAAACAAAAAGGATCACCCAAGTATGATGATTTCCAGCAGTAAAGTAAGTGGAATGGTAAACTTCCTGAGCACTGTAAACATCGGCAAACTGTCAAAAAAACAAAATAAAATCCAAGCATAGTATCAGATTAACAGCATTCTTATATTCTAATTCTTATTTTACTAACCAAGGGATGGAACATTTAGTTCAGCAGTAAGAAACCAAAACAAATACCAAGTCACTTAGCACATATATAAAAAATGTCAGTCTGACATTAGATGCACATTAGACAACCAAATCATTGAAGGATAACAAGCTTTGCCAATTTGCAAACCAGTGCAACTGGCTATGTTCTGAAGGTTGCTCTGCATTACTGAAATAGAATTTAATAGGTTTTTTCTACCTAGCATAACCCTTATGAAAAAATTCTTTATGCAAAATTCATAGGCAGAGTTAAATAAAAATGATGTCTATTGTAAACTTAAGAGAAGAGACAATAATCCGGTCTCTGAAAACATGTAACAGGAATAAAATACAAATAAAACATGCTTAGTAAACAAGCTGTACTTCGAAAAAAAGTAAAATAAATCCATGACCAAAAAATTAGAGGAAACATAAGAAGCATGAAAGGTGGGACCAGCTGCAATGACCAAACCAACTGCTACTTTTGAGCATGTTGTTGATCTTCATGAAGTAATGCAGCTGGAAACTTTTCTGAGTGAGAAAACACTTTCATCTGACGCTTTGGAAATGTCACAGCATGGCCATATGGACCAATTAATCCCCTGCTTAAGATAACTATTAATAATTGCATTAATAAATGATACAATTCCTAACACAATGTTTAATAACTTTACAACAGAAAATTTGAATTTATACATAGGATCATCTACACCTTCCAGACAACCCAAACAAGGTGGAGAATTCCATACTGTAAACAAATGTCATATATTGTAACAAAATGATATGTAACAAAATCTAGAACATTGCAGGCATTTTTAAGTTTCTTTTATAAAAATTAGTTATAACTAGTAAATCTAAAAGAGGTACACCAGCCACAGGAGAGGGAGAAGGTGCATTTATACACCCTACTTAACATTTAAATTTAGTCAGAGAAAAGAGAAAGAAAAAGCCAGCTTTTACAGTTTTGAAATTACTTTCATATTCACAATGGCTGAAGTGCTACTAGCAACAGTATTGCCTAAGCCTTTATGTCTATTTCAGTGGAAATAGTGAACACATTCAACAAAGAGTTGCAGAATCAGACATCTAGTGTTCATAGCTAGAGAACATTAATTCTATAAATAAAAAGAAATGTAACGAATTAATACTAATACATTGGGGGACCTCGTCACTCATCATTCTCTACAACTCCCTGGAAGAAGGGTGTAGTGAGGTGAGGGCAGGTCTTTTCTACTGCGCTGCAGTGAGAGCAACAGAGCAAATGGCCTTTGGCTGAGACAGGGGAGATTCAGACTAGATATTAGAAAAAAATTGTCACTGTTAGGGTGGTCAGGCATTAGAGGGGGCTGTCCAGGGAGGTTGTGGAGTCACCACCCCTAAGGGTGTTTGGTTCTGGCACTGGGTGATGAGGCTACTGGTCCAGGGCTACAGTGGTAGTGCTGGGTTGACAGTTGGACTGGATGGTTTTAAAGGTCTTTTCCAACCTCGACAATACTATAATTCTATGATTCTATTTTCTTTCCTAGCATCTGTCTCATAGTTACGAAATGCACACAAACCTGCAAAATTCTGCTTTGGTTTAGCTTAGTACCAAACCCTCAGGAGCCTGCAATGTCATAAAGAAACCACCACAATGGTAGCGTTGTATCCTCCAGTGCTGGTGCAGCCATCATGTTTCTGTGCTTCTCTTCCACAAAAAATACAGTCATTCATTCTATTACAGCACATGTCTACATTACTTACACCTTTTTAGCACTAGCATGGAAACAACTCTCATGGGTCTACACTTACAGGCACACGGGAGCCAAAGAACCATTCAGGCAGGGATTTTCATCCCTGAAAACCTGCTTTTGGCACCCAGCAGGGCTTGGCCACCACCACCACCCCACTACACAGCAGTTTTTCCATCTCTTGGTGATTCTTAAATACCTGCCATGACGTTGTCATACAAATATTTTCCTTATGCTTCTTCCTTCAGAAACATCTTACAGTTTTCCAACTCCCTGGTTTGGACATGCAAGAAAAGCTGGACGCTTAGGCATGAAGCGAAAGTGAAAGCACTTTCATGGTCACATAGGAGTATTGTGATTTTATGTCAGTACAGGCCTGGCTAAGCTCTCCTTAAAGGAAGCAGACAACTTGTAAACAGACCAAATGTTTGGGTAAAAATTTCATGACAGCACCAGAGATTGAGATAGACAAGCAGACAGACACCACATGAATTTAAGACTCTAGACAATGCCCTTCTTTAGTGTTTCTTCTTTACCCCACTAGAGAAAAGGGTAAAATCCAAACAGTCTACTTATAACTTCTATTTACTGTACCTGAGTTTGCTGGTACTTGATAATCCACTTAAGTGGTTTCCAACATAAATCAGAGGCAGAGGAAACAACTGTGATAAAATTAAAAGCACAACTCAGATTATTATGTTTTGAAGTACTGTTGAGCAACTTTACTTGACAGAATTTGATACCTGTAATATCAGATGTACTTTCAGCAAGAAAGAGGGCTTTTTTAAGAGGAAAAAAAAGTAACTATGCTGCTAACTCATCTGCAGCTCCCATTTATGTGACTGGTCATGACCACGGCTTCACTGATGTCATTAAAAGAGTTGCAATCTACCGCTAATGAGAATTAGAATCCATTTAGAGTAAATGTTAATCAGTTTTATTCTAGTTACTATAATCCTCAGATTAATACCCATTTTAACATCTATTTAATAACAGTAACTAAATAAGCAAGTGAAGAGGGAGAATAAAAAAATTAATAAACTGTAAGTATGCTGTGCTTCTCTACATACTCCACATATATTAGTACAGCTGGAAGGTGCAACATTTTAGATCTAACAAAAAAAAATATGCTATGTGAGATACTAGAGAGGAAAGGTAAGTATTTATGAGTAAATTAAACTTTGCTTCTAGCAAAGAGACTGACTTGCACAGAAATATATGGTCCATGACACAATACAGAGAAACAATAACAGAACTTCAGAGCCTTAGGAAAATGTACAAGAAGCCATGGATACCTACAATAGTCAGCTGCAATTCAAAGCCATCAATCTTCCTGTTACAGAAAAAATTACAGTATCACAGAATGGGTAAGGTTGGAATTTGCAGAAGATGTAAACCAACCAAAATAATCAGTGAGGACAAAGGCAGTGTGTACATTTAGTCCCACTCACTATCAGTCAAGAGGGGCTGAAACGGCAGAAGACATAACAGAACCTCTATCCTACTGTGTAATAGTTGCTCTTGTTCCTTCCATACCCTGAAGGGATACTTCAGGGGACATGGCGTTTGTTGAAGGCTATGCATTCTTAAAACTTTGTCTGCTGGAAAAGCGTACAGATGAGTGGGGTGTATTTTATCTATGTTAAAAATTCTGTGTTTCTTTCACAGCAAGAGAGAAGAGAGGTGAAGCGGAAGTTAACTAATAGTCAACTGAAGTTAACTTTTAAGTGAAAGTCACAGTAAAAGTAAACAGGACTATAAAGAAAGCAGGAGTATAAGTAACAATAAATATTCAGCCCGTCAACATAAGTTTGCAAAAATTTTGTAGGGCACTCTCTTGTCTGCAGATTTTTATTTAGAACATTTTGGTTCATTTAATCTATAGGCTGAAAACAGAGCAGACATTATATTATCTTCCCTCTGAAATTTGTTCCATTGTAAAGACAAAATTACAACATCTAGCACAACAGCAGAGATCAGTGAATCATTTACCTAAAAAGGGTCAGGAACTTCAAAGCTTCATCACTAAAATAAGCATTTCACTACTTTAAAACTCTAGCTGAAAGCACTGAAGACATAAACCAGTACAGGAGTGAAAAGTAATGATTATCTTAGTGTCAAAGCAAAAGTTGACAAAAGGATAAGGAGTTGACCTAAGGGTTCTTTAAAAAGTAGAGAAATCAACAATGAGCAATCCAGCTGATTCACTGTGACTAGTCAAATCCAGCACTACAAGCAATATGCAAGTCCTTGGTGCTAACATGCTGACTGCTCCCAGCCTATCCAGTGAAATCTTCCAAACAGCAGATATTATTAGGATAAAGAAAATCAGTGTTGTGTTTTTTTAATGCCTTTGTACTTAAGTTAAAGTGAAGACAACAGCAGAGAGGGAGCACAGTGGGACTGGGGTGGATGGAGGGAAGAAACTTCTCAAAGTCTCAGTGAGTTGTTTATAAGTGGAACTCAAAGCTACCCACTGGGAAACCTTTTTTATTCTGCAATAAAGAAGGATTGTCCATTTTATGAATGATACCACAGATTTTCCTCCAAGACTTATACATGCAGCAATGCCAATGATTTCAACATGCATTAGGAATAAACATGTCTCTGAGACATCCATTGTAAACCTCATACTGATAGTAAGACAAGATTCTGCAGTAAGGATTCTGGCCTGAAAAGCTGTACTATCTGAGCCCTGCAGCAGAGCTGGGAACTCTCCCTGTGTCCTGGAGCAAACGCGACCGATATCCCTCAACAAGACATAAATACACGGGCTAATGCATCAAAGAAACAATCCAGCAACATTGTATAGAGGCAAAAATCTTCAAGGATCATTGCTGTAGTCATTTCACATCCTAGTTCCCAAACTGAAGTAAGAGGAGACCGTCTCACATTTGCTCTGTCCTGCCTCTTTAGACCAGACACATTTAAGGTCTGTACGATACAGCTAGTCGCTACCTACAGCATTTTCAGTGGGCATTATTTTAGCCCCTCCTATGGAACATAAATCTTATGCTGGGAGTCAACTGTTGTTCCAGTTTCTCATGTATCACATTATTTTTCTATTACTTTATTACATGCTCCATTCATATTTCTAAGCAGCCTTTCTCCCTTTGTGTGCATTCAGAAGTCTTTCACAAACATATCACTCACTGATCCCACAGACAGCTATATCCAGAAAAACACTTCAGGAATATGAAAGAGTTCATCCAGCTGTATGAAGGTAAAGCACCCTTCACACGTGCTGCATAACAAAATGGCACCAGATTTCTCTGCAAATGGAGTTTATCTCTACAGCCCCAACACACTAGAATATTGCAGAGAAATTAAAATTATCAAGTCCAGTTTTAAATGAAACAATGATACAAATAATCCCATTTGGAAAAGAAATGCAAATGTTTTTCTTGTCTCCACTAGAAAGAAGGATACTATAAGAAGTAACCCTTTCCTATTAATACCAGGACATATGTAATCCTTACCTTCACAGGTATACTTTTGTCAAAATCAGGGAAGTGAACAATCTTATTTAGTTTCGACACATACAAGATAAGTATAGTGGCTGCCATCTAAACAAAAAGAAGAAACAAGAAGTCATGTAAGAGCAAAATTGTAATGTATAGATGAAAAAACTGCTTCAAAGAAAAAATTTTTATATGAATTTGACAAATGTTAGGTTTTATGTATTTCTCTAAAAGAACAGCACAGAATGCAATTAACAAATTGAAATAATTCTACTCTTATAAATTTTGCCAGCTATTTATTTAAAAGTAAAATACACACATACACTTTACTATCCTGAAGAAAATTAGTGGCACTCTGTGAAAAAATGCATGCTGAGAAGGAGCTGAGAAAATAAAATAGGACACAACCCCAGATAAACCATGAAATTTTTACTCAGAGAGTTTTTGTTTAGTCTGCAGAATCACTCCTAAAGCTTTTTTTTTTGGTAATGCAATGGTTGGGCATTGATCAGTCTGTTGACAACATGGGGAACAAATAGTAAAGATGCAGACAGAATTAAGAAGAATATCTGAGCAATCATACATCACAGGTGTTAATGCTGTCCCCAAGGAGTAAAAAAAAAAGGGCTAAATTTTCCTAATACAAAAATACAGTAATTGACGATCTAGACAATGAGGTGGAGTCATGTTCTACAGACTAAATTATACCGTATCATATGTACTTTATAAAGTGTTCAGGGAAATCTTGGAAGGATCAGTCAACAAAAAAAAATGGAAATGCCATTAAGTCTTAGGTTCTGAAGAGAAAAAAGCTGCATCATCACATGAATTATTGCCACATTTCCTAGTCTTTCACTGAAACACGATCTGTGGTTCCTTGAGCTGTATGGATGCGTAAAACTCTCTCTCTCCCTCTCTCCCATCACAAAATCTTTACAAGACATGTTACTCTCTCTTGCACCTAACAGCAGAGATGTCAGACTTGCGGTATCCTGTTTTCAATTTTTCCTCACTACCCCCTGGTGTGCAGCCTTGGCAGAAAGCAAATTATCTATAAAATGTATTTGCCTACACAACACCTGCTTCAAGGCTCAATCTTTATCAGTGATGCCTCTGCAGTGACGCATTCCTCTTTATGGACCCAGTCCATTTGAACTTTGGTTTTACTAAGATGCCTCCTAACAACAAAAATAATAAAAAACATTACTGCTGCAATGCTGCAACTTACCCATGGGCAAATAAAGCAACAAAGAATCAAAATTTTGCACTGGTCCTACTGGAATACTGCTGGGAAATGGGGAGAGATTTATGAGGAAATACACGGTTTGGCTACAAACAGGTGCAGTATCTCTGCATGTAGTCCACAAATGCTCAAGGACTCTCATAGAATGTATGCACTTGCTAGAACAAAGCTGGACAGTTTTGAAGGCCAGATCTCTTAATTACTGAACTTTACAAAGAGAAATAAATAGCATTCCAGTCTTTTACATTACTCTCTCCAGGGAATAGTTTTGACTCAAGCTCAAAGTTGCCTGTTTTCAGCAAAACAAATTATAGTTCCTTAAAGTGTATCTAATCCAGAAAAACAAGTTCACTATAACTGTGATTTTGCCCCCTAAAATCTACCTCTATTATCATTAGTTTAACTTACAAAATAATGAATACTTTTATTATGCTTTATTTGTGAACATACCTGTCCAATTCCAAGAAACATTGGTGATGGGAAGCTGAAAAGCATGAACAAATATTTAGTACTGAGGAATGGAAAAAAATAATTAGGAAAAATAAAAAAGTTAAAGTTTAATACCGAAGTCAGCAATTAAACATGAGGATGACTGGCCTGTGGTTCAGAAGAACTCAGGACTACACTTATTGTAGTAGTAGTATTTTATTTCTGCAGCCCAAATAATACAGCCCATACACAGTTGATCAATTCTGAACTGCTAATTGTTTGGGGAATATTTGTAAGTGAAGGTAACACACTTAGAGAACTCTTAGTGCATCATTTCTTGAGTAGCCTCACATATACCTTATGCATCCTGAGATGGGATAGTAACTTAAACCTCTTGCACTTGCTCCAACTTGGAAGCTTATCTCTGCAGTTTAAACATACTAGCAATATGTTTTTGTGAAAACCAAGTTCTTAGGTAAATGTTGCAGAAACTTCTATTGTCCACTAAACCAGCCACATTCCTACCATAACCCTTCAGTTGCCTTCAGCTGAAAGCATGGATAGAATCATAGAACGGTTTAGATTGGAAGTGACCTTAAAGATCATCTAGTTCCAAATGCCCTGCCATGTACAGGAACACCTTCCACTACTCCAGGTTGCTCAAAGCCCTAGCCAGACTGGCCTTGATCACCTCCAGGGATGGGGAGTCCACAACCTGTCTGGACAACTTACTCTGGTGGCTCACTACTCTCACAGTAGAGAATTTCTTCCTAATATCAATCTAGACCTGCCCTCTTTCAGCTTAAGGCCATTTCCCTTTGTCCTATCACTGCATGGCCTCGTGAAAAGTCCTTCTTGAGCTCTTCCCTTTAGGTACTGGAAGGCCACAAAAAGGTCTTCCTGGAATCTTCTTCAGGCTGAACAACCTTGTCTCTCTCAGCCTGTCTTCACAGGAGAGATGCTGCAGTCCTGTGATCAGCTTAGTGGCCTCCTCTGGACTAGTTCCAACAGGTCCATGTCTTCTCCGTGTTGGGGGGCCCAAGACTTGGATGCAGTATTCCAGGTGGGGTCTCACCAGAGCAGATGGGCAGAATCCCCTCCCTTGACCTGCTGGCCACATCTCTTCTGGTGCAGCCCAGGCAGTTGGCTTTCTGAGCTGCAAGCACATAGTGCTGGTTCATATTCAGCTTTTCATCGGCAAACACCCGCGGGTCTTTCTCCCCAGGGCTAGTCTCATCCCATTCTCCGTTCAGCCTAATTGTACTCTCACACTATTTGTGCCTGGGATTGCCTCAATCCAGGTGCAGGACCTTGTACTTGGCCTTGTTGAAGTTCATGACATTTGCAGAAACTGATGTACTCCTACTTGGTGTGATGAGAAATGTACATCTCAAATGAACACAACTGGGATGGGAACAAAGCATTGGCAAAAGAAACAAACCTGCTGAATCACAGCAGAAAGGTCATAAGAGCACTACAGTCCTAACAGAGTTAGCAGCAACTGGTATCAGAAGAGATTCAGGGAAACAGAGGTATCAGGGGCAGGAAGTTCATAAGAAATAACAGGACTTCGACTTACAATCATGTGACACCTAAGCTGTCTTTTGTTTAGTATTTACAGCTACTCCATATAAAGAGGGAGAGTTCACCCCCCTGTATTACACAGATTTCTCCAGACATTTGTGATTTGTAGAGGCCTAAATATTTCCAGCAATGCTGTAAGGTCTTTATACAAAACTTAAGCTTACTGATGGACAGACTGTCCTTGATTATTTCACACAGATGTGCTAGACGTATGCCAGGGACTTGCAGTGAGCTGCAGTTTGTAGGATAAAACCCACTATAACCCCAAATCTCAACTTGCACCATGTATAATTTATGAGACATATTAAATACAGCTGCTATATGTTCAAATAGCACTGAATGTTAGAGAATTACAGGAAGTTTGTTTTTTTAACTTTCTTTTCATTTTGTTTTTTCTTTTTCTTATTTGGATTCAAGATGAGCTAAACCACAGTAAACAGAGCAAAGATTTTAAGTAAAACATATTAATGGTGAGAAAAATGGCAGTCACAGGACAATCACAGAATCATAGAGTATCCTGAGTCAGAAAGGACCAAACCACAAGGATCGTTGAAGTCCAACAAGTACAAATCTAGATCAGCAAAGCATGGATTTGAGATGAATGCTCAGGTTCCGCTATTTCCCACAGCAGCAAGACTGAGTAAAACGCAAAGAGGTCTGCATTTAATGCTGTTGCTTTACACAGTGGTAGAGGATGCTAATGATTCCATACGGGAATCAGCGCCGTCAAGTCAGAGACGAAATCTTTCAGTGTTTTTACGATTAAGCCATTTTACGAGGTTCACTTCTCATTTCTGGCTGCCTCAGAAAAGAAAGATGCTGGAAGGAAGATACTGTTCGGCAGGAACAGTTAGGGGACACTCTGTTTCTCTCACGGGTGTCTGAGGTGGTATGAATAGCGAAAAGCCCCTGAGAAAAGACGGGCGTTGTCGGAACTGTGCCTGCCGTCGGGCGGTGCTGCGGAACTGGTACGTACCGGGCACAAGTAGGGTCTGAAACTGGAGACACCGGCCCGGGTCCCAGTACATTACCCACCAGCGGGCTGCCCGGGATCCGAGCTGCACGGTGGCCGTGGATCAGGCCAGCGGGCAGGGGAGCAGGAGCGGGAACGCTTCCCCGCCGGTCAGGGACAGCCTGTCACCGCTGTCCCACCACCCGCGGGCGGGGGGACCGGGCCTGCCCCGCCGCCCGCTCTGCCGCCGGCGCTCACCTGTAGGCGCTGAGGAGCGCCTTGTTGACCAGCACGATGAGGAAGGAGCACGTCCCGTAGAAGAGCGCCGAGAGCACCCTGGGCAGTGCCGGGGACGTGGCGGCGGCCGCGGCCGCCTCCTCCCCCGCGGCCTGCCCGGCGGTCATGGCGGCGAGGAGCGGCGGTGAGCAGGGCCGCACCGCGGGCGGCCGTGGGGCCG
>VZTD01000493.1:180560-196221 GCA_013397725.1 Rhagologus leucostigma
GCCTGCGGGGCCCGGCAGCGGGGCGGGCACTGCGCGGAGAGCCCAGCGGCCCGGGCCGCCGCGTCAGCAGCTCCCGAGCTCCTGCCCGGTCCCCGCCGGCAGCCGGCACCACCCTGCCGTGGTATTAAACCAGTCCGGTGGCAAAGCAGGGCCTCTGGGGCTCGCCCGCGGAAGGGCGACGTCCGCGCCCCGCGGGGGCAGACGGCAGGGACAGGGCTGCAGCCAGCCCTCAGCACACCCAGCACCCGGCCTGGGCTTCACGCGGAGGGACGGACTCTCAAAAGTTTCTCAAACTGTAAAAAACTCTCTACGGAATTTGCCTCGAGTGGTTTAATTTGTGTCAAATTTCAAGGGACAGGGAAAATGAACACCTTCAGCCTTCTCTGCAAGAAGTCTGGTTGTCAGAAACAAGGAAGAGGCTGAGTATTTAATAATTACTAAACAGCACACATTAAACCTGAAAATTAAATCAAGTTTTTATTCAAAGCATCTATTAGAATGACAGCACATCAACTCTTCTGCTTTTAACTCATGCCAAACTACAACTTAAATCTTTCAAAGCACTGAACAATTTCTTGTATGTAATCACTTAATAAAACAAAAAGCAGTCTTTCACATCCCGTCTTTCCTTTTTTTACTTGGTATTTTACCCAAAACTTGTCATGATCCAAAACTGCTTCAGCTGTCTGAATTTTGTCTATGGCAAAGTACAATCCAGTGTACTTGTCATACTTAAAAGACCTGAGGAAATATTTTGCCTGACTGAAAAAAAATTTTAAAAAACTCAAACCCAACCACAAAAAAATCCACCAAAAAACTCACAACCAATCCTAATGAAGTAAGATTCCAGTCTGCAAGTGGCCGCTAGTTACAGAATCTCCTGCCCTGTGAAATACTACTCGGGAACAAATCTGAGTTATGATTCAGAATTACAACAGATGTTCAGGGCTCATTTTGGGATCAGACTATTCACATGAAACCAGATGAACAGTCAAAAGCATGTGATTGTTTTTAGAAACCCAAAACTTACCTACATGAATGAATTACCAGTTTTACATAGGCTAAGAAGCCTAGCATGACTAATGTTTCCTGGTTTTTTCAGAAGCTGAAGCAGAAGTTAAACCGTATCACTGGTGCAAAATTATTTACATTCAATGAAAGAGACTTTTAAAAAAAATTATTCAATTACTTTTTAGTTAAGTGCATCAACAGAAGATTTAAACAAACTGGGTTAATGAGATTTTCAACCACAACAGGTTATCAGAGAACATACTTCAACAGCTGCAGTTTCTGATGTAAAACTACTCTACTTTTCTGGAACAGCTGTATTCATCTGGTCAGCCTATATCAGGTGATCGATAAAATGTTTTCTTCTTTTTCAGTTTAAGTGAGAGGGAAAGAGGCTTCCCGTCTCATCTCAATTTCCTGACTTCCAACGAGAGGAAGAAGTTAAAGCAAGCAGGTCAGTAAATACACATTACTAATATCCCCTTAAGCAGTAGCTTAACAACAACAACAACCAACAACAAAACCACACACAAAAAGTCCAATCTGAAAAAAAATTTTTGTTAGCATATTAGGAATCTCTGGCTGCCTTCAAAGCAAAATATGGAAAAAGATCACCATGAGACAATGCTACTGAAAGTATATAACATTCAAAAAGTGACAAGATACCCTGTTAAACATTTTATATCAGCATCTGAGTACTAGGCAGCATTCTGCAACTTCATTTATTTGGGAAATATATGAAATCACACTGTTAACACACTTGTAACTACCTTTGGAAGCCTATTTTCTAATTATATAGTGAATACTTTTCTGCAGTGTTTAATTTATAGCTGTGCTATGGTTAGTGAACAAAAAATCGGCATGTTATCCTGGAGTAAAGCAGTAAGGTGGCTTTATGCATGGTAAGTATGGAGGCTTCTATTTGCTAGTCATTATATAAAAGCAGTACTTTAAAACTTAGTGTTTGCTAATAGAAGACCTAGAATAGTTTACTACAAATTAATACCACCCTGTAAATAACCCTTTTAATAACAAAATCAAGTGCCAAATCACTACAGGGTCCAAAAACACCTGAAAAAATATTACCAATTGTTTACCTTTTTCTAGACTTTGCAAGACTAATCATTTTCAGATAAAACAATGTGCAAAACTTCCCAACTACACATGTTAGGAATAACAAGTGCTACCAAGAGATTCTGCTGAAATCAAATCAAAAAAACATGAAGCAGCAAAGTCAAGCCTCTTATCTTGAGCAGTCACCCCTGCATGAAGCATTTTCTTTCTCTGTACAAGCTGAGATAACTAACCTTTGCCCTTCGCCTTGGAGATGCTAGGGTAAGATATACTGACATTAGGAAAACATGGTTTCATTGCTGTTTAACAATATCCCCAGACCCATCACTTTGCTTAAATAGTCAGATAAATACTTTTTTGTCAGCCTTCTTTGGCCACATGTACCATCCTGGTAATCGCGAACACTTTGTTCAGAAAGTGTTTCCTGTGAAATCTGCTTCATATAAATGAGTTAACCTTGCAAAATCTAGCTTCCCATGACACATAAATTTGTCAACCCTGCCTTATGCAGTCCTATATTTACAAAATACTTAGAAATTTTACATCTGTCTTCTACCTTATCAAAAGTGCAATTCTCTCACCCCATGTTATGGGGCAACAACATTCTTCATAAATTCTACAGAATAGCAGCCTATTATAAGCAAATAAGGTGCTTAGCTTATGCTTGGGATCTAACTGGTTAAGTAACACCAGAAAGTACATTTTTTATGGGCAGAGACTGCTCCTCCTATCTACTGTCGCAGGGGTGCCACAGCTAAGTTTGCCAGCTCAATGAGCGCCAGCGCGCCATGCATGCGTTCACGCTGCTCCTGGAGGCGGCGGTGGCGAGCAGCTGAGTGAGCGCTGTTTTTCTCTTCATCATCCTCTTCGTCGGACTGAAGATACTCCATTGGGTCCTGCTGTTCCTGATCCGTTTTCTGGATTGCTTTGGTCTTCAAAGCAGGGGCACGCTGCTCTCTAGTCTCCCAGTATCTATAACATCAAATGTGAGGAATACTTGTAAAGTACTGACTCGCACACCAACAATTCAAAATGCGCAAAAACCTCCCAAGCACTAGCTTGCATCCAGCTGGGCCCTGCACTTGGCTTTATCTTTCAACTCTTATACAGTAGTATTTAAGCTGTCAGCAACCTTCTTTTTTCAGTATTTTAAGTGTAAAGTGCCCAAGTGAACTTCTGTGACAGATTTCATGTCTCCACGGTGTTCTCAGCAGGCATTTCTCCCTAGGCATACACAGCCCCTCATACAAATGCAAATTCAGCAAAACCGTAGCACTAGCTAATAAAGCATTAGCAGGTGTTGATCAAGCAAAGAGAAGTATTTAAGCAGAGAGCAAACACAAAACAAAACAAAACAGTAAGAAAAAGGTTTCATGAGGAACTTTGTCTTGACTGGGAATTCATAATTCTTCAAGGAGAAGCAAGACTGTGCTGATGTGTACTGGAAGAACATGTAGCTTTGCTTTCTTGGGGTTTTACTATCCTGAAGAATAAATGCTGTGTCAGACCACCCTTTTAATTATTATGAGAAAAGTGACACCATGGGGGAACTTACTTTGCTAGCCACTCAGCCACAGCTTTATTGTCAGCCGTCTGCTTCTTACTCAGCCTGTCCGTGAGCTCTTCCCTCTTCAGTCGGGCGTATGGATGTTTGGGACAATGACGGTTTGCATGCGTGAATCTGCTTAGACAGCCTTAAAAAACAAAGTGACAAGGAAGAACGTGTTCCAGAAAGCAGGCAATCAAAGAAAGTGTAACATCTGTGGGATGGAAATGCCACTGAATCCAACCTCCCCATTCACAAAACCCTAGGTTTGGTTGAAACCTAAATGCTCTAGTTGCAAGGTTCGTAACATGCCCCATCATTTTATACACTAGTATCCACAGACAGAGAATGTATGCAATCCTTAGATACATACTTGCAGAATTACCCAGATTCTGCCGGGCTCTTCCCTGCCCTAAAAGTTCCGCCAAAATGGAACTCCAAAGCTTTTGCCATGTGAACACGCATACATTTCCAGTATTAGTCTGACCCCAGAAAGCTGGAAATTGTTCTCTGATGACTCACCATTCTCCGAGCAGACAAAAGGTTTCTCTCCTGTGTGGAGACGCTGGTGAGTTTTGAGCTGCCCACTCTGTACAAAGGCTTTCCCACAATCTGGGTAGTCGCATAAATAAGGCCTTTCACCTTAAATATAGTAACAGAAGAGATTTGTGGAAGATGATTGGAAGTGCCATAGTATCCAGTGGTGGTCCCTGGCTTGAGACTTGCACAAGCCATCTCTCATTTTACCCAGTCAGAAACTTACACCTACTTAAAAAGTCCTGGTGTACTTTGAAATGCATGCTCTATGCTACTGGACAATATACTTATTTCTGAAGAGGAAAAAAAGAAATTGTCTTTTTCCTTGCCATTATTTTCTGACTTAAGACTCTTAGATAGCACTACATAAGCTTTGTCCTGTGAAACTGTGCACCTGTAGAGCAAGAAATACATAAAGTAAAGGCACAAGTAACGTAATTCAAGTTGTAACCACATAAATTTTATCCTTACCATAGCCTGAACTAGCATAAAATATCTGAGGTCAACGTTTCTACAAGGTTTTGGAAATATCCCATTAGGAGAAATATCGTATGTTTGAAAAAAGTTATAATGATGGAGGCTGCATGAGAAACTTATTCCAGATTTAAGTTTTTTTGGGACAGTCATCAAGGAAGATTTCTCCATGCAAATTGCAACCAGAAGAACAAAGGTAGCAGTTGTCTCCTTCCTCAGGCAGATCTGACTGCACACACTACACAAAGGCATGCCATGCCACTGACCTCAGGAAAGCAACAAAACAAGGGTGAGTCTGGCTCACCAATTCAGAGGAACAACACCAGGGTAAGCTCTACTCAGTTAAGTAGTTCTTACAAGTTCAACACACCGTACGACCAAATGAAATAACATCTTTTGACCAAAAAACACAAGGAAACTGCTGTTTGGCATCATTATCTAGATTAGTCATAGTGACTTGAGTCAGAAGGAGATGGTGAGAGCCAAGGCTTTTGTGGGATTTTGTTTGGCTGGTTTCAGGGGAGTGCTGGTGGTTTGCCTGTATTGTGAGCTACATTTGTTCATATTTTATGGCAAATACAGAGTGCTGTTGAAGAAAAAAAAATGGATTAGCTTGGTTTAAAAAAAGCTCAAACAGCATCTTCAGTTCAAGCTCAGCTGAGTATTGAGTGAGTTCATCGTATATTTCAACTTAACAGCAACTTGCCTTCTCAATACAGTTCAGTAGATTAGCATGATCACCTCCATCCTAGAAAATGAATTTTAGGTGGTGGGAAAAAAAAAACTGGGTGGTGATTTTAAGCATGTGGACTCTTCTCTCAATATTTAAACACACTTCTTAGGATGTTACAGTCCTGAAGTTGCCAGCCACATTTTAAGTTACTGTAATCTCTTACAGCAAAACTTCAATTGTGATGTGAAAAATACATCACCAATGAGGAAAAATATCACAGAGAAGAGGCAATCAAGATACAAAGTGCTTCCAAGCTCAAGTACAAGGCACCAAGCTCAAGACTAGTTCTCTCTCTTATGGAGTCTGTGACATCGACAGATAGTCTTTACACAATTTGCCTATATTATTATAGCCCAAATTGCTGCTACACTTCCCCATGACAAACATGGTTACAAAGACTTTGACTGACTAACAAGCACTGGGAGCAAACTATAATTTATTTAGCAGTTACAATAATATCGTAACAGGTCAAGTTTTTTGGAGTTCCATTATCTTTGTCTTGGGGGGTTTTAATTCCTTCCCAGGTGCTTCCTAAGTGACTCGCCCTAGCTGTTCACAGCTTCCTTTGACTTACCGGTGTGAGTTCGTTTATGAGCTTGCAGTGACTTCTCTCGCGGAAAAACCCTGTTGCAAATATTGCAGCGTATTCTGCTGGAAGAGTGCTCGCCTTCACTGATCAGGTCTCGGACAGTGTCTGCTCTTGGACGGCCACGTCTTATCCCATCCTGGGTGTAAATAATGAGGGAACTAAACTCAGGCACTTCCTTCCCCCTGCAGTTTGGCAAACAGGCACAGCACCCCGTGGAGCAACGGCATGAGCAAGGATGGTGCTGTGACAGCACAGAGCCACACCAGACTGTGCCCAGCCCATTCCTAGCTCACTCCTAATGGCTGTGCTGCGGCCGGTGCAGGAGGGGAGATGACAGACACCACCATGTGCTCAGGAACATGGTGAGAAACGGACAGCAGGATCACAGATCGGTCAGGTTGGAAGGGACCACAGTGGGTAATTTGCTCCAAACTCCCTGCTCAAGCAGAGTCATTCTAGAGCACATGGCACAGGATTGTGTCCAGGCAGTTCTCGAGTATCCCCAGTGAGGGAGACTCCAAAACCTCTCCGGACAACCTGTGCCAGTGCTCAGTCACCAACACGGTAAAGAAATTCCTCCTCATATTGAGGTTGAACTTCCTGTACATCAGTTTCTGCCTATTGCCTTTTTTTCTATAGCTTGTCACAACCAAGCAGAGCCTGGCTCCATCCTCTTGGCACTCTTGTTAGATATTTATATACATTAGTAAAGTCCCCTCTCAGTCTTTTCTCGAGGCCGAACAGGACTAGCTCCCTCAGCCCTTCCTCATAAGAGAAGTGCTCCAGTTCCTGAATTATCTTTGTTGCCCTACACTGGACCCACTCCAGGAGCTCCTTGTCTCTTGTACCGAGGAGCTCAGAACGGGACAAAGCACTCCAGATTCGAGGAGAGAGAGAGGACAAGGGTTTTTTTTTTTTTTGACGGCGAGGGTGCTTTTTTTAGTTTTTTTTTTTTTTTAACTTTTGAAAGGGGGGAGGACGGGCAGCTGCTCCATCCCCTGCCTCTCCCCGGGGCGCGCGCGCCGCTGCCGGAAATGACTTCACTTTAAATGCCCGGGCGGAAGCGCGGGAGGGGCGCGCGCCGCGGTGTCACCCTGCAAGCGCGCGGCCCGCCCACCTCCGCCCGCCGCGCACTCACCTTCAGGTGCCGGTGCCGGCCGCCGCTCCCCGGGCTCCCCGCCTGCTCCTCGTCCCCGGCGGGGACTCTGCCCGCTCCCCCGCGGGCCGGCGGGAGGGCTGAGGGGCCGGCGGTGCTGTCGCCGCCGCCGGGGCTGAGGGTCACGTTGTGCGCGTTCTCGCCCCAGCGCCACGGGTAGACCATGAAGTCGCTGAAGCCGGGACTGGTGGGGACGGGCGGGACGGGCATCGGCTCCTCGCCCCCGCTCCCTCTCGAGGAGGGTTTGATCGGGGTGGTTTTGATAACGGAGACCAGGACGCGCTTCGGGGAGTCCTGGCAAAAAATCACCGGGGGGGGGCCCGGCGGGAGCCGCTCCGCCATGGCCGACCCCTCGCGGGCAGAGGCGAAGGGAGTGCGGAGAGAGAGAGAAAGGAGGGCGCTCCGCGGCGGCACGGCCCCGCTGTCCGCGCCCGTGTCCCGGGATGGGCCGTGCAGCTGCACGGATGTCCCGCGGCCGTCGCCACCTGTCGCCACCCGGGCCCGCCTCAGCCGCTCATCACTGAGGACGGCGGCTCCCTGTGGTCTCGGTGCCTTGCCCTCCGCACCCCTCCGCCTCCGCGGCCACCCCCGAGCGGATCCGCCAAGTCAGCGGCAGCCCCTGGCCATGGCAGGGGCCGGAGCGAAGCAGTCACGGAGTCCCCGCACCTTTCTGAAGAGAAGCCGGCCCCCCTGGCAGCCCCGGTCCCGGCGATGCCCGAGCAGGAGCAGCCGCCGCCGCCGCGGTACCTCCGCGCTCGCCGCCCGGGCCGAGCCCCAGGTTTTCCCGCGTTACGTTTCGCGCCCGAGCGCAGCCAATCATCCGGCCCGGCGCGAGTGTCACGGGGAGTCTGTTCCCGCCGGCCAACCGCTGGGCGGGAAAGGCGGCGGCCGCGCCTCTAGGGGCGGGGCCCGAGGGCGAGGCCGTGCGGCCTGCTGCCATCCTATTGGGCAGCCGCCAGGCTCACGGCCCCGGGCAAGGCGCTGATTGGACCGCCGCGGCGGGGGCGGGGGCAGGCAGGGTGATGCTCCCGGGCAGGTTTGGCGCGCTGTGGCTGTGGGCGGGCTGCGCGGGCCAATCCCGTGGCAGCGCAGCGGAGTTGGCGCGCCTGGCGGGTTAAAGGGGCCGCCTGGCGGTGGGACAGGGGTCGTGGCTTAAGCTTCCCTGGGGCGGGGGAAGCGGTTTCCTTTCCCTTGCCGGGACCCTGCCTTCAGCGGCCGCCAGAACTGGGAGCGAACTTGCCGGCTGGGAGGGTACTCCCGCGAGCTGCCGCCGCCTCCGTGGGAGTCCTGGGGCGGGCGGGCGCGCGCGGTCGGGACGGCGCGGCCGTTATGGCGCTGGCGGGGCCGCCCGGGGAGACGCCCCGTCCAGTAGCCGTGCCCGTGGCAGTAAGGCACCCGTAGCTGTACAGCTACATATGCACCGGTCCCGACGGAGTGAGGAGTGGGCAGGAGATGTTGTCACGGGCCTGGACTCGGGAATTTTAGGAAGTTCTTAAGGCAGATGATATTTTAAGAGGATGGTGCCAGACTCTATTCAGTGGTGCCCAGCGATAGGACGAGGAGCAATGGCCCTAAACTAAAACGCAAGAAGTTTCACCTCAACATGAGGAAGAGCTTCTTTACACTGGGTGTGGTAGAGAACTAAAACAAAAAGTTTCACCTCAACATGAGGCTGCTCCAGCCAGAGAACATAACATGCGTTTCTTACATTAGTGGCTAGATTTTGAGGCCAGGAGCACAGAGAAGCCACGGAGCTGTGAAAATGGTGAGGTTTTTTTCCACCAGATCTATTTTGTTCACAGTTCGTATGCTGCAGACTGCTGCCTTGTAAGAATGTTAGCAAACATCACTGCTGGCAGGAATAGAAAAGTGCAGGGAAGAGCAGATTTGCAGGATATGACTATTAACTAATGCCCCTTTGGATAATGGGAAAAGCCTACTAGTTCTTCCAATGTAGAGGCTGTAGTACAGGGCTGCAGTATTCCTTATCCGTCCTGAGAACAGCAGCCCTTTCATTATGAATTATAGTTGCATTTATTTTGACTGCTCTTTTAAACTAACTAAAAAGCCTCAATATTTTTCATAGGCAGATTCTTGTTCATTTTAATGCTATCCCAGCTTCTCAAAGTCAGTGTTACGTGTCGAAGTCCTACCATTACTATGCCAGGTCAGGCCTTGCTTACCAGGCCAGAAACAAAATGCTGCAGCTTGTAACATTTGTTTCCAAAATGAGCAAATAGGTTTCCACATGCTTGGATCTGACCCTCTTAAAAACCTTCAGGTCCAAAAATAGCCCATGGCAAACAGTTGTGGTAATATAATGATGTTGTAGAGGAGTAGCAATACAGAAAAATATGTTAAAATCTATTTTAAAATGAAAAAAAAAGGGAAAAAATGACTCAGGTTAAAATAATTGCTTCCCAAAACCAAACTGCAAATACTCTTCATAACTTTCCAAAGCTACATGCCTAATGTTTCAGATAGTACGTTTAGCTGCTAAAGAACTCCAGTGATGGCTGGAATTAACATTATGAGCTGGTGTACAGAACTGTAGATATTGGGAATCGTGCAGTGCATTGTGAGCAACTGAATATCTCCATATTTAACCTGTGCTGCCCCAATGTACACATTATATTTTGTGATTTGAGGGCCTGGCAGCAGATTAACTTCTTTACATGGATCTTGTAAATTTTTCTAATGCCAACTAATAGAATTTTGTTAATAGAGGTAGCACAAGAGAAGGAAGAAGTTAGTTGATGCCACATCTGATATTTTAGCTGTTCTGAACAATAGTCTTTCATGTTGTAATAACAATAACCAAAGAGAAGTGAACTTTTTCTCCAGCTCCTGGCCCTGGAAGAGAAAATGTGCATATGGAATGTACCTGGCCTAAAGGGCTTAAAACACAGTCATAGGTATTGTGATATATTATTATAATAATTCATTTAACATGTAAAACCAGTTCTAAAGTAATCATTGGAGCTGTAGTGTCTTAGCAATATTAATATGTTTGCTTTTCATAGTATTTTGGTGCTGTTCTACTATGTGTGTTGTGGTTTGGCCCTGGCTGGATTCCAGGCACCCACCAAAGCTTCTCTGTCACTTCCTTCTGCAGCTGGGCAGGGGAGACAAAATTTAACAAAGGGTTTGTGAGTGGAGATAAGGACTGGGACAGACCACTCACCAAATACTGTCACAGGCAAAATAGGCTGAATTAGAGATATTAATTGAATTTATTACTAAAAAAACCAGAGCAGGATACTGAGAAGTAAAATAAAACCTTCAAGACACCTTCCACCTCACCTCTCCCTCCTTCCCAACTCCTACCCCAGTGGTGCAAGGAGACAGGGATTGGGTGTTATGGTCAGTTCAGCACCTGAGGCTTCTCCTGCTGCTCAGGGAGAGGAGTTGTTCCCCTGCTGCACCGTGGGGTCCCTCCCATGGGAGACAGTTCACTGAGAACTTCTCTGATGTGGCTCCATCTCACAAGCAACAGCTCTGTGTGACCTGCTGCAGTGTGAGTCCATCCCATTGGCAACAGTCCTCCCGAAACTGCAGCATGGGTTGCCCTTCCACGGGATGCAGTCCTTCAAGGCCAGGCTGCTCCAGCCTGGGGCTCCTCCATGGGCTGTGGGTGGATCTCTGCATCCCTGTGGATCTCCATGGGCTGCAGGGGCACAGCTGCCTCACCATGGGCTGCACCACGGGCTGCAGGGGAATCTCAGCTCCGGTGCCTGAGCACCTCCTCCCCCTCCTTCTGCACTGACCTTGGTGATCTGTGAGGTTGGTTCACATGTTCTCACCCTCTTCTTCTCTGGCCACATCTGCACAATCACTTTTTCTTCTTTCATCTTAAATCTGTTATCACAGGAGTGTTACCACTGTTTCTGATTAGCCCAGCCTTGGCCAGTGGCACATCTGTCTTTGGAGCCACCAGGGATTAGCTCTGCCAGACATAGAGGAAACTTCCAGCAGCTTCTCACAGAAGCCACCCCCGTAGCCCTCCTCCCCTCCAAAGCTTGCCCTTGCAAACCCAACTGAATGTCTTAAAGCATTAATATTTTAGTGTAGAAACAAGGAAAAGTTCTTTCTGAGAGCTGAAGGACCAAGATAATGAAACAATACAACCTACAGTCAGATCAAATCCTGCTTATTGCAACAAAGTGTACCTTTTATCATACATGACACAAGACAGAAATTGTGAAAGGATAGGGAGCAAGGATTCAAGAGTAAGCAGGAAAAATATGTGTTCTATCTGGCTAGTTAGACTCAAGATGGAAATTACAATTACGGAGTTTGAGGATAATAAACTCTTTCAGAAATAAAAACAACTAACTCTGAAACAGAACACAAACATGACAAATATAGATGAAAAGAGGTATTCTACCTCTTTAAAGAATGCACTTTAGGTTATGACCTTTAGGTAGATAATAGCAAACACACTGCATACTGTTATTATGTTATAATGTGGACATGTATAAAAACTTCGCAATGGTAATATCTTTTATCTCAGTCTTTATTATAACATTTTTCATGTTCCCAGATTTCCTGTCTGAGCATTCAGATTCCACTCTAGGAGTCACGTTCACAACCTGTGAGACTTTCACTGCTGGGACTGAGACCCCTTTGCAGTGGGTGGCTCCGGTGACCTGACAGGTGCCCCCTTTGAATCCCTACACACACCACATTTACACTATCAGACAAGTTTCCTTTACCATCCTGACCCCACGTTTCCTATAGCAGAGTCCTGGAAGGTGGGTTCCTTGAAGTATTTTAATTGTTTTGCAGTGACACAGTAGCAGCATGCGCTGTTCCTAAGGAACCCCTGGGCTTTTACACCCTTACAGGCTATGCACCCATCCTTCACACCCTTTGCACGTGCCTCTTGGTCAAATGGTGATATTTGGGCCGGGGTCTCCTCCTTGCTCATTGAGTCCTGCAGAGTCTCTAAGTGACTGGCCACTCCCACCTCTACCAGCCAGCACCACAGGTCCCTGTGCCCTTTGTTAGCAGAGGGTCAGTGCCTGTTCATGCCTCTTTTGGTGGGGCTCCAGCCATTTCCTGCCAGCCAGGGCAAATGTCCAGCTCACACACAAAGCCCCCAGCATTAGGTGTATTCCTCTATAAGCATGTCCATCTTCGGTGATGCAGATCTCTGTTTGGTTTAAGACTTCAGGTAGTCGTAGCATTGCATTGCTGGAAAATTTAGATCCTCTAAGTGACACAATGTTACCCTCTCTACCTGTTCTGGTGCACTGCCCCAGAATGGGACCTTGAGCCATGTGATGTGTTCAGGATTTTTCTCCCTCAGGCAGGAGAGATGTAGGCACTACAAAATGAAATGTGCAGAGATGAGAAAGTGTCTGTAAGAAGGGTCAAGGCCAGGATGACCCTTACTGGTGATTAAGTACTTAGCTGTAAAGGTCGGAGAAGCATAGCCTTCGTTCTCAATTCTGTCTCTTGTAATTAGACACTTTTGCCCCTTGGAAAAAAAAAGGAAAAGAAGAGAAAAATAAGCCAGAGCTCCTTCAGCAAAGATGCTATATTCCCTATCTACACCTCCTAGGCAAGCTTGTGTAGGGTTGTTGTTCTATGCATGTGAAAAATCCACTTGTGGCGAGAACATGGATGGAGTAGCCACTTTGGGAGGCAGCCCTCATCTTGACTTAACATGAGTCACCTGTTGTCAGAAAGGTTAGACACCTATGCCTAGTACTGCAACCGCGAGGTTCAGGCTTTGCATGCAAATATATAATCGTGCTGAAGCCATTGCTGTTACTTTTTAGGTGTAAAATTCCAGGCAGAATGTTCGGTTTCACTTTGACAGTAAAATTCAGGTTTTCCTTGTCTGTTTCTGCTATTTGTGTAAGTATGTAACTTGACAATCACACACTGATTGCACATAGTTAGAAGTTGTGCAAGGAATGAGAAGAAGGTGTTTTTACAAACAGTGTGCCTGCTGGTACATAAAAACCAGTTACTGATAGGTGAAAGAAGCAATGAGAGGAACCATAAATTCCAGAGGAATTCCAGTATTTGACACAGACTGTTACTCACCCAAGGCCATGCTAAATTCCTGGACTTAGAGAAAAAGAACAGAGATACAAAGAAAAAGCGGGAGGGGCCTGGAGAGGGGGGATGTACATTAGAAGGGGGTCTGTATTAGGTGATTCGGGAAGTCTGTGTACCTCTCAAGTACCTCAGCCAATGGGAAAAGAGAGAGAGAAATGTGGCTGGGAAATTAGGATAGAAAGGAGGCTGCATCCTCCAGCAATCTGAGAGACCCCATGGGAAATTGCCCCATGACCTCTCCCTTTATTCATGAATAAAGCTAAGGGACTCCTTTGTCTCCTTTTTGGACATAAACCTCTGGTGTTGTGGTTTAATTTTTCTGACAGCTGCAAGCAAATGAAGAGATTGCAAATTACTTTCATCTGTCATGCAAGACTTTTAATCAGTTTGGGGGTTGGAACCTCTTACAGAAATTTTGTTTTGATTGACAGCTCAGAGCATCAGAAAACTAAGAATTTTTCTAAAGCTTTACATTAGTTTTGTAAAAAAACTGTACAGATAAAGATATATTTATAGCAAACACTGGTTTTGGCTGTCATTGTGGAATCTCTCTGAGCAGTTAGACTTTTTTTTTCTCTTTTGAGACGTCATGAAAAAAAAGCCAAAACAGAACACCAAATCTCTAATCTTGCTGCTGAAATATTTCTGAATTCCTCATATTCATCCCTCTCCAGAAATACTATGACCTTCAAAGTACCTATTAAAGCTGCAAGGACATTACAGTCAATGATGGCACCCTTTTGTCTGTCATCTTTCATATACAGCATAACTTTGATTAAACTTGTAGAATATTTAAATAAAAATATTTCAAAAATTTCTAAAAAACTTTCTGGATAAAATGTGTGCTGAGGAGGTCTAGTGTAGACACTGCAATTAATACCAAAAGGCTCCAAAAAATGTGCAAAGATTTGGTGAGTTTTTTGATATGCTACAGTAATGTGATGGTCTTAATGTATTTCTCCAGATTAGAACAGGACAAAATAGCTTTCCAGTTCCTTCTTTGCACTGAAAACACAGGTAATTTCATCCTTCTATAAAATAAACCAACTATGCAGAGGCAAGTACAGTTAAGCGAACATTTCTTATTCGGTATTTAATTAGTTTGTCATATCCATGAAATTTTTTTCATGAATTTTTGTTAGTTATTGGTAGCTACATTTTACAACATAAGAACTGTGCAGAAATAGTATTTTTCCTTTGTTGAGTTAAAATTTTCTGCTTTTAATTTGAAGCATTTCAGAGCCTGAGAAATTTGACTCAACTACCAGAATTTTGTAAAGCTCTTTGCGAGCAGATAGTTGCCTGAACTTACTGTCATTAATTCCACTGATGCAGAACAGTTTGCGATCTCTTGAATGAAATTGAAGCTTGAAAGGGCATTAAGTCCAGTTAAATTAGTTTCATTCTGCAGTAAGCATGCCCTGCAAAAGTGGGTCTACATGAAAGCCAGGGGAGATGTAATGATTTTGTTCAGGGCTTGGAATAACCTGAAGAAGATACACCATATTTTGTTTTATGGACGTGTGCACAGACCTATCAGCACCTCAAAATGAAGAGAGAAAAAAAGTTATGGTGACAGGGCTGTCTTTAATCCTGCCTTTTGAAACATAGCAAGAATTCTGATTTGGTTTCAAGTTCCTATAATATGAATAAAATTAATTTCAAAACAAGGTGGTATATACAGTGGAGTTATTATGATAGAGGAAATGTTAGTTTCCCAAGAACGATCAGGATAAAGACAGCCTCATCACAGAAATCAAGACTGCAATCGGCATTCTTCGGGCAGTTGTGGCTGAAGGGCTAAGATTTCGTTGTTACTGTGGCTGATGAAAGAGGCACTGATATTTCGCCTGTCCCGGAGCCCGTCCTCTGCGGAAAAAAACCTTGCTGAGTCTCCTGGCATGTCACTGTTGGTCCTATTTATTGAGACATTTTTATTTTGAGACAGTCAAAGTACTCGCAGCTCGGCCTAGAGCTGTGAGCAGCCGACAGCGCTCCTACAGGGGTGCTGTACTGAAATCTTTTACCATGGGGGCTTAGTGGCGGCCGGGGAGCTCCACCCGCGGCTTTCGCTGGACGGAGCAGCTCTGCGAGTTAAACTGAGCATCCCGTGCGTCTCCGTGCAGCGCTGCGCGTGGGAGCTGCTGGCAGTGTCACCGCGCCGGACCGCGGGGCTCGCTGCCCTGACCAATACCGCTGCTTTTCTAAGCAGAAGGGGGCGTTTCAGGCACTTTGAGGGAACACCAGGCTACTTTATGCAAGCGTCCCGGCCAGCTACAGCAGAGCTACCCTTGGGAACTCTCAGTGTAGCGAGCGCCTCTGTCACTAGAGTCGCTTGTCAGAGGATGTAAGTTGTACCAAAAGACCCTAAACACCAAAAGACCACAAAGACCAAAAGACCGTTGTGTAATGGCATCACATTTGAAGCGCTCGCTGCTGAAGAGAGTTCCCAGCCGCGGGCCGTGTGCCCCG